>LR812519.1:17448935-17461435 GCA_903798195.1 Danio kyathit
TGCTCCGGTTTCCCACACAGTCCAAAAACATGCGCTATAGGTGAATTGAATAAACTAAATTGGCCATAGTGTATAAGTGTGTGTGAATGAGTGTGCATGGGTGTTTCCCAGTACTGGGTTGCAGCAGGAAGGGCATTCGCTGTGTAAAACATATGCCGGAAGAGTTGGCAGAGTCGTTCATTCCGATGTGGTGATCCCCTTATAAGAGACTAAGCCAAAGGAAAATGAAAGAATGAATAATAATAATAATAATAATAATAATAATAATAATAATAATAATACAATTATTATTATTATTATTATTATTATTATTGTTATATGAGGAAAACATTAAGTGAAACTAGATTTCATTAATTTGTTTATAGTTATTTTGGTATTGGTTTTTAAAATAGTATTAATATTAATATTAATATTAATTAATTAACCATAATATTAATGACTTTATTAAAGTGACACTAATGTTACAACTAATAAAATGTATTTATAAAATATGTTTAATATCAATATATTTTAATAATATTATTAATAATAATAATAATAATATTATTATTCTTATTAATAATAATAATAATAATAGCTGTTGTTGTTGATATATTTTGAATATGATGTAGATTAAAATAATATAATAATAGTATTAAATATATTAAGTATTTAAATATATAATTATCATTAATTATATTATTAACAATGATATATATTAATAAAAAATTACACTAATGCTATAACTAATTATTTATTTATTAATATTTTAATTGTTCACTTGTGCAGTACAAAGATTTGATCACAGTCAAGGACATTTCAGGCAGTCCAACCATAGTAAATAGGGCTGGGCGATATGGCAAAAAAAAAAAATCTCGATTTTCTCATAAAGTTTGACCGATTCACGATTTCGATTTCGATTTTTTTATTTTTTTTTTTATTAATTTTGTTTTTACTGTGTAACTACCTTACCAGTTTACCTTGTTCATTTAAAGTTAAATAAATGCCGAAACTAGTTTTTTTCATGCTCACTTGTAAAAGAAAAGCAACTGTGTGACTAAACGTGGTTATGGCACTCTCTCATGTAGGGATGCTAAACATAGCTACAATAGAAATCACAGCACCCGTATTTATGTAGAGGTCATATGTTGTGCAGCTTTGGGCAATTTTTTTTTGGAGAGAAAATGACCAAAATGTAACGTGAAGATTGAAAAGGATTGGAGGGGAAATAAATATTTCAAATCTCTGTACATAACAGAAAAATAACAATGATAATGCAACAATAGTTTATCTGTATTAGTGGCATGGCAGAAATATATATTTAGACAGGCCTTGTCAAAGTGAGCGGGCACTTTCACTAATAAAAAATATAGCACTTAAATTATTTCATAACAATCAATAAAATAACAGCGGTTTTATATCAAAAGTTGGTAATGATATAAAATATACTACATTTTGATGGTAAAATATAACCATTTAAATGAATTCAGTATTCAAACATTAAATAACGAATGCATCAAGTTAAATATAAAAAAACAAATGAATCAACACAGCATATCAGGATATAACTATATTTACTATATTTAGCAAAATGCTGCTCTTTTGTTTTATGTTTACTTCAGTAATTCCACCCGGGAGCTGTTTTGCACTGTGAAACTGAAAACACTGAAATAAGTAAAAGAAGGGCATGCATCGAGTACTTTTGTCCGTCTCATCATTTGCTCGAGCATGAATTAACGAGCTGTTACTCTGCCGCCGGACATTGCGGAGAAAGTTACACCTATCATCATGCTTAAAACAAAGAATTAGAATTATTAAAGTGGCGATCGGGTGCAGATATATATATCAGATAAAATAATATGTGCGGGCGGGTGGATGATTAGAATGAAGGAGGCAAGGAGCGGACCTCCGCCTGTCGAGCCTTCTCTCCTCTCCTCGCGCGCGCCCGTCTCGCAGCTCGCGCGGGAGAGACAGGCGGCTGCGGGACAGAGCCGCGACATCAACACACAGAATCAGCACAATTCAGCACGGTTGTCTAACAGTTTAGAACGGTTTGGCACGATAGTGGAAAAGCGGCTTTAATATTTTTATTTTAAAAATCGCGATTTCTCGATTTTATAAAAAATAAAATCGTCTTAAAACGTAAATTCGAATTAATCGAAAAAATCGAAAAAATCGCCCAGCCCTACGTACCATATACAGTTGAGGGCCAAATTAATAGCAGGAAAATTAGGGAAATTTTTACATAACACTTCCTGAATTATTTTTTTTCTTCTCAAGACAGTCTTATTTGTTTTATTTCAGCTAGAATAAAAGCATTTTTTATTTTTTTTTAAACTATTTTTAAGGTCAATATTATTAAGCAATATTTTTTTTTTATTGTATAGTCAATATAGTAGTCTATATAGTAAAGTATATAGTATAGTAGAGTATAGTAGTCAACATTTGAAGTGGATCAAAACCTTTCATCAAAGTTGTCCAAAAACAATTCAGCAACACCCATTCTTGTCTCACAGTAGAACAATTTTAATCCACTTCAAATATTGACTACTGTATATGTAGATACAATTACAATCACTACTTTTTTTTTTTTTTCTTGGAAACTTCCACAATCTTGAACTGCAGCGTCATGCTTATGGAAGAGCAATTGGAAGACTAATCGCTAGCCTGACAGGGTGCTCACCAAGAATATTTTTTTCATGGATGTTTATTTTGTAGTATTTGTGTGTATTTGTGGTAACATAAGAAATATAAAATGCACAATAAAATAATTGGACATGCAAGATTGCACTTTACATGTGATCCATTCTTACAAAAACAAATGTACTAAATACAATTGTTCATATTTTTTTTTTCAATGTACTAATGACTCCTCTTAACAAATATCAGATTTTTAAGCCTTAATTTCCATGGTTGACTGTCATGGTGGAAAAAACAGCTAATCATTTTGAGCAGTGTAGCTCACACAATGACAAATACAATTTATTTTTTTGTGGGCTTGGCCAAACTACTGACATGATAACTATAGGTTTTGAAGCATTAATCAAATGTTTTGGGTGCATAACTATATTTTGCAGATGTGCAATAAAGTTCTGAAGTTCCAGCAAACAGTTTTGACATTTGCATTTGATATTCATAGCACTTCACTTTTTGAACATTTTTATGTTACAGTCTTATTCCAAAATGGATTAAATTAATTTATTTCCTCAAAATTCTACACACAATACCCCATAATGACAATGTGAAAAAAGATTTTTAGAAATTGTTGCAAATTTATTAAAAATAAAAAACATGTACATAAGTATCCACAGCCTTTGCCGTGAAGCTCTATATTGAGCTCAGGTACAATCTGTTCCACTGGTCATTCTTGAGATGTTTCAGCAGCTTAATTGGAGTTCACCTGTGGTAAATTCAGTTGATTGGACATGATTTGAAAAAGCATACAGCTGTCTATATAAGGTCCCAGGGCTGACAGTGCATGTCAAAGCACAAACCAAGCATGAAGACAAAGGAATTTTCTGTAGACCTCAGAGACAGGATTGTCTCATGGCATAAGGCTGGGGAAGGTTACAGAAAAATTTCTGCTGCACTGAAAGTTCCAATGAGCACAGTGGCCTCCATCATCCGTAAGTGGAAGATGTTTGGAACCACCAGGACTCTTCCTAGAGCTGGCCGGCCATCTAAGCTGAGTGATCGGGGGAGAAGGGCCTTAGTCAGGGAGGTGATCAATAACCCGATGGTCACTCTGTCTGAGCTCCAACGTTCTTCTGTGGAGAGAGGAGAACCTTACAGAAGGACAACCATCTGTGCAGCAATCCACCAATCAGGCCTGTGTGGTAGAGTGGCCAGACGGAAGCCACTCATCGCCTGGAATTTTCCAAAAGGCATCTGAAATAAAATTCTCTGGTCTGATGTGACTAAAATTTAACTCTTTGGAGTGAATGCCAGGCGTTACGTTTGGAGAAAACCAGGCACCGCTCATAACCAGGCTAATGCCATCCCTACAGTGAAGCATGGTGGTGGCAGCATCATGCTGTGGGGATGTTTTTCAGCAGCAGGAACTGGAAGACTAGTCAGGATAGAGGGAAAGATGAATGCAGCAATGTACAGAGACAACCTGAATGAAAACCTGCTTCAGAGTGCTCTTGACCTCAGACTGGGGCGACGGTTCATCTTCCAGCAGGACAATGACCCAAAGCACACTGCCAAAATATCAATGGAGTGTCTTCACAACAACTCTGTGAATGTTCTTGAGTGGCCCAGCCAGAGCCCAGACCTAAATCCTATTGAACATCTCTGGAGAGATCTGAAAATGGCTGTACACCGTCGCCTCCCATCCAACCTGATACAGATTGAGAGGTACTGCAAAGAGGAATGGGCAAAATTCTCAAAGACAGGTGTGCCATGCTTGTGGCATCATATTCAAAAAGACTTGAGGCTGTATTTGCTGCCAAAGGTGCATCAACAAAGTATTAAGCAAAGGCTGTGAATACTGATGTACATGTGCTTTTTCAGATTTTTTATTTTTAATAAATTTGCAACAATTTCAAAAAATCTTTTTTCACATTGCCATTATGGGGTATTGTGTGTAGAGTGTTGAGGAAATAAATGAATGTAATCCATTTTGGAATAAGGCTGTAGCATAAAAAAATGCGGAAAAAGTGAAGCGCTACAAACAGAAATTGGGGAAAAAAGTATAAAAGAATTAGTATTGAACAGGAGGGCTAATAATTCTGACTTCAACTATAGTTTTGGCTGCACATTTGCACAAGTGTCCCAAACGCATGCTGTACTCCACACTTTTCCAAAAGAAAAAGTGTACTGGACTGACAGCATATTTAGAAATCACTGAAGTGTTTCCTGAATGTCACTTCCAGTTCATCTCTAATGGGACCCTGTGCTACAGTACATGCATATGTGTGTGTCGTAGGTGTGTGTGTGCTGATGTGTGAAACCCATTTGTGCTTCAGCCTCCCGAACTCCCTTTCTAACATCATACACGTGTACTTACAAGCCACACGAACATCAGCTCTCGTCTGGATCAGCGCTCCCATCCTGTTCCTTACCGCACACTGATACACACCCGCATCCTCACGCTTTAAAGACACGATCGTGTACCTGGAAAACAAAGCAGACAGAGCTGAGATTTACATAGGGCTCACTTGAGTAACGGACTGGAGATAAACACTGTACTGCATCATCGTTTTCAGTATGAGCACATTATGCAATGATAAATGTTTTAGACTGTGGTGTACGGCATTGTTGCCTATAACCTCGATATGCAACATATTTAATTCCTTGTTTCATTTCCGGTTTTGAAATTTCGGCAATCCACTGCAGCCCAATACATCTTTAAATCTGAAAGTGTTATCTAAAAATGAGCCTAAGAGGACGTGAAAAAAATCTGGGACGACATTATGTCAGTTTCATATCAGTGCATTGTAATTTAAAATGGACAATCAAATGCATTGTATTGTTTCATAAAGTATGAATACATGTAGCTACTACACTATGATTTGATATTGCATATGTTTACCATTTTACACATAGTATATAAAGCAAAAAATAATATGAGTACAGTACAAGTACACACAGACAGACTGATGGATGGATGGATGGATGGATGGATGGATGGCTGGATGGATGGATGGATGGATGGATGGATGGATGGATGGATGGATGGATGGATGGATGGATGGATGGATGGATGGATGGATGGATGGATGGGCGGGCGAACGGCGGGTGGGCGGACGGACAGGTAGGCAGGTAGGCAGGCAGGCAGACAGATAGACAGATAGATAGATAAATAGATAGATAGATAGATAGATAGATAGATAGATAGATAGATAGATAGATAGATAGATAGATAGATAGATAGATAGATAGATAGATAGATAGATAGATAGATAGATAGATAGATAGATAGACAGATAGATAGATAGATAGATAGATACGTACATACAAGGTAAATATATATATATATATATATATATATATATATATATATATAATATATATATATATATATATATATATATATATATATATATATATATATAAATATATATAAACTGAGGCTCAAACCAGCGACCTTCTTGCTGTGAGGCAACAGCACTACCTACTGCGCCACTGCGTCGCCACATGAAAAAAATACTATAGTAATTTAAAGTAAATACTAAGTCTTTTAGAACCATACTATTGTAAAGTGTATTATTCTGTTTATAGTGCAGTATTTGCAAAACTTTGTTTGCTACAGCATACTGTTGTATGAACTATAATGAACAGATAAACTGTAATATATATTGTAGTAGTTATACTTTAGCTTTTACCACTGAAAACTGTGGTGAATTGTAGTATAATATACCAAATTGTTAATTGGTATTGGGTAGCTTGTTTATATTACTATAAGTGTTGTGCAACCATGGCAGCTATAGAATTGCCACTACAGATTAATGCAGGTACTTTACTATAGTATGGTTTAAAAAACACTATAGTATTTATTGTAAGTTACTATAGTGGGATACTATATTCCTCATGTGAGATAGCTCCTTAATAACTGCAGCTTTGTAACAATTCAATACACAATGTAACAGTTTAATACACATACAAGAAGTTTGAAAGTGAAGACTAACAAGTGCTTGGATTTATGAGCAGTTGGAAGTGAGTGTGTGCTGTTTAACAAGAACGATTACAAGCCCACAGGGTCAGAGCTGCTCAGATCTCTGCTGATTCGCCTTTAACAGATGACTGTGTTTAATGCAGAACTGATGCTTCACATGGACTGAATGTGGAATCAGCTGCCCGCTCTGATAAAATCTGTCGCTTTTACAGACTCCTCTCAAACTAGGAACAAAAGAAAGGTTAAGTTGCAATGTTATTTTTTTGAATGTCATTGTTTTTATTAATATTTTGACATAACTTTACATTTTATTAAGCTTATGTGTTTTATTAATATCAGTTTTGGGTAACTGTATGTACTTGGATTATTTTCTAATTATATGTACAGTATATTGGTTCTATTAATATATATAGTAATAGTACTATTGTGCTACTATTGTAAAGAGAGTCGGGTTACAACAGAGGTAAAGTTCTAGATGCAGCTTTAGGCAAAGGGATAGTCAAACAGGCAGGGTCAACAGGAGCAAAAGGTACAATATGGGTAATCCAATATCCAAAAAAAACAGGCGAATGGTCGGGGCAGGTGGCAAAACATCATTAACAGTAAAACAAAGGGTTCAATAAACAAGTGATGTGATGCTGTGCACCAAGGCTACAAAGCATGTAGCAAAAAATGATACATCTCACAGTGAAGCAGTGTAGGTTGATTCGTTTTGCCATAATCCTGTGATCAGTCTGAAGCTTAATTTTCGCTTATACCCACATGACTGCTTCGAATTTTGATTCAAATGTTTAAACACCCTCGTGGGTTAGTAAAATGTATAGCGAGAGATTAGGCATCGATTACATACATTTCTGCTGTTTCAAAGCACTGCACCGGTCCCGCGCACCAGTAATTAAACTAAAATACAATAGTAATTTATAGTAAAAAGCTTTTGGACCATACTAAAGTGAATTATTGTATTATTTATAACTATTTTTAAAAAAGTGCGAGTGCAGCGCAAAAAGCCTTACTACCATGGCCTCCTCCTTAGAGCATTCGCCTCCCATGCAGGAATCGCCGGGTCGATCCCAGCTCGGAACGAGTGGGTGGGTGTAGGACCGGTTGGAATACGATAAGTGTAAATACTTTTGAATACCTTGGACTTTACTACACTCATTGGTGCTGTAATGTAACATACCTTATGTGTAAAAAACTACAGTAATTGAGTAATTTCTTTATATTACTATTGTTGTATTACTACATTAATGAGTTGGTCAGTCGTGAACGTTTGACCAGTGAACCGTTCGAATCAATTGTATCGGAAAAAGGTTCGTTACTCAAAGCTTTTCAAATCAGAACTCGAAGGGACTTTTTACACAGTGCTTTCCCACACTTTAACCAGCAGAGGTTCTCATCAAGCTCTGATTTGAAAAGCTTTTTTTCCGATACAATCGGTTCACTGATTCAGAAAGCTTCGTTTCACCATCACTACAAAAAACCACGAAAGGCAAGACAAGAAAAATCACTAGGAAATGCTCACTTACAGTAACCAAGACTCCGCAAAAATGTGTGTGTGTGTTGTGTTTATAGTCCATTTGATTATTCCTGAACAGCTTCAGCTGTGTGTGTTTGTAATCAGGGGGAATCTGGGCCAGGTGTGTGAGTGAAATGCAGGATGGGATCTGTAGTTCAGATTTGTAGTTCTCCAGTGATCTGCAAATGCTAGATCGCTGGTGATCATGACAACTACTGCTGATTAGAGTACTTTTAAATGTTTTTGTCATATATAAATAGCTCAATATTCATATTTTAACATGGTTTATTCTATGTAATCTATGTCAATCTAGACAACAATGTCTGTTTTCTGTGTTTTCCATCTAATATTTAGTTTTATTTTCATGAACAGGAACGCTTCATATTTAGTTAATGACAATATCCCCTTATTAATCAAAGTGAGCAAATTAAACGTTTTCATTTCAGTGAACTACCCCTTGAAAGTCAAAATTCTTGGCTTTAAAATACATGAAAACAGAAAGCATTGTTCATTTCTAACATCGTTCTTGTTATACACCAATCCTTTATTATACAAAACTCTGAGGTCTCTCTAATAATAATTCCTCCAAAACACGAGGGGTCAAAGATGGATGACCAGACGAGATAAAGAGGCCAAAGAAGGGAACAGGACAAATGAGATCCCAAAGGACTCCGCACTGTCTATATTATTTTATACCGTAGCACTATTTTGTGCTGTACCATCTCCAACACAGAATCCAATGACCTCTGTGCATGGGTGTAAGTTAAGATAATGGTGTTTTATACCAAATTAGTGCAAGGAAAAAACTATTTTAAAAATGAAAATGAAAATTAGTTGTTTTTTTTTGCATGTAGACATCATGATCTTGAATAACTCCCCTGAGATCTCTCAAGATAAAGCTCATAATGATGTGACCAATCGTTTCAGAAGGATTGTCTGTGTTTAAGGGTACTAGACATGTAAACAGTGAAAATAAGACATGTAAATAAACTCCTGTTGTGCTGTTTCAATGATTGCTAATTTTGTTCTGGAGGACTCCTATAAAAGGTCTACATCCATCCAAGGTTAAAAAAAAGAAAGAATTGTTTTTGTCTAATAAAACGCTTTGCAACATCAGCTTTTGTTTCCAGTTGGAGCTGATGTTTACATGGACTTTCAGTCAGAATTAAATAATTGCGATTTCCAATCACAGCGTTTATACACACTAAATAAAGGGATCAGATAGATGAGGTGTTATATATTGTCTCAATCAAAAATACACTTTAAAATTATCCTCTATTTTCCCTTCGTTGTGCTTGTGGTATTTACAGATGGTCTGTGTGGTATTTGTGCCAAAATGGCATTTTAAAATGAAAAGTCTTCTTGTTCCGACTAGCGTTTTTACCATGTTTTAGAAAAACTCTGTCCACACTAAACAGTCTAAAATGCATGATACATGACCATTTACACTCACATGTGCATAATTTGTCAGCATCTATTTTTATTATCTATCGGTTGTATATTAATTAGGGTTAGGCACCGAAAACTATGTAACCGCTATGCACCAGCACAGCATATGAATATGTGCGACAAGGACAAAAGAAGCATCAAAGGGTACATCAAAGGCACACACAGGTACAAGTTGTGTCACACCATCTCTAAACATTTAATTCTAAACAACTTTAAGAGACACCGTTGTCTATCATTTGTTTTTGCTTGTCAATGTATAAAAGGCAACTCACGCAATACGGCACATGGGGTAAGCGACTCCCTTCAGATTCATCAACACGCATGATCACATTCATTGAATTTGCTTAAACTAAGCGTTCTAAAGTACAGTTTTATTTTGCAAGCAAGAATTCTGACACAGCAACGTGCAGCAGATGCTTTACAAAAGTTGTGTGTAAGGGAGGAAACACGTCAGACTTAATAAAACATTTGAGGGCGCATGGAGGAATACACTGTGTTTGACGTCATCTGGCACTTTCAGGGACTACGTTTACATGGACATCAGTAATCTAATTATTTGCCCTAATCTGAATAAGACAATAATATGATTAAGATGTTTATATGAGTAACTTTTTGAACGTTCCTTTTGTGATCCCGTTTTTTGCACATAAATTGATTAACGTCATTAGGTCAGAGATCAATTGTGGAAATTTGTCCCCTCCTCTGTTTTCAAAAGTGTGTTTCAGTTTGTCTAAAGACCACAATTTTCAAACTGAAACAGGGTATTTAGGTTACAGGTTACACCCTGCTTTTGTGGGTAGAAAATCCTGGAGAAGTGTGAATGCAGTGAATAAACAGTGTCTTAACTACAACTACTGTTTGAGGGTCAACACATTCATTTTTGTGGTCAGCCGATGAAGATCAGAGGCTGGCATTTCGCAAATTTGTTACAAACCTGTAGTGGTGGAAGAAGTAAAAGTACCATCACACCCAAAAAATGTATATGTTGTAAATATTACTCAAAGTACTGTATGAGTAAAAAGTAGCCCTTTAAAAAAGTACTCAAGAGTTGTGAGTGGTGAGTGTTACACTGTGAAATGTTGATATGTTTACATGCAATTTGTGCATGTGTGTGAAAACGTAACATTCTGTAGTGCATTTAGTTATTGTTTAAAGCCATTTGGCAATTTCAGTCATCATACAGTAATCATCCGTCATCTTCTCATTTTTGTCATTGTGTCTTCTGTGTCTTGAGGTTGTTTTGCATGATGCAGTTTTTTTATGAGCAATCTGATTGGACGGTAATCACATGACTGATTATTCTACTTCAGCCAATCACCATAGACAAGAAAAAAAGTATTGACTAGAAGGAAAATAGTGGAGTAAAAGCACCGATACAGCTCTAAAAATGTAATCAAGTCAGAGTAAAAGTACCCAGGGCTTGATATTAACTTTTTTGATCACCAGCCACTGTGGCTAGTAGTCTTCCAATGTTACTAGCCACCCGCCATTTTCAATAGCCACAATTTAGTTGTTGGAAAAATATAGTTTATATGCATAAATTTGACTTTGACATGCTAAAATTACTTGATTTAGATTTTGTGTTCCGTCCACATGGCTCCTCGTTAATTTAAGTTTTTTGTGTGTTGTGACTAGGGTTGGGCCGATAGACGATGCTATCGTCCATCGCCGATGGCCAATAAACTTCACGATGCTGAGCCGGCATCGCGATCCATCGCCCCGCCCCACATTTATATTGATATATAACTTATTATTTGCATGTCATCTTAATAGCAATAACGGTCTTTTCATGAGCGGTGTTACATTTTACTTATAGCTGTCGTTTGCACGGCTGACAGCATTGTGAGGATTAAATACATCGTGAGGATTATACAGTACCTCTCGCGCTTAAAATGTGTAGATTCAGTGGCAAACGCTGTTACCTGCAAACCCCGTCCCACAGATTTTACAGTGAATGGCTTTAGTCATTTCATAGCGGACTTGAAGCTACTAGAAGTCTTTTATGTTTTATCCACTCTTGGAAAAGTATAAATGGTGGATTAACATTCAGCACATGATCACTAATAAGATGTGCCATTATTAGTGACGTTAGGGTTTCTAAAACTAAATCTGTCAGTGTTATTTTCATTCTCTCATCTTCAGCGCTTCACATTTTCGTGGCTGCAGCTCCTGTCATCTGAAGGCAGAAGGCGTTGACTGAGTGATTGACAGCTGATATTAACCAATCCATTCGCGTTCAGTTCTAGCGCAGTGGGCCAATAAGAAGAGCACAAAGGCTTTTTTTTACTTCAGCAAGTTCGCATAACAACTGTTTTAATCTGTTTCTGAGCGCTGCGTTTGGCGTCATTAGGTGCAAAGATGCATCCTGCATAAATGTCTCCTAAATCTGCGCACGTGCCGAGGATTTTGCAGTGAAAACAGGTCGCACGGCAACAATTTATGCACTAGCACAAGTGCTTTCAAATATATATTTTAGGTCGCATAAAATTTCGGGCGCATACACCGAAACGGTCGAGCCCTAACATCTTTACTTGTTATTATTTCCTCATAATAATAGTAGTAAAATAAGGAAGTTATCATTAACCACAATACAAATTACAGTGAACTCCAAATGAACTCTCGTCTGGTCTCCGCCACCAGCTGTGGGGAAAAAGCCATTATGATACAGATCACTCTGCTTATTCATGCCAGAGTCCCGCGGAAAAAAGTGATTGACAGGTGGTAATTTGTGTATAACTTTATTTACTTATGGTTTGGTCATGGGTAAAGCAAAGACCATGTGGGTCAGGTAGTGAAAACGATAGGCTACAATTATGAAACTCGTTATGAATTAATTGATATTTAACAACAACCACCCCCACCCCCGCCTACGACGACGATACCATCGTCCATCGCCGATGTTCACATTAGACATCGTACGAAGCCAAATTGGTCAAC
>LR812519.1:18146435-18591875 GCA_903798195.1 Danio kyathit
GAAAGTTGCGCATATATCCTATTATATAACGTATAAAACACTACTTACTACTTATTACTTTCAATAACAAACCGCTGGCGCATATGAAATAGCGATGAGCGGAAGTGTTCTACCCAGGGATCCGGTTTGGTCACGTGACGTTCGACATATACCCTATTTTGCAACCAAAGCTCTTGAAAATGTACATTTTCTTTGCATGTTTATCGTAATTAACAGTTTCATCGTGGTGACTACACACGTTGTAAGTGACTGCCAGGAAAAGGGATAAAATGGCATGATATGGTATCGAATATTTACATTTTGATAAATGAAAACTAAAAGCAACAAACAAAAGACCCTTACATTCTATGACCTGGACAAACATTTTCTATCACATTCCCTGACATTCAATGTCTGCAATGGAAATTTTTAAATTCTATGATACTCCAGAAATTCAATAACCAGTGAAACCCTGAAATCTGATGTGAATTGAATATGCGCATTTGCATCTGCCATTTTAATAAACAGATCAGATATTCACCTGTCAATATTGTTTGCAAATAACGTTAATGCTGATATTGACATCAGAAGTAAGTCCTGCATGTGTTCTAAACCTTTAATCTCACATATAAGGACAAACCATATTTTATTTTGAGCTAAAAGCATTTCGGCAGGATTTTAATAAAGAGAGTGAGAGAAAGAGAGTGTAACAAATATAAAACTATTTCGGTCAAATTGTGCATAAATCACATCGCATGGCCATGATACACAAACGCTTGCAGGTCAAAAAAGCATAGATTAATAGAAAATAGCCAAATGTGAACTTTTCTGTCACAACCTAACAAATCAACTTTATTACGCTGTCAAAAAAATATGCTTGGCAGCAGTGTTGAGACAGAGAGAGAGAGAGAGAGAGAGAGAGAGAGAGAGAGAGAGAGAGAGAGAGAGAGAGAGAGAGAGAGAGAGAGAGAGAGAGAGAGAGAGAGAGAGCGAGAGAGAGAAATAGCACACAATACCAAAGTTGCTATGCACATGGAAAAAAACTAAACTCTGTGTCCAGATTAAATACAGGAAGCAAGGAAAGAAATCTCTCTTTTATTATCACTACAGCTATCAGTCAATGGCCACTCTTCAGACAAAGCGAGAAGAACACAAGTACGGTACTGTATTGTATAATAATATTGAATCGTATTGTATAATAATAATAAAGGAATTGTATAATAAAATTTTGTCTTGATCCAGTGCTTCCACTGATTCTTATATCTGGGTTTATTTATTCTCAGGGTCAGAACATCTACCTGGGTTGTTTTGCTGTGAACAGTATTTATGCAGATATTGGATATGAGTTACTTTTAAAAGAAAATTTAAGCAGCTCACCAAAAACAAAAATCAGATATAGTCCCAAAATTGACATTGGGTATATAGACCTGCAGTGTAAATGTGGCCAGCATTGTCTAAACTACCCCAGCAGGCACAGGTCGTCAACATGACGTCAGATTGACATTGTATTCTAACTACGTGGGACGTTGCATTTAGTTTGGAAATGAAAAATAGGTTGATGTCAGAACCCAACATCAGGCTGACATCAGTGTTCAACATCAGACAGATGTTGCATTAGGTCACTTTCCAACGCAACCTAAAAATAACAAAATATCAACGTCTAATGATGTTACAGCTTGATGTTGTGTGGACGTTACCACTATGACGTATATCAGCTGTTGGATTTTGGTTGCCATACCAGACAAATAAATGTCAGTAATTGACATCAACATAACGTTGGTTTAAGATGTTGGCTCGATGTTTAATTTTGGTCACTTTCCAGCACAACCTAAAATTATAACAAAATAACATTGTCCTTAGACGTTGGCGACCTAAATCTAACCTAATATTAACGTCTTATGATGCTGTTTGTCTGCTGGGACCGTTCTGGGCCTTGATAATGCATAGCATGCCATCAAAGGGACAAAAACTAATTGTTCATTTAATTTTCATAAATTAATTTCCAATCACAATGACTGATGTAGATCAACTACTCACCTCTCCAACCACTTCCACTGAAGAAAACGGGAAAAGTACATAGTCTCCTGATAAGCTGAGAATGGAGCTCCACTTAAATATTCACGAACTATCCTGAAAATAAAGAAGAAATGCTTGAGAAAGGTGTGGAGGAATGATATGAAACTTTGAAGCACATGTACAAATAAACATCAAATATCATGTCTAATCATTTAACCTCAGTGGTGGTTGTGATTTTGCCAAGTTCGAAGCGATCATAGATTAACATTCATGTTGATCCTGGAACATCATTTTTGTTCAAAAATGTAATCCATACCTACTCCTTACCCCTGAACCCAACCATAACTATAAATTATTCCCAAAATCAGAGGGAATAATAGTTGGAACAACGATTCATGTAGAAACAATCATGTAGAAGTGCATACACCTAACCGTGAGCCTAAACTTAACATAAACGGTAAACGTATCCTTTAATTCTGATTGGCTGATTGGAATGTTGTTCCAGGATCAACATAGATGTTAATCCAGGAACATGTCCTACTTGGTGAAATCACACTAACCATACATCAGTACTGCAATGAGAGTGCTGTATAAGTAATTCATTCAGGGATAGTTCACCCCAAAACAGGCACATGCAAAGGTGGGGGCTTTGGGTGCTTGAGCTCCTGCCCTTTTTTCTCTTGGAGAGAAATTGTCCTTTTTTCCTGGGATTAATAATTATTTTTTAAATACTAATAATAATATAATATATGAATAAGTTAATGCATGTTCTATTTAAAAACAGCTTTCCCTGTCAGACAATAAAAAAACAACATTTTAAAGTATATCTTGGTTTTAGTCTAGTCGCTCCAAGCGAGCCTCGAACCGCGATTTAGAAAGAAAAACCACATGCGAGATGATATTTACAAATGAGGACGCTATTGTTATTACCCTGTCCTCAAAAGTAAGGTGTTCACTAACGAATAAAAGATTAAAAAAGATATTTTAAAGAAAGCTATAAACGTGAAATCATTGACTTCCAGAGTAGGAAAAACAAATACCATGTAAGCCAATGGTTACAGGTTTCTTGCTTTCTTCAAAATATTATTTTGTGTGTTCAACAGAAGAAAAAAGTCAAACAGGTTTGCAACAAGTAAAAGGTGAGTAAATGGTGACAGAGTTTTCAGTTTTGAATGAACTATCCTTTTAAGGGTGAGTATATGGTGAATTTAGGAGGAAATCTCCTTTAATCTATTTTATTTATTAAAGTACAATTATTATTATTATTTAATAAAAAAGTGCCATTTTTTCCACTTGAGCCCCTGCCCCTTAAAAGGTCTCTGCACATGCCTGCCCCAAAATGTTCATCTCTGTCATTATTTACTCACCCTTCAACTTGTTCTATTTGAGTTTCTTTCTTCTCTTGAACACAAAACAAGTCATTTTAAAGAATGCTGGATCCCATTGACTTCCATAGTAATGTTTTTTTTCCTAGAATGGAAGTCAATGGGTACGGCCAACCAACATTTTTCTTAATATCTTCTTTTGTTTTCAGCAGAAGAGAGAAACTCATAAGGGTTTAAAACCACACGAGGGAGAGTAAATTCTGAGGTAATTTTCATAGTAATATTATTTCCTAGAATGGAAGTCAATAGGTATCGCCAACCAACATTTTTCTAAATATCTTCTTTTGTGTTCAGCAGAAGAGAGAAACTCATAAAGGTTTAAAACCACACGAGGGGGAGTAAATTCTGAGGAAATTTTCATTTTTTGGGAGCGCTAGGGGAGCGCGGGGAACAAAGGAACGCGGGGTTAAATGTAACAGAGTTTTAAGGTATTTCCTCAGGGTTGATCATGGCATGCTTCCGAGGTCGCCAGATGTCTTCCTGCCAATTATTGAAAATTTTCCCCGAAATTTGGATGAGATACACAGGAGAAACCATTTTTGCAGCATAAGACTATTTTTTATTATAGTCGATATTTTTTTATTTTGAAAAAAACGGTGAAAGTATGAATGTAAAATCTTATATTGTCGTGATCACCGTCTTCTAGGCTAGACTGCTAGCCAGTTTTGAGTAAAACATGACACAGCGGGGTTAGTTGTAACAGGGTGTTACAATTAAGCCACACACTGTTAAACACCAACTAAACTAACAAAATATTTTTTTGAATTTTGAGTGTAATGTTGAGAACTTTTTAAATTAAAATGTTTTTTAATATAAAATATTGTTTTAATAGAAAAAAAAAAAATGTTATTGCTAATAATGCAAATAAATGCATTGTATAATAATGAATAAATGGATAATAATGCAAATAAATTCAAATGTGTTTATCCAATAAACAAAAATAAATAAATAAACATACTGTGCTATGTAGAATAAAAAAGAAATGAGCCGATTACTGAGGAAATACAGCTACTATTTAAAGTAAACTGAATTTAAATTAACTGTGTGAAATCTGCCTTTATAAGCATGTGTTACAACTAACTCTCTGTCTGTTACAACTTGCCCCGCAGGTGGGGTAAAAAGTAACATTTTTACTCTTGTCACTTTTGGCAATACTGCACAGAAACCATAGGTCCGGCGATCGTAAATCCAGTGCTCATTTGTAGGAGAGGCTTGTGTGTTGTTTGTAAAAAAATATGGTTTGTCTAACCCTATTACTTTGTTCATTATTTGACCAAAACCAAAAAGTGTTACTTTGTGCCCCGCTCTCCCCTATGCCTTTAAGTAGTTAAATCACAGTCAAGCTACTCATTTAAAAATAGTCAATGAATGAATGAATGAATGTTTAATTAATTTCACTAAACTGAAAACAGCAATCAAATTAAAAGCTAAATGTAAGCTCTTGCAAGATTGTCTTTCAGAGAAATAGAAAGGGAGATGAGCGGGTCGGATGCATCTTATGCCATCTCACCCTCTAATGAAACACACACACACATGCTTCAGCAAACAGCATGCCCACAGAGACTTGACAGGAAGGGTTAAAGTACTCCACCTCACCCCCTCTCAAACAGAAAGGAAGCTTAAACTAAACAGAACTAAAAGACCGACTGAGGCAAAACACAAACACACCGAACTCTGTTTAGATTCAAAGTCACGTGTTTACGTTTCTCAGACAAACAGTGCAAGCTAACGGCTAACAGTCCACTCTATAACCATCAGTCTTCACACTAATACCAGTGAAAACACAAACTGAGATCCACCAACGTGTCACCGCAAAGTGAGCTAGGAGGATAAACTGTTGATTTCACTTCGGGTCTTGACAAGCCAAACATAAATGACTGTAACTAGTGTGTATTAGCATAGATTACTGAATAATCTCGATGACGGAAGCACCACTGTGTGCTACGATGTGTCTCCTGAGGTCAGATGATACACCTAAATTTAAGTTGTTATTCAGTAACCGGTTTTTAAGATAATGAACACAATATGGTCAAAGTATGTCTTAACTTTGGACCAGTGTTGTGTAATAAGTAGTAAGCTGTGGCTGCTGCTATGTGCGCTAACAGTGCTTTTTAGAGCAGAGCCAAAAACAATTGAAGCTCAACATGGATAGAAAAAAACATCTATATATCAAACATGCTGTGAACTAAATAAAACTGATGATCTGAAATATACACAACCACTAAATCACAAGTGTGTTTTTAACTATGTATTTTTTAAGTGACATTAAACTCATAATGTGAATCCTAAATTATTTAAAAATTCTAAAATATTAAGAAGAACAACTGTTTTCAATGTTATTAATAAGATATTTCGGTAACACTTTATTGTAAGTCACAATTCACAGTATTAACAAACCATTAACTAACACTAGCTTAATAAACTACTATTTAGCTGTTTATTAATAGTTAGTAAGGTAAAAGTTGGGTTTTTGGTAGGAATATCCCTGCTGAAAAAAACAGCATATGCTGGTAAGGTATGTTTTGATGCTAGTATGCTGGTCTTGCTGGTTTTAGTGCTGGTATTGCTGGTTTCAATGCTGGTTTTGCTGGTCTTGATGCTGGTTTTGCTGGTCTCGATGCTGGTCTTGCTGGTTTCAGTGCTGGTCTCAATGCTGGTCTTGCTGGCCTGAGTGCTGGTCCTGACCAGCATTGAGACCAGCAGGACCAGCATTGAGACCAGCAAGACCATCATTAAAACCAGTAAGACCAGCATCAAGACCAGCAAAACCAGCATTGAAACCAGCAAGACCAGCATTGAAACCAGCAAGACCATCATTAAAACCAGTAAGACCAGCATCAAGACCAGCAAAACCAGCATTGAAACCAGCAAGACCAGCATACCACCATCAAAACATACCTTACTAGTATGCTGTTTTTTTTTCAGCAGGGATAGGAATGCAGAATAAGATCATGTTTTCTAACTATTAAGTAACAGTTAGTATCTTAATAATCGTCAGATAATAAGTTAGTAGTTAATAGCATGAATTGTGACCTAAGCTAACTAAAACTAAAGTGTTACTGATATTTCGTGATCATGAAGAATGGTGTAATGACTGCTAGAAATTCAGCTTTGCATCACAGAATAAATTCATTCATTCATTTTCCTTGGGCTCAGTCCCTTATTTATCAGGGGTCACCACATTGGAATGAACTGCCAACTATTCCGGCATATGTTTTAAGCAATGGATGCCCTTCCAGCCGCAACCCAGTACTGGGAAACACCCTTACTCTCTCACATTCACACATGCGCAATTGGCCAATTTAGTTAATCCAATTCACCTAATGTGCATGGTTTTGGACTGTGGGGGAAATTGGAGCTCCTGGAGGAAACCCACACAGGGAGAACATGCAAACTCCACACAAAAATGCCAACTGGTCCAGTCGGGACTCAAACTAGCGACCTTCTTGCTGTGAGGCAACAGTGCTAACCACTGAGCCACCAGAATAATCTGTATATATATTTTTAAAAAAAGGAAGAATGTGACTGTGCAAGATTTTTACTGAAATTTTTGCTTATTAATCCTAATTCTTCAGATATTGATTAATATTGATTCCTTGTTTCCATTCTATTGTGCTAAAAAGTCAAACATGTACTGCATTCATTCATTTTCTTTTCGGCTTAGTCCGTTTCTTAATCAGGGGTCGCCACAGTGAAATTAACCACCAACTTATCCAGCATATGTTTTACACAGTGGATGCCCTTCCAGCTGCAACCCATCACTGGGAAACACCCATACATTCATCCACACACATACACATACGAACAATTTAGCTTACCCAATTCACCTATAGCGCATGTCTTTGGACTGTGGGGGAAACCGAAGCACACGGAGGAACACAGGGAGAACATGCAAACTCCAGAATTGGTGCACATTTTAATATTATTTATAGCTCCTTACTGCATGTCTGATTTTCAGAAACGACCTCAAAATGTACATTGCTATGCAGGTTTAAAGCAGTGTATTTGAATTAAATACATTGTTTTATTCCCAACCCTAGAAAGCAGCATCAGTAAGCATACTGTTCGACATCACCACTAAGGCCCCGTTTACACTAATACGTTTTAGTTTTAAAGCGCATAAGTTGTGCTACGGTTACGCCATCCGTCCACACTATGCTAGAGTTTTCGAGCGCAGGAAACGGAGCGTTTTGGAAACGCTGAAGAGGCCGTTTTAGATTGAAAACGCGGCTGCTCCGTGTTAGTGTGGATGGAGGAAAATGGAGACATCTGAAAATGGAAGCGGGGCTGCAGACATTCGCCAATCTGATTGGGCCTTTTCCCTCAATATTAAGTAGCCTACACACAGTTCAGTCTTGCATCCTCTCCTTGTAAGTTCAGACTTCGCAAGTTTGATATGGAAAACAAACTCCCGAGGACACGTCGAGTAAATATTTAAAGGCAACAGTGTACTTTATAACATCATTCACATCACCCTGGCTATGCTGGTTAACTATCTTAACAATAATATGAAAACACGATATAAGGAACTACCTATTTTCATTTTGATATTAGCAACTTAACAGACACCAGAAATGTTGAGGCGTCGTGTAGCTACATATTTATATGAGCGTCATCTTCACTGTACGCATATTTATAACAAAGCGGAGCCTATAACATCACTGCCTCCTTTCATTTTCATTGAAAATATGAAACATACCCTCTCTTTTGCTGAATATCAGTTTTAATAATCAATAATGGCCATTATAAAAGTATAACGTACAATAAGTTTATAGAATATAGGAAATAAATGCAAGCAATAAGTCAAATGTGCAGAATCAGTGTACGCGGTTACATTAATTAATTATTAACTTATCTTTGCGCTCAGCCAAAACACGTTACCTGAGAACAAGTAATAGATTCAAAAGACCAAAGTCGAGGAATGTGTCGTTAGATATAGACAACAAGATGAATTAAACATCACGTTTAACAAATATAGTGAGATTAGTTCCAGCGGTAGATCCTTGATGAACAGTCCGACGTGCACAGCTCTCATCTGGGTAGATATGCTGCAGTGCATGCCAGAGTGTGTGTGTGTGTGTGGTCACATGATGTGCGTTTTCAGCAGTGTAGTGTAGACGAAGAGTTGTTCAGAAATGTTAGGTGAAACGCCAGTGGACGCGGATCGTCTTCATTCTAAAACGCCGTTTTAAAGCTAAAACGTATTAGTGTAAACGGGGCCTAAGAAACAGTCTAGTAAATTCACTTTCGCTCCAGGGTTTGATTGACTTCCATGTAAACCAGTAAAACAGGTTACTTCAATACTCATTTTTGTTATTTTCCAGTGTATCGGTATGCATGTAAATATGCTCAATGAAACTCGAGAGGACGCCCTGGAGTTTTCTCCTCATAGTTGTTACACGGGTGTTGCTTGACTACAAAATAGCTTTTTTTTAAAGCCACAGTATAACATTGCTGCCGAGTGAACAGACTTGTTTTGAAATAACTGTATTACCTGGTACACTCCTGGAACAGCTCTTTACATGGAGTCTGTTCCAGTTTCTGCCTGCATTCCCCGACCACATCCTGAGCGATCTCTGGTAGATGAGCGGCCGACTGCACGAGGACGACACAATGGGAAAGAGGGAGAGAAAACAGGAAGAGGGGTTGATAGGATGTAATTGACAAAAAAGGTTAAAGTTCAACCACTAATTCAGCAATTCAATTCTTTCAATGAACAGGAGAACAGGTGCAAAGAAATGAATAAATATTTACCCCGTTATTAAAATATGTGTCTAAAATATTTAAACCGGCGTCTCGCCTCTTCTCGTCCGGAGCCACCTGATACATTGCCTAAACACACACACACACACACACAAACAAACAAATAATGCGTAAATGACAGATGAAAGGAAAGAATATGATGCAAATTAAGGTCAACAAAATGTCTGCTGTAATGGAGTGAAATTATATCTTTGTCTAATTTTATTCTTATTTTCTCACTCCATTTTTAAAGTTTGACTAAGTACATCTTTAAAGGTCCCATGAAATTTAAATAAAGTTTTTAAGATATCTATAAGCTAGTGTTCTCCAAAACAGAGACAAAATTTGCATTTAGGAGATATAAAACTGATATAAACATATAAGGCTTGTTGTCATTTCCGCCTAAATGGATCAATGGTTTTATTCATGTCACCTCTAACTTCAGTTACTCATTAAATCATAACCAATCAATTGCTCTTTAGTATACATGCTCCGCCCCCTTCAAGACGCTTTTCATTTGCTTTTCATTTGATGCACTTGAGCTCAACCACTCTCACTGACAGAGTTGTGATAAAACAAAATGCTATTTGCTATTGTTTTAAAAAAAAAAAAAAAGGGAGGAGCTACACTATATCCCACTATGTCTTCGTGTTTCGGTTGAGATTATGTCAAACATCTAATAAAAATACATATTTCATTACAAACTTCAAACATACATTGTAGACTTAGTAAACAGCCACATTATATATACATAAGTAAACATCTCCCAACCAAACGGCCATTGCAATGCTTAAATTTCAACTGTGAAGGTTTCATTAGCACTTGTAAACACAGTGATATGAACATTAATTATGCCATTAGTTTAGTCATTTTACTTAAAATAACATCTTTTTCACATGTCGCCAAAAACAAACCAAACTATTCCTGACTGTAGTGTCTGTAAGGCTTAATCTAGACAATGTTTGTGGGCAGCCAATGAAAACCATAGGCTGGCATTACGCAAATTTGTTACAAATTTGTTTTGTGGAGAAAATCCGCGTATTGTCTAACAGGGTTGAGCTTATTCTCTTAATGAGTTATAGGTGTGTTTGGAGAATAAACCAGAGCCTCATCTCCCATTCCCTTTAAGAGTCAGTTGCGTCGCGCCATAGCACATTTGCTATTTACATGGCGGACCTCATTCTTTACTTTCACTTTCGTGGATAAGGAAATGTGTTGTACGCACAGACATCCATTAGCCTATGCATAATTAATTTTGTTTGTTAAGCGCAAAGATTTGTTTCAAAACTATTTCTAAATGTAGTTCTAATTTCCAGCAAATGAATAAACGAACAGTAATAATGAAGTGTGGTCAAAAAACTAAGTTACATCCAAATACCCATGCTATGCCCCATATGGTCTAAAAGATGACAGGTGAGCAAATCTAAGCTTGTTTTTAATAAAACAAATATAAATATGCATATAATAAATAATACTGCTAATAATAATAACATTATACAAAAGAAATTTGTCATGAATAAACTGAAAAATCCCCCGAGATGAAGAAGGCATAAAGGCAGTGGTTTTTATTTTTATGTAGGCTAGAAAGTAATAATTTTTGTAATATTTTAATCCTTTAATTATTTTTTATTTGTAAAGATATTTGCGTATTGCTCTACATCCTGGTTGCATTAAGCAATGTTTAAGCGAGGCGCACAACTAACGTGCTCTGCGCTGGACTTTAGACTTCCTCTTAGCTGGTCTATTAAACAGTCTTTTCTAGTTTCTCAAAATAGCAACACGCCAGCAATGCGCCTCAACACACCTCCTTTTTTAGACCAGAAGGCCTATGGGCGCACATATGAGCGCAAATGCATTTGCTATTTAAACAGCGTGGTGCAAAACGTCAAAATGACAATGAGCATCTTTAAGGGGGCGGGGCATGTCAGAGGCTAGAGAGCATTTGATTGGTTACGATTTAATGAGAAACTAAAGTATGTGGTGACGTGAATAAAACCATTGATCCATTTAGGCGGAAATGACAAACTGCAAGCTTTACATGTTTATATCAGTTTTATATCTTCTAAACGTGATTTTTTTCACTGTTTTGGTGCGTACTAGCTTATGGATATCTTAAAAACTAACAATACAGATACTAACATCTAAAAACTTTATTTTAATTTCCTGGGACCTTTAAAGGCAACAAAAGTTTGCATATGTAAATGTTTGTGCTGAGATTTCTTACCACAGAATCCAGGAACTCTATGCAGCGCCGTAATTTGGGCTGAGTGTCACAGAATTGACGAAACAACTGACGTCCAATTGGCTGCTTTTCACAAAGGCTTGTATAATCCCTCTCTGAAAATGATAAACAAGCAGAGAAACAAGAGTGTGAGAGAAAAGAGGTTAACCCTATCACTGTCACATGTTTTTTTTTCTAATCTATAATCTTTAAACGGTCATATTATTAAATATTAAATTGACCTTTTGGAATGAAACGTTTCATTGTGCCAATAAAACGGACTGAAACTTTCACAAATCAAACATTCCCTCAGAGTGCAATAAGGCCATTTATTAAATCAGAATTAGACAAGTGCAAGTATTAATAAAGAAGAATTGTCCTTTTTTTCCACGCTTTTAATTCAAGCATTTGTCAAAACCACAAAGAACCATAAAGAAACAAACTTAACAGGTTTAGTGAGGAAAAGGACTACAATCCCATAAAGCTTTGCCAATGATAATAAAAAATATAAACTACTCATTTAAACTACTCATTTAAAAGGAAAGTTCACCCAAAAAAAAATTTAATCACTATTTATTCTTTCTCAAGTGGTTCCACTGTTGATTGATTGATTCAATCATTCATTCATTCATTTTTACGCCATGCCAGTTTCTACCCAAAGGCACAGGACGTCAACATGATGTCAGATTCACGTTGTACCCCAAAGTTGTGAAGACATTGCATTTTGTTTGGAAATGAAAATCGGGTTGATGTCAGGCCGATGTCAATGTCCAACATTCAACCTAAAGTCAACCAAATATCAACATCTAATGATGTTACAGCTTGACGTTGTGTGGACGTTACCACTATGACGTCTATCAGACATTGGATTTTGTTTGCCATACCTGACGAATAAATGTCAGTATTCGACGTTAATATGATGTTGATTTTTGGTCACTTTCTAACACAACTTAAAATCAACCAAATATCAACATCTTTTGACGTCATTATTGGACATCCAAATAATATTGTCCTTAGACACTGGCTAGACATTAAATTCTTGTCACCTGACGTCATGACCTAAAACTAGCCTAATATTAACGTCTTATGATGTTATGTGTCGACTGGGTATGGCCATTTTCATGTATACCAGAGACATAGATTATATTTTAAGCTCTTTTTTACTAAAAACCAAAGACTCTAGTAGAACACACAAGACATTTCACTAGTTTAGTTTTGAATGGTGAAAAGTGTAACGGTCAATATGGCGGATGAAGCCCCGCCTACTAGTACAGTAGCCAATCATCGATCGATATAGACTAACGATTCTACAGGGAAGAAGTTCAGATCAGACGTGTGTCTTTACAACACTTTATGTGGTCAACAAATACACTGAAACCTCAGTGAATTCTTGCTTCACAGACATAAGAAATATATTCACATAAAGCTTGAAATTTCTACTTTTAAATGAACTAAGTGCACTTGAAAACAAAAGTTTTCTGGTTTTGTAATCTGTATGAAATGAACGCATTTGAAATTTGACGCATTTTGTGACAGGATAGTCTATACGGCTGTTTGATACTATTCTCTGCACCTACCGAGTCAGTAAAGGACCACAGACACCCGCATCGTGAAATACAGAGTGTTTTTTCCCATACGAAGTGCGGTATCAAATTCCATTAAAACAACACTCTTCCAGCAGGTCATACTCACATCCGCTCTCTCGTTTGTCACGGGGGCATGCATGAAATGTTCCTGAACAAAAGTGAAAGTGCCAAACTGCAGTTAAAGTCGACAAATTAAAAAATGAAACACCCGAAATTACATGAAACTCCGGAGGAAATGTGGATAGCGTGGTGACGCAATGACATTATGTGTAATATAATTATGTGCTATAACATGTAAAACAGGATCATGAAAGGAACATTCAAAAAGTAACTCATGTAAACACCTTAATCATATTATTGTCTTATTCAGATTAAGGCAAATCATTTGATTACTGATGTCCATGTAAAATGTAGTCAATCGGAGGATCTTGGTTTTACTGTTGAACACAAAAGAAGTTATTCTGAAAAAAAAAAGCTAAAAACCAGTAACCATTGACTTGCATAGTGGGAAAAATAAATATTATAGAAGTCAATGTTTACAGGTTTCCAGCTTTCTTCAAAATATGTTCAACAAGTCAAAGCATTTGGAACAAGTGAAGGGTAAATAAATGATGACAGAATTGTTTTTTTGGTTGAGCTATCACTTTAATGATGGTCTTATATACATAGAAACATTATATTTATGTTTACTGCAAAATATGCATATATAAACAAGTAGTTTGAGTCCATAGGGAGTCTAGACTGACAGTTGCGTCACTGGGAAGTGCTCAGTCTTACAGAGTTAGTCTTGCGTGTCCAGATCTTCAAACTGACGCCAGAAGGTCTGGACTCAATCACAGTTTTCATTGGCCAAGAGCCACAGTGTAAAGCAGCCAATCACAGCTCATTTTGATCATGTTTAGTTTATTTTCCTTTATTTTTATCACTTTTTAAATTAAATTAATCATTTTTAGCCCTCTCATCTTGATGTTTTTTTTATTTAATTTCTCACACTGACACCACAGTGTGCAAAGAATTGTATTACATCAGCAAGTCAGTAAGGAATAGCCACTTTTTGTTTACCCACATTCTTCAAAATGTGAAGAAAAAATAACTTGTGCAGGTGTGGAACAACTCATATTTGAGTTAATTATTACTATTTTCATTTTTAACAAGATACAACTGAGTCAAAATTATAACTGATAATTAATTATAATTTTAAGAAAACACTAAACAAAATCCCTATTTTAAAGATGCCAAAAAATGCATTGAGGTTATGTGACTTAATTAGGTTAAAAAATTCTCCAAAAACAGTTTCATAGAAATGACCCTGAGTACTAAAAGTTCCATTTTGACCATATTTGGAATGGTCATGAATATTAATGAGCTCTGTTCTGACGGTCAGCAGCTCGTCAGTCCCTGTGCTCTCTCTCACACACACAAAGCATAATGTACTCTGAAATAAACATGCAAAATACTCATACTTTATTTATCAAAAAAATATAATGGCACCGCAATTCTGCATCTGTCCACGTCACTTACCAATGTATAGAAAACTATGTAAATATAAAAGCTTTAGTTTCCCTGCTTCTCCTGTTTTAAAAAAAAGGGTCCCACATACATTCATTCATTTTCTTTTTTGGCTTAGTCCTTTAAATAATCTGGGGTCGCCACAGCGGAACGAACCGACAACTTATCCAGCATATATTTTACGCAGCTGATGCCCTTCCAGCTGCAACCCATCACTGGGAATCATCCATACACACTCAGTCACACTCATACACTACAGACAATTTAGCTTACCCAATTCACCTATACTATACCACATATCTTTGGACTTTTGGGGAAAACCGGAGTACCCGGAGGAAACTCACGCGAACACGGTGAGAACATGCAAACTCCACACAGAAACGCCAACTGACCCAGCCGGGGCTCGAACCAGCGACCTTCTTGCTGTGAGGCGATTGTGCTACTCACTGCGCCACCATGCTGCCCTCCCACATACATAGTAAGTTTAATATAAGCTTCAATAAACTTAAAGATTTAGCAGAAAAAAGCTATCATTGTCCTAATCTCACTAGAAAACATTGCAGCCAATCAAACTCAGCATGGCTTATGCATATTAATGATCCCATGTGCAACGTAACAGTCATCATCAACATCAAATTCTCCACACTTACTTGACAAGCCTTTGTTATGATAAAACTTTATATTATAAATCTCCAATAAAATTAAACAACAACTGCGTCTTTAGTATAATTTCTAAACATTCAAATCACACAAAATCTATAGAAGCTCACATCTGGCCCATGCCCCTCCCTCAGAGAATTGTCAGTCTGTAGTGATCAAAGATTGGCTCCTGTACTAGAAGGCGGGGCTTCATTCATCATATTGACCATTACACTTTTCCGATTAAAAACTATATGAGTGACAAGGTTTCCGCTACATTCATTCATCCGTGGCGGGCCGCCACGCCAAAATTCATTCCGCCACGGCTACATTACAGCTTCTTATTTAAAACATTTAGTCGTGTTTTTTATAGCAGATTATAATCGCACCAAAACCTATTAGAGGTAAACCGCGCAAACTTTTCTGTAACCGTAGTAGTGCTGTGCGCTATTTGTTCAAGGTGACATGCTGACTGACTCTCTGACAGACTGACTGACAGGTGCGTGAGTCTAGCAAACACCGCGTAGCTTTCAGTTAAGATGAACACAGTTTCCATAAGTATACTTTATTGATAAAGGTCAATGGCTTTGCATACAATGACTTTATCTTGCTGGAGTTTAATGCCGTTTCACTTTACTTCAGGACGCGTTAATGTCGGAAAACGCACAAAAACGCACTAAATCGCGCTTCAGCAGCGCTTACTGGAGAGCGCACAAGAAGACCTGCACTTGAACGTGTAAATTTGAGTGCGTGCAAGAAGTTCTGTGCTCGAACAGAGGAAATCGGCGCGCAAGCAAAGAGATTCGCAGGCTCGTATTACATGAATGCTATCTCGACTTGTAATACTGCGTGTAATATTTGTCTTTGAAATAGTTGGCAGATCTGTGTAAAAAAAAAAGTCCTGCTGCCACTGCTGGAAAAAATCCTAGAGGAAACACTGAGTGACATGTCTTACGTATTCTGTAGTCTTTGGGTATATCCAGTTTTTCATTATATGGCACCTTTAAAGTAAGATGCCATTATGTTGTGTAAAATTAGACACTTTTATCGTCAATACTGTAGGTCTCAGACTCACAACTAAACATTTTATCTGCTGCTTTAATTTAGAAATTGAATCACCAGACACAAAATTGTAGCACATTTGTGGAATGTGCCAGAGACAGTGGAAAATCTTGAAAAATCACATTCCGACAAATTCTAACATATTTGTGGACCTAAGGGGAAAGATTAAGTGCTGTAAATATTTGATTTGACCCTTTAATGAAGCGTTTCCTTAATATGCACCATAAAAAGTGCAGATCTCAGCATCCAGTCCCAACAGTAAATCACAGCGATGCTGATCAGAGAGCTGAAGCTGAGCTCTGGTGCTGCAAAACTACAGGCCTGGTGCCTTCTGGGCCAAGAGGAAACAGAGGACTTCCTCACAGAGCCAAGGTCTACAGCTGCCTGACGCAAACACACACCTGCCCACACAACCAGCATAAATTTATAACTGGCAGCTACATTCTAAACAATATAAACCCTTTAATGAGGAGCACACTAGTAAGCATGCTTTGTTTAGAGCCTCACAAAATAAACCAATCCTTTTAAGGAACCAAATGAAAACAAATATTTGAATAGGTGCTGCTTTAAAATGCAATAGGTGCAGCCAGTGCAAAACAATATATTTTAAATGATAGCACATAGAGTGACAGCAGATGAATAAACTTACTACAGTTTGACAAATATTGCAGCTGTTGGACAACATAATGTCCTTTGAGGCTTTTTAGGCGAGAATGTAGTTGTTTAGATTGCAACTATGCAGTTTATTTATAAGGATAATGCCTATTTTAAATATTCATAATTTCTGAGATACAGCATGTCGGCGGCCATTGGCCTGTAGAGCTGTGAACCTACACTGGTCTCACGGTTCGGTTCGGTTACGATTATCATGCCATCGATTCGGTTTGATTCGATATCTCGGTGCATCACGGTGCATTGACGATGCTTTCCATACACAGTTTTATATTTTGTTCACAGCAGCAATTCTTGTATTAAAATGTATAAATATATTCATATTTATATACTATTTGTAATACAATTTTGTCCTTTAATACAAACATTCAGATATATAAACTGTACCTTTAAACAACACGAGTATTTATAGCAAATAATATAAACAAATATAAATATCTGCTCGCTTTCTGAGCCTTGTCTACCAAGTTCTTTTACATCATGGGTGACCAACCCTGTTCTTGGCGATCGACCTTTCTGCAGATTTCAGCTCCAACCCTGATCAAACACACCTGTACCAATTAATCAGAACCTGAGGAGCACATGATAATTACAGGCAGGTGTGTTTGATATAGGCTGCAACTGAAAACTGCAGGAAGGTCGATCTCCAGGAATAGGGTTGAGCACCCCTGTTTTACACCCCTTTGATTGGTCACACGCTCATCAGAAAGGGCTGCGATTGGCTCTTGCACGCTGCGCTCTTCAAAGATGAGTGACACTGATAAACGGCAGCTGCGATCACAGCTGATCCATGATAGACGCCTCTGCAGGTACGCGCTCGTGTCTGTATCCAAAAGTATCGCTGTAACAGCTGAGAGGAGAGGGAAAGTTACCCCAGCAGGTCAAATGGGCCACAACGAGAGAGAGAGAAATGGAGTTTACTTTTATTCTCTCAATCGCAGTGAAATAGGGGCTTCTGCTGTAAGTGAAAGGCTCCAGAAAACACACACGCAGTCAAATTGTGCACAGTTTCTGAGTTTTTAAGTAGTTGGAGCATTGTAAATACTTGCGCTCGTCTCCCTCCCCATAGTAAGCTACGGCGACATAGCGCATATGAGATAAAGGACGTCAGTACATAATAACCGGTTATGATTATTACTGAACCGATACCGAATTGTTCGCGTCTGCATCTCGGTGCACCGAAGAAACAATTAATTTTGACACCCCTATTGGCCTGTCATACTGAGCAGAGCAAAGACGGTTGAAGTTGTTTATCCACAAGATGGTGACAGAGATCGCATAATAAAAGGAAATAACATTAATTTCTAACTACAGCTGATCATTATAAATCAGGTAAGTGACATTCGAAGTCGATATCTCTCTTTTGTATGTTGTAGTGCTGTATTTATACTATAGTAATTGTAGTGTATTGAGTGTGAGATGAGACTCGCATATCAGGAATGTATGTATTTTGTGTTGGCTACTCCTTGTATAACCCTGAGTTACTTTTTGCTTGGCCATCTGTTTGTTTCTAATGCGTCTCCAGTTTTTGCTACTGCAGACTAGTTCAGTAAAAAGAAAGAAAGAAGAAATGCCTGCATGTGTTAAGCTTTTTTCCTTATTGCACAATAATAACACAACAGTAATCTGGTAGTGTTTGCATTGCTTTGGCTTTTTCAAGGTTAATAATTGTGAGCTCTCGATTACAACAGCGAAATACTGGGAAATCTTTGTAGACTGATTGCATTTCATGCTGTTCAGCCTTATAATCTTAAAATATGGGTAAAATCACCAGTTTTGTCATCATTTTAGACATTAAGCTAGAGAATCATTCAAATACTAGCTCTAAAATAACGTTCGTGAAGTAGCAAAGGTTTCTGCTGTTCTGACATCAGCTGCGGATGTGACGGAATGGGGGAAGAAAGTAGTTCCTCATACAAAAGGATTTTTTGACTCTCCGTGTTTGATTTTCTTTTTTATATACACGATTATGCTGTCGAGCTGTTGTATAAACACGATATCACACTTGTAGCAGTGCGATATGGCTGTGTATCGTCACTGGTGGGACACTAAGGCACACTGCTACTTGTGTATATATATATATATATATATATATATATATATATATATATATATATATATATATATATATATATATATATATATATATATATATATATATATATATTAGTGATGGACTGTTATTGGTGTTAACGTGCTGCGTTAACGTGAGACTCTTATCGGGCAATAAAAAAAATACCGCCGTTAATCTATTCAAAGTTGGGTTGGGAGCTGGGTCTGTTCTACGCAAGCTATGATGACTTTCACCTTGATATTTTAGCGCGGATGTATACTTGGCCGAATTGCACTGTAGGTGGCGAGAACGAGTCTTCGAACCTGTGTGTATTCCTACTGTGAAATTACCACATCAAACGTGAAGTGCTAACATGGATGCAGTTCACTAGAGTGAATCTGATTAATGTTAGCTCCACATCTAACTATCAGGCACCTGTAGAGTTTATGCATTCGAGTAAAACATATACGAATAAAATGAAGCGGGTGCTTTTTAAAATGAATGACGGTGAATGAAAGTCAAACTGGTGAGCCGTCTGACAAAAAAGTGCTCTTCTGAATCAAATCAGCAGGATGCCCTTCTGGATCTTCCACTTACTTCGAAGACACTACTGACTACGCTTACATGGACATCTGTAATCTAGTTATTTGCCTTAATAGACAATAATATAATTAAGATGTTTACGTGAAGTGCTTTCATGTAAGAGTTCCCTGTAATTTTGGGTGACTTTAACTGCAGTTCGGCAGGTTCACATTCACTCATGAACATATCATTCATGCCCCCGTGACAAACTGGGGTATTAGACGCAAATAAGGAGTAAGGACTGGTGAGAGTGTTATGGAACTTAATAACGCAAGCCAAACGGAAAGAAAAAACTTCAGCATTTCATGATGTGTGTGTGTGTGTGTGTGTGTGTGTGTGTGTGTGTGTGTGTGTGCAGTCCTTTACTGACAGCCGCTGTGTGGATCTTGTTGGAAAATATGGCGAAAAGTCCTACATGACGGTAATAGTTTGATTGTGGTGTTTACTTCAATAATGCCACTAATATCCGCATACTCCACGTCTTAATTCCATTTCTGTTTAGTTCAGTTATGACTTTAGTCGGATTAAGGTCATCAAAAATCACTGTTTCGAGCTTATGTAGGCCTACAGTTCAACATTCATGTTTAACTGACTAAACAGTTAGTAAACAGAAGTACATCTTATTGAACATAATTTATTTTCATCACCAATTATCATAGTAGAACAGTTTCTCAAGCAGTTTGTGATGCATTTTGGAAACAGGAGATGAGCCCCTGGTCTAATGCGCCACCTGGCTTGAGAAACCCGTTCTCAAAGACTTACTTTTAGTCATTATTTGGGCAGCACACATATTCTGAATGCCTTCCGCAGAATTCAAATGAGCCATTTTAATCTAGAGGTTACAGTAAGATTAATCTAGATGCCCACATACTGTGTATATATATATATATATATATATATATATATATATATATATATATATATATAATATATTTTTTTTTAAAGTCAACATAATTTTTTATTAATTTTTAGTTTGAGTAAAACATAGTTTTGTTGTGTTCTTTAAACTACTGATGACATTTATTCCCAATTTAAAATAAAAATTGTGTCAGAATGTTTTTAATTAAACATAATTAATTAATTAATTAATTTATTTATTAATTAATTAATTAATTGATTGATTAATTAATAAATAAGAGGCGGTTTATTCCCGCTGTGGCGACCCCAGATGAATAAAGGGACTAAGCCGAAAAGAAAATGAATGGATGAAAATAAGAATAAAAATGTCCCATGTTTTCAGATGTTTATGTACATTTTTTAGAAAACACATTACACAAAGACAAAAAACATTTTTAACTGTAACTGTAGAACAGCCATGAAAGCAATATTTGGTGGAACATCCCAAATTTTCAATGACAACATATTAAGAACAGTTGTTATTTTGATTAATTAAATTGTCATAGAAAGAGAAATGGAGAATTTAAGTGATACACATGCTATGTCAAGTAACAAAATATACTTTAGTTTCATGGTTTTCATTTGAGCTCTATTAACCCTGGTTAAAGATGTGAAATATCTTTTTTCATTAATTATGGGTAAGAAATATTTATGCCACAATGGCACTCTTTAATGGATTTATTTTATAGAATCAATTTGTTATTCAAACTGTTTAAATTAAGGAAGCATTAATATCAAAACAGTCTATATTTAGTAATATATTAAATATTATTATCAATATTTTAATTTGGATATGCATATTTTTCATATTTATTACAATTAAAATAAGTTGAGAAGACATAGCTTTTACATCTAAGTCACCAAACATGCATTTCCCACAATATTAAAATTTATTTCTGCGTGTCAGCCAGACAGAAGATGCTTGAATGGCATCAAATAGCAGTAATGAGAAAGAATTTAACTTGCAAACTTTCATTTAAGCCATTGAAAAAAAAACCCAGAGTGACTGGAGGGCATCCAGACTGCACCTGGTGAATGCACGACTAGAACAGTTTGTCTGTATACAAATACTAACAAATCAGTATTTATAAATATCTTGCAACCGGAGCTGTTTAGCACAAAACATGAAATGCAATAAAAAAATTAATGCAATTAATCATGCCCTCTGACCCGTGTCTAAATTCTGTTTACAGGGAGTTTCATTCAATCAGAGCAATAATTCATGCTTGAAGTGCCATGTTTCGCAAGTCCATGCAAAGTGCCTGTAGGCCCATGATAGGCTTATGTTTGACGAAACAACAAATATTTTGACCCCTAAAACCTTCGGTAATTATGTTTGGTTTTGTAATTAATCTCATTAGTCAAGAACCATAAATAAAACACACATTCTGGCGAACTCTTTCATTTATGCTTCTCACCAATTGTGCGTCTCAGTTCCTCACACTGACTGATGTGAGGCAGTTTCAGCATCTCCTTCCATTTCTTGCTCCGTCCATTACGTTTCCCTCCGCCTCCTACAAGAGAGATAGAAATAATTAGGGTGAACTCAATGCAAATGGCAATACCATCCAACTCACACTCACACTCAGGCTGAATGCTATTACTTATGAGTCTGAATCCATGGTCAAAACACATAAAATGCAAAGTGTTTCTATTTCACACAATCCACCAACTATTTGCATGGAATTTTAGTGAAAAGAAGAAAAAAAATATGTATACATATACAGGGGTTAGACAACGAAAGTGAAACGCCTAGTTTTAGACCACAATATTTCATTAGTATGGTGTAGGTCCTCCTTTTACGGCCAATACAGCAGCAATTTGTCTTGGGAATAACAGATACAAGTCCTGCACAGTGGCCAGAGGGATTTTGAGCCATTGCAGAATAGTGGCCAGGTCACTACGTGATGCTGGTGAAGGAAAACTTTTCCTGACTCGCTCCTTCAAAAGTCTCCTAAAGTGGCTCAATAATATTTAAATCTGGAGACTGTGCAGGCCATGGGAGATGTTCACTTTCATGTTCATCAAATCACACTGTCACCAGTCTTGCTGTGTGTATTGGTGCATTCTCATCCTGATACACGGCACCACCTTCAGGAATGTTTGAAGCATTGGGTGCACATGATCCTCCAGAATGGTTCGGTAGTCCTTGGCAGTGACGCGCCCATCTAGCATATGTATTGGGACTAGCAAATGCCATGATATTGATATTTTTAAGGCTTCTCCACACTGTAACTCTCCAGGTTGTGGAAAAGACAGGGAAGGTGGACTCATCAGAGAACAATACATGTTTCACATTGTCCACAGCCTGTTAGTCCTTCTTGGTGGTATGCTGATATTACCACTGATAAAGTGGCTCTTGATACATCACATAACTTTAACACAATAACTAAGCTGTATTGGTCACAGATGAGACGCACACCAACAATTTGTCCTCTTTTGAAGTCTGATGTCACCCATAATGTTGTGTCAGTAAATTAGTCAGTGTTTCAGTTTCATTGTTTTAAAACACTATATATACGTTTTAAGACCTCATCACCACTTCAGGTTTCAACTAGGGTTGGGCGATGTCGACCAATTTTGCATCGTACGATGTCTAATGTGAAACATCGCGATGGACGATGGCATCGTCGTTATAGGTGAAGGTGAATTAATTATTTATGAATAATTAATGAATTCATAACGAATTAATTATTTGTAGCCTAGTATTTCAACTACCTGACCCGCTTGGTGTTTGTTTTACCCATAACCAAATCATAAATAAATAAAGATAAGTGACACACAAATTACCATCTGTCAATCACTTTTTCTGCGGGACTCTGGCAAGAATAGGCAGAGTGATCTGTGTTGTTATAATAGCGTCCACAAACTTGATTGGTAAAAAAGGTGCTCAACCAACAGGAACCAATCAACAGTATCTGAGGTTTTCACAAAAATTACTAAGTACAAGTGTGAAAGCGAAAGATTAAAGCAGTGAACTGACGCTGTGACACATTACCTGATAGATTCAAAAGACCAGAGAGTCATTAGATAGAGACAAGATTAATTAAATATCATGTTTAACAACTATAGTGAGACGCAATCCAGCGGTACATCCTTGATAAACTGTCTGACGAGCACTGCTCTCTGGAGCTCAGACGGTGTGTGTGTTTGTGTCTGTGTGTCTGTGTGTGGTCACCTGATGTGCGTAGTGTGGACGGAGGGCTGTTCAGAAATGCTAGGTAAAACACGGTGTGGATGTGTGCATCATTTTCATTCTAAAATGCCATTTTAAAACTAAGACGTATAAGTGTAAACGGGGCCTTAGTGTGCGACGGGGGCGGGGCGGAGGATCTAGCATCTGGCATCGTCTATAGGCCCAACCCTAGTTTCAACCAGTAACATTGCCAAAATTTTAACCTGTGGTATATTTATTAAATACTGATTGTAAGAAACGAATCCTAAACTAAAACTGTATTTATATACTGAATAAAAATGTTAATCCAGCAGATGATGCCTTTACAACAGCAGGAATAACAGCTTAGTAAACAAAGCAGCGTGATGTCAAACCTAGCAGGATTTGTTTGATTTCATAAACTACACAGCATCCCAACTTTAGCATACTGATACAAAATGTAATACCTTGTAAAATAGAATTTAAGACTTTTTAATACTTTTTAAGGGCCTTAAATTTCTCTAAATTGATTTATCAATTTTTAATACTTTTTAATACCCCGCGAACACCCTGGTGTGTGTGTTCGCCCATTTTTAACTTTTATTAAATACACATCAATAGTTGTACATATTAAATATTCTAAAAAAAATCATCCTGTTATGAAACATATTTAATATTATTTACCTATTACCTGTTCCTTTACTGAGCAATCAGTGGACAGGAAAACATTAAAAATGAATTAAATTACAGTCATAAGATATAAAATGTTTAAACATTAAATAAATAAGCCCTTATAATAAAATGATCTACCATAACATTGGCACAATAAAAAACAGATGCACGAGATCTGACAGGAAAAGGAGAGAGAAAAAAAGAAACATATGGACACCATAAAACACTATACAGGTCAGTTGACTATAAAAGTGATTTTTTTCTCTCTCAAAAGATTCTTCTTTCAGTCTCCACTCTCTTTCAGTTATTTCTCTGATCTACTTCAAACCTTGTTACACACATCTGGTAGTCAATGCTATTCTAAATGCAGTGGGTAAAGCATGAAACTGTAAGATCATTTAGATAATCAGAAATTCACACTCAAATTGCATGCAAGAGTATAATCAAAAGTTTGCCTTCTTGAGACCATGAGTAATAATTTAAAAATTAAATAAATAATAATAAAGTGCTCTTCATTTCCAGGAAAAACAGTTTTCCTCAAAATCCAGGAATGAAAAGCCTCCCTCCTCCAGTATTTAGTGTAATTTAAGTGACTGCAAATTCCAGCAACATTACAGACAGCCTTTAAAGTCATGCTCTAGAAAAAAATACACACATAAACGGAGAGCTGCTGGCCCCTGAAATTACCCTTGGGGAGGTCAAAAACTTTTAGGTTGATTAGTCTGGGTCTTGAGTGTAAAGTATACTTCAGTTTTTAGGCACACTAATAAGTTCATTGCGTTATTTCGTTATAGCAGAGTATGCGTGGACTGTATAGAAGGCAATCGAGGCCAAAACTCTTTACACAAAACACATGAAATTTGACTGTCAACACACACACACACAGAGGCTGCGTCCGAAATCGCATACTTCCGTACTAGTACGCTAAAAACAGTATGCAAGCCAAGTAGTATGTCTGAATTCACAGGATTCGAAAATCAGTATGCGAGAAGTACCTGGATGACCTACTTCCGGTGAGATTCTAAGGTGCGCATCCGATGCACGCTACGCTATCCCATGATGCACCACGAGAGAATTTATGTATGGGAGTGAATCAAAGTAACTGACGCGGGTAGGTTACGCGATCATGACAAAATGGCAGATGTATTACGCCCGAGTACCATTCATACTGCGCACATTCATAATGTACAGAACGTACTTTTCTAACGGTCGAGTAGTACATTTAAAATGAATAAAGCCATGCAGAGTTTGAGGCTGTGTTGTGGAAGCAATTTTTAAAAGGCGATCAAAATACATGACTTTTGCATATGCACATATAAATGATAATAATAATAAATAATAACAATAACAATAGTAATCAAAATTAAATAATAAATAATAACAATAATAATAGTAATAAAAATTAAATAATAAATAATAATAATAATAGTAATAAAAATTAAATAATAAACAGTAACAATAATAATAGTAATAAAAATGTTATCATAAATAATAACAATAATAATAGTAATAAAAATTTAATAATAAACAGTAACAATAATAATAGTAATAAAAATTAAATAATAAATAATAACAATAATAATAGTAATAAAAATTAAATAATAAATAATTCGCAAAATGCAATTGAGCAAAACTGTGACTTATGTATCTTTTCACGGGAGCCTCCAAAAGCTAGAGGGCGCTCTTGTGTAAACTCCAAACACCCATAAAGAAACCCAGGAAATCTCCACAGCTGTTGCTGAATAAACAGAAGATTTTATTGTTTTGTTGGTTTAGCATGACTAACAAACACACGTTTATGGAATTATCTCACAGGGGGATTTATTTCAAACACTCGTCTGAAGTTATGAGGTGAGTTTGTAGTAAATCCATGTTATTATATGTGGTATTTTCATGTGCAGCATTTACTACACAGAGCCGTAGTTCATTGAGATGCTATGCAAACAGCTGTCATTTGCGCACAATGATTATGTCAATGTCATTATCCACACCATTATATCGAATTATATTTTAAAACCAATTTTGCGTAAACAAACAGAGGTCCCATCGCATCTGTATATATTTTAGCTGTGTGACGCGAGCGCATTACGCTCCCACACATCATTTACCTGTGTTGTGTCTGCTTGTAGGCTATGCGTAGGCCTAATATACGGGAGTGCACGTGCGTCTTCGATCCTGTCAGATGTGGCGCGCACTCTCATCCTCATACAGCAGAGAGTGGTTATGTAGAAGTCCACCGTGCGCGATTCAGAGAGCAGAAATTTGTAATCCCGCGACCATGTAAAGACAGAAATCACATACCGTTGAGTAAATAAGATATTACATTTAGCTTGTTTATTAAAAAAGGTTGTGATCTGGCGCTATATATAAAATACAATTAACTTGACTTCAAGGGGGGCGGAGAAAGCCGTTGGGAGGGTGGGGCGCCCCTCTAATATAATGGTAGAGGAAACACTGTAGTTACAAACACAGCTGTTTATTGGATGACATGTCAAACTGTACATCACAGTCACATTTCACACATTTCGATTTGACCCTAATGGCCCTCCATAGTGTTGTACTGATGCGTGATGATATTTCTAACTATGCAGACAATGTAAACATTCATTCATTCGTTCCTTTTTCAACTTATCCAGCATATGTTTTACACAGCGGATGCCCTTCCAGTTGCAACCCATCACTGGGAAACACTCTCATTCACACACACACAATTAGGCTTACCCAATTCACCTATAGCACATGTCTTTGGACTTGTGGGGGAAACCGGAGCACCCGGAGGAAACCCACGCCAACAAGGAAAGAACATGCAAATCACAGAAATGCCAACTGACCCAGCCGAGGCTCGAACCAGCGACCTTGTGGCTGTGAGACGACAGCACTACCCACTGCGCCTCGATGTCATTATCCACCCATAAATGAAGCGAGTCAACTCAAAATGTTCACGCGTCTATTAACGCATGAATATCATGATTTATCCACGCGTGCCACGTCTGGTGTGAACACAGCATAAGGCGTGCGGTATCAAATTCCATTAAAACAGCAGTCCAGCAGTTCTTACGCACATCCAACTTCTCGTTTGTCACAAGGGGCATGCATGAAATGTTCCCCAATGAAAGTGTAAGTGCCAAACTGTAGTTAAAGTCGACAAATTAAAAATGAATCACCCAAAATTACATGAAACTCCGGAGGAAATGTGGATAGTGTGGTCACGCAATGACGCTACTCGAATTATTTGCTGTAACATGTGAAACAGGATCATAAAATGAACATTCAAAAAGCAACTCATATAAACTCCTTAATCTTATCATTGTCTTATTCAAATTAAGGCAAGTAATTTGATTACTGATGTCCATGTAAACGTAGACAATGATACTGATATTGTCTACTTATTAAATGGGTGTGTGATAAAAAAGGATTAATATACATTTTATGCGAAAAAAAAAAGACATACAAAAAGGCATCTTCTTAAATGCCATATTTTACAGCAACCAGTTAAATAATTGATTATTGACAAAATTATTTATTAGAACAAAAAATTATAACCAATATAAATATGATGATTAATTGAATTTACTTTTTTTTTTTTAAGGTAAGTTGTTGTAAACAATTGAAATGGGCTGAATTTAAACATACAAATTAAATGTAGTAATGTTCAACTTAGTTTGTTTGTTTAAATTCAGCCCATATGAATTGTTTGCAACCACTCACCTTAAAAATAATTAAGTAAATCCAATAAATATTTTTTTTCAATGCAGTCTGTACAGTAGACACATCATTACATCAATGAGAGTCCCCACTGGATGTGTCTGTGTGTGTCCATAGCGTTGACGTAGCTACTGCCAGTCTCTGTTCAGGATTAATTAGTTCATGGAAATTTGTGTTATGTGGCCGCAGTACGCAAGCAGTGTATCAAAATGTCACTCATTGCCTGAAATAAACTTTGCATTTGAGAATAATCCAGCGCAGCTCTTTGATAAAGGGGTGAACTCACCTTTCTCTCCATGCAATGGAGTGGATGGACACAATATTTCTTCTTTTTTGAAGAAGAGAGAAGAACAAAAGCATCACTGCTTGAATTAACTCTGAATTGTTTAGCGATTGATCCACAAAACTGCAGATTTCAGTGTGCAAAGACTTTTACTGATTTCTTCATTTGCCTTGATCATATTTCAACAACCATACAAACTGTATCTATCATTTCGATTGAGCAGCTCTGGGGTGTTTGAATTTGGCGCTTGAGTTGCTGGGAAAGATGAGACGTATTCAATGACGTCAGACCTGTTGCAGCTCTCTAATCCATGGAAAAGCAAACCGTTTCTTAGAAGACTCGCCAGCTGAACCAACTCCGATCCAGCAATAGTACTAGCTCTGAACTAGCACTTGGTTTATGATGGCGGAAAAGTCTCTCGTGATCACAGACATGACGAGTTGACAAGTGCATGTGTGAACGGAATAATGGATATCAGCTACTGTACTTCAAATGAGTACAAAGGGTTTTTTTATCATTAGACTGTAACCTAAATCAGTACAATTGATTGCATTTGGACTATTCTGTGAAAATGTACTCCATGGTTTTAAATAATCTCACGATCAGAATGCAATAGAAGGCAAATATGGTAATCTTTCTGGAAAAGAAATGCTTACATTTGAAGTTGATTTGTAGCATATCAAGATTACTTATTTATTCAGTGTTACAATATTGTAGTCTGGTAAGGTAGATTATGTTTTTGCTGTGATCTACCAAACCCGACTACAGTATTGTAACACTAAATAAGTAAGTAATCTTGATAAGCTACAAGTAAACTTCAAATTTAAGCAATTACAGATTTTGCTGTTGGAGATTACATTCTACCGAACTACAACTCCCAGAACTCTTTGCGCCCATCAACTCCTGCAACAGCTGACAATAACATTCACACGCAGACACAGCTGCTACTCATTTCCACTGATTCCAAGGACTATATACACGCGTCACTTTCACTCATACATTGCTAAGTCTTGTTTCTCATTACTGAGCATTTTCCTTGTTTGTTTTTTCCCTTGTTTTGATCCTTGCCTTGTTCCTGGTTTTGATTCGTTGCCGCCCCGCCTGACCTCTCGCCTGTGTTTTTTGACTTCGTTTATTGGATTACCCTTGTTATACGGTTTTGCTCCTGTTCTTAACCATTGCCTATACGACTACGCTTTAATAAACTGCATTTGGATCTGCAAGTCTTTTGTTGGCGTCCACTTTGTTTTATTGTAAATTTGTTGTACTTTGTGGTTACTCATGTTGTGTTCACACCAGACACGGTACGCGCGGATAAATCGTGATATTCATGCGTAAATAGACGCATGAACATTTTGACTTTACTCGCTTCATTCGCGCGTCAAATTCACTTCCCAACAGAGGTGGATTCATGTCATGGGCAGGGCTTGTCTGCCCGGTGACTCTAGCTTCGTTGCTAAATGGCTAACATGGATTTTATTGAGACATAGCTGCGTTTATGTGCTTTAGGAAGACTAAAAAACAGCGTTGAGTCGTTTGGAGCCATCCACTAGATCCTTTCAGAGGTGCACCAGCTCTGTGAGTTCATCAACTCCTCCAGAAACTTAACCTGGATGATGGAAGCTTCTGACTGAGCTGAGCCCAGTTTGATGAACTGTTGCAGGAGGATTTTCCCCGGGGGACACCAACAACAGGCACTACGTCATAATCACTCCCCTACAAGTAAAAAAGCTCCTGATTGGTTAACGTGGCGCGAATGTCCGGTGAAGTTCAGATTTTATAACTCAAGCAATTTGTGCGAAATGTGCGATACTCGCGTTAAGCGCATTAATCGTGCAAAACGATCAACTTGCGCCGCTTCATTCGTGCGAATCTGTATTTGTCTATTGACTTAACATGTAAATCACTTGCGCTTAACGCTTCTTCCGCGTCTGGTGTGAACGCAGCATTATACTTTTATTTTCATACAGTTGAAGTCAGAATTATTAGCCCCCCTGAATTATTAGCCCCCCTGTTTATTTTTTCCCCCAATTTCTGTTTAACGGAGAGAAGATTTTTTCAACACATTTCTAAACATAATAGTTTTAATAACTCATCTCTAATAACTGATTTATTTTATCTTGAATGATTTATTTTATCTGCCGTGACGACAGTAAATAATATTTGACTAGATATTTTTCAAGACACTTCTATACAGCTTAAAGTGACATTTAAAGCCTTAATTAGGCAGGTTAGGGTAATTAGTCAAGTTATTGTATAATGATGGTTTGTTCTGTAGACTATCGAAATAAAATATAGCTTAAAGGGGCTAATAATTTTGACCTTAAAATGTTTTTTAAAAAATTAAAAACTGCTTTTATTCTAGCCAAAACAAAACAAATAAGACTTTCTTCTGAAGAACAAATATTATCAGACATACTGTAAAAATGTCCTTGCTCTGTTAAACATCATATGGGAAATATTTAAAAAAGAAAATAAATTAAAGGGGGCTAATAATTCTGACTTCAACTATATATACTTACATTCCTTTATATATTGTATGATTATAATATCTAGTTTTTATAAGCACAAAACCAATAAAACTTTTATACAATCGATAATATTTTATATACAGACTAAATTACAGAATAAATAATAAATAAATTAAAAGACAACAAAAAACAACAACACAATCCATCCAGACATGCACCAGATAAAATAAATAACATACACCACTGAGTTTCACTTAAAACTACTCAAAACATTAAAAATGGAGTGGACAAATACACTCCATGCATTTTTAATAAGTCATTATTTTAAAGATTACTGTGTGTCTATAAACATATGTATGTTACTGTATGACTGTAAAGCACTTCTTTAAATGTCATTCAACCTCATTGTGTATGTCTTTTTCAAAAGTATTGGTTCAGGCACTTCTTAGGCATTGGTACTGCTTTTAAAGTATTGATTTGCATAAGTATCATGAACAAAAACAAAAGACACCCCACACACTTTCTAATGTGCATGTGTCAAACATCTGATGTGTGAAAGCACACTATCAAATGGAGTAAACTATGCAAGCATGTTGATTTAACTGTGTTCACCCACCCCAAAATTAAAATGTACGCACTATTTACTCACCCTCAAGTGGTTTCAAACTAGGACTGTCACAGTAATTAATATATTGACTTATCGTGCAATACTTAGAGATTACCTCAGTAATTTGTTACCATTGCAATATATATTTATATATCTGGGTATATGCAGGAATCCTAAAGGTAATTTCAATACCTTTGTAACTTTTTAATGACCTTCTCAAAATATTTTAAGACCTCATCACCACTTCAAGTTCTAATCAGTATCAAACCTTTAACTTAATAAACAGTTCTGTTAATTAACAGTTGTAGGTAAATAAATCAATGGAGCAGAATCATGCAACAGAGCTCAGATGAGCTTGGAAGAAACAAAGCTTGAAATAATAAATTTTGCGGTTGTTTTCAGCGACAGGTTTCAGCCATTGTTTAAACTCATCTTTCTCTAAACATGAGTACGCAAACTTACATTTTCCCATTTTGCTGTCTGTTTCGCTCTATAGTTTCACTACATGTGGAGAGCGTCACATCAACTTCCTGCGTTTATCACAAATTATGTGACATCACCAAGATGGAGGAGCTTGACCAGACGCGTCCAGGCCCAAACCAATCACGTGGATCGAGCACGCCACTGTTAATATTAGGATGAAAATAAATATATATATACTTTTTTGGAGTCAAACACTTTGTACAACGATTGAACAAAGTTTAAGACCTCGTAAAAACATAAAACTTTTAAGGGCCTTAATTTTTTCATATTGATTTATCAACTTTTAATACTTTTTAAGACCCTGCGGACACCCTGCTAAATCACAAAAAAAAGTTTTACAATGACATTTACATTCTACCTCACTGGTGTCAAAGTCTATAATTGGACATTTACCTAATAGGACATTTAATAGTATATATAATAGAACATTTACTTTTTTAACATCAAGTTATAGAATCTAAATAACCTTAAGAATGCTAAGTATTTTAAATTGTTTATGGCTATTTGCATTATTACGCTGTTATACAATCGTTATATAATCAGAGGCATAAAATTAACTCAAAATGACAATAGAGTGGAGGAACTATGACGTCACCTTGTAGGCTAATCGGCTGCTAGCATAAATCTGGTTCCCTCGATAAAATGCCTATAGGATTTACCCATAGGCTTTTCGAAGATTGCAAATAATAAGCTCGGTGTTCAAACACTGTTCATTACACTTGCACGTTTTGTCCAACCGGATAATCCTCACACGAAAAATATAACTTAGCACTTTTGGATCTTAAATGCAAACGCAAGAACTGAAAAGCTAACATTAGGCTATAAACGGACTACAGTGCCTTCAGGGCGCTCGATTGTGACGTCAGCACCACCCTGCTACAGACAACTCTTCAAGCTTTTTTTTAGAAATACAGTATGGTTCATTCTGTTTATTATATTATAATCCACAATATATAAAAGCCCAAACTGCTTGAAGAAGGTGTCTTCCAGAAACTGGCAGTAGGACTGGGAGTTGAGCTTGACTCCATCCTCAACGCGAAAAGGCCCCACAAGCTCATCTTTGATGGTACCAGCCCAAACCAGTACTCCACCTCCACCTTGCTGGCATCTGAGTCAGACTGGAGCTCTCTGCCCTTTACTGATCCAGCCACGGGCCCATCCATCTGGCCCATCAAGACTCACTCTCATTTCATCAATCCATAAAACCTTAGAAAAATCAGTCTTGAGCAGAGATGGCAAAAGTACACACATCCTTTACTTAAGTAGAAGTACAGATACTCGTGTTTAAAACGACTTTGGTAAAAGTAGAAGTACTGACTACACTTTTGTACTTAAGTAAAAGTAAAGAAGTACCGCCTGAAAAATGTACAAAAGTAAAAAGTACTCATTTCAACCACAGTCCCAAAGACATGCGGTATAGGCGAATAATAATTCAACTAAATTTGCAGTAGTTTATAAGTGTGTGTGTGTGAATGTGTATAGGTGTTCCCAGTACTGGGATGCAGCTGGAAAAGTATCCACTGCGTAAAAAAAATGCTGGAATAATTGGCGGTTCATTCTGCTGTGGCGACCCCTGATAAATCAGGGACGAAGCTGAAGGATAGCGAGTGAGATAAGTAGGTAATCATCCTGACACAAACTCACAGTGTTCAGCATGTAGTTTTGCCACTGTTAGATCAAAAACAACAGCTGCAATTCATGTTGATACACTCTGTCTATCTTAATAAATAATGTCTTACATTTTACACTGAATTCTGTCCAAAATATATTGATTTTTTTTCTTTTGCTAAAATAAATACTTATCAGATATGACTGCAAACTATTTTTTTTGCATTAGGCTAAAGCTGCTTATTCTCTTCAAAAAGCAGCTCTTTTATTTAACCTGCTATTTCAGTGTTTTTCAGGTATTGTGGTTATTTTATTTAATGTATAAACATTAATTCGGTTACAGTTTTTCTCAGTCACTTTGGTCCATTTCTCAGATCAGAATTGAAATTCTTTAAACTCCCTGTTCAATCTTCAGATTATCATTGTGTCACTTGTGCACATCAGAAAAGCAGTTCCTCTTTATGAACAAGTTGCAAATATTTTTGTTCATCCATGCAAATGGTTATGTGCAATTCTCTGATGTTTCCTATATTATCAGTTGCTCATGTCATGTTGATCAACATGTATTATTTTATCTCTGTTGAATAGATTCACCCCCACAACATTTAATCGTTCAAATGCCTGAACAAGTTGTCTTAATATTTAGTCATAATGCATTTTTACATTTCTCCCAGATGAATCTTGACTTTTTCTAATAAAGGTCTAAAAGGAGGTTGTCCTGTTCACATTTTTACTTTTGTTTTTTCTTTGTGCTATGTGGTGCTCTCTTTTCCTTTCTGTATCAGAATGACATGATCTGGCAACAAATTACAGAACAAACAGCAAAAATATTGCCAAAGTTTACACCAGAACAGCCCTCCAGAGTACACTGATACTGATAACATGACTAAGTAATTTGAGTCTTATTCATATACAATGACACATACTTATTCATATACAATGACACAAGGACATGTCATTCTGCACCACTGACATGTTCACTGACACTGAAATTTAGTTTTGAGAGATGAACTGAAGAATTTTGAGCAGGAGACTGGCTTTTGCAGGTAATCCATGGTGTTTTGCTATTTATACGTGTTGTTTTGAGAAATACACAGGCCTACTGTTTTACAAATTTCAGTTCTGATCTGAGAAATGTGCCAAAGTGACTGAGAAAAACTGTAATAGCCTACATTTATTCTATGCTGAAAGCAACATACACAGGTAAGACAGGTAACATACACATAAACTGCCCAGTATAGTTACCTTTGTTGTTGTAAAATATTTGTTAAAAATTATTAATTGAAGACAACAGTATAGGCCTATGTAAAATCATATAGTCAATAAAACCTGAAAAACAGCATAAATTCTGTATTAGGAAATATGAACTCATCAGAAATAAAGGAAATAAACCGCAATGCATACATTTTTTATAAAGTATTTGATTGTTTTACAAAAAAAGCACTATTTTTCGCGGTATTAGATTGAAAGACCAGAGAAAGCTTATGCAGTATGATCGGAAGTGGAAAAAAAGGCGTAAGCATTTAAACAGCATGTTTTTGACTGGAATGTGTCTCGTTTACCTGTGATCCGATCGAGCAAAAGGTGTCTTATTACCGTGTAAACAGGGCAGCATCAGTCATGTTAAATTCGCCGTTTCCCTCTGACACTGCGTAGTAATCCTAGCCTTTCTCATAGTAATCCTCATGAACTAGGCCATGTACGGTGTGCAATATCCTTGAAGAAGCCGCGCGCTACAGCACGCAGGCGCGCAATGAGGAAAAAGAGACTGACTGCATCAGAAATGCGCTCATATTAATGCGCAATGATAAGAAATAATATAGATCGCGCCACCAAACACATAAAAACGAAAGTAACGACCGTGGTTTCAAAAATGTAAGAAGTAGAAAGTACAGATATTTGTGTAAAAATGTAAGAAGTAAAAGTAAAAAGTAGTCAAAAAAATTAGTAGTGGAGTAAAGTACTGATACCCGAAAAAACTACTTAAGTACAGTAACGAAGTATTTGTACTTCGTTACTTCCCATCTCTGGTCTTGAGATATTTCTTGGCCCAGTCTTGACGTTTCAGCTTGTGTGTCTTGTTCAGTGGTGGTCGTTTTTCAGCCTTTCTTACCTTGGCCATGTCTCTAAGTATTGCACACCTTGTGCTTTTGGGCACTCCAGGGATGTTGCAGCTCTGAAATATGGCAAAACTGGTGGCAAGTGGCATCTTGGTAGCTGCACGCTTGACTTTTCTCAGTTCATGGGCAGTTATTTTGCGCCTTGGTTTTTCCATATGGTTCTTGCGACCCTGTTGCCTATTTTGTATGAAACGCTTGATTGTTCAATGATCACGCTTCAGAAGCTTGGCAATTTTAAGAGTGCTGCATCCCTCTGCAAGATATCTCACTATTTTTGACTTTTCTGAGCCTGTCAAGTCCTTCTTTTGACCCATTTTGCCAAAGGAAAGGAAGTTGCCTAATAATTATGCACACCTGATATAGGGTGTTGATGTCATTAGACCACACCCCTTCTCATTACAGAGATGCACATCACCTAATATGCTTAATTGGTAGTAGGCTTTCGAGCCTATACAGCTTGGAGTAAGACAACATGCATAAAGAGGACGATGTGGTCAAAATACTCATTTGCCTAATAATTCTGCACTCCCTGTATGTTTAAATGTGCCTACATAGTATTATCATAAGACATATTTAAACAAGTGTATCGCTCGCGTGCATACAGCCTGCTTATCTTAGTAATAGACGACAGAAATGAGGCATGAGGGACAAGTCCATATGCCTGCAATTTCCATCATGGAAACAAAACATTATTCTTTTTTTGTCGCGAAGTACAGCGGAAAGCAGCCCATACAGTCGCATATGCTTTAAATTTTAAGGAGGAGTGTAAATATTGCATTTATGACAGTTAAATGTGTTCAGATGAAGGAAAAAAACTACGAAAAATCTATTGATTACGTTAAAATGACAGTTATTTTTGTATATATTTTTACACATTTATTCACAAGTTTGCATTACTGAGATCAGGAAAGAGACTGGCTGCACTGGTAAGCAGTATCCCCATAATTTTGTTTAATTAAAATAAAGGATCAACCAATTAATCTGTCTTGACACTCTTTACAAGTGAAGGCATTATCCACACATAATACTACAATACTACAACACTACAAACTATAACATACTATTTATGAAAATACTTAAATAAAAGACAAATCCAAATGCTCAACGCAAGAGGAGCTGCATTCCAGACCAGGGGTGCGTTTCCCAAACAACGACGTAACTCGCGGCTGAACTATCATAGTGCGATGCATCGTTTGGCAAAAGAACGATGTAGTGACGAGTGTTTCCCAAAACCGTACTGTCTGTCGCAGATCCATCGCATGAACCTCGTTAGTTATAGCGTAAAACGCCCATAATGATGCTCTAAACAGGGTGGAGTAACTTCTTTAGAGAACAACCCCATCATTTCTTTGTGCAAATTATATTATTTTACACGCACACGCATTTAAAATAAAATCCAATATTAGTTTTGGTCAAAACATGCACTCGTTTTCCATATTGATTAAAATTTATGTAAATGGCACATATAGGGCCAATGTTTGCTTTACTAATATTATTGAGAAGTTGAACATTACATATTCTATTCTAAAACATAAAATCACTTACTAAAGCTAACACCATTCTAATATCATATATAAATCATATAAATAAATAAATAATGAGGTGATTTATTATAAATATATTTACTTTAATAATAATATTAATAATATTAATGATGATGATGATTATTATTATCATTATTATTATTTAGGATATTGTTTATTTATTTAAAAAAAAAATACAATTTCACATGCAAACCACAGCAGAAAGTTCTAACCAACAGACCCATGTCATATACAGCAGAGAAACGTAATAAATAACCCACTATAAAATAAAAGAATTAACGTATGCTATGTTTTTTATTTTCACAAGCTTTGGAGACGCAACATAATTTCCGCTTTTAAATATACATATAGCTTTCGCCATGAGGCTGTGTTCAAAATGTTATCAATGTTTTCAAAGTGCTCTGCAAAGGGAGCACAATTGTAAACATGAAGATCGCTAAAACTGAACTGTAAAAATACTTTGAAAGCAAATTACACCTAAGAGAGATGACCTTAATGCTTTTTTATTTTTAATAATTCCAACTTTGAATGTTAGAATGTTCTAAATGAATAGAGCATAGGGGGGATAAGTGGGAATAGAACACAGCCAGGAACTATGCTTCTAACTACAGCTCCAGAGGTGTCGTTTCAAGTGCTCAAGTTTGCGACGCAGTTTGCGAATGTTCGTTGGAACGATGGATTCGGGAAACAGCAACTCAAAGAAGTATGTTTGTAACGACGGAACTTGCGACCTTAGTTGGTTAACGATGGTTTTGGGAAACGCACCCCAGTTCAGCTCGATGACGTATAACATCTCCGACACCGCCTGTAGTCCCATTTAACAACTTGATAGCAACTGTCTTTTTGAAGAAGCGTAACCGATTTAAAAAAAATCAAGACTGTGATGTAAATTATGTGTTTGATGTCGTAGAATTAAATGTGAAATTATCTTGAGTTTGTGTTAGCCACAAACCTTATTTAAGAGATTTAACCGAAATCCCATTCAAAATACTTATTGACTTTGGGACGAGGGAACCGGAACTGCTAAAACGCTAACTCGCTTCTGGGTTTTTGCATTTAAATTGACGTCATAGTTCCTCCACTCTATAATATCGCTTATCACAACAATTTCTGTGAAAACATATTACACAACATAAATACCTTATCGTATCAGGCCTATTCCAAACCTTTACAAGTTTCTTTTTTCTGTATACATTTTGAAGAATGTTGGTAACTGGTAGACACTGACACCTACAGTAGAAAAAGAAAACATTCTTCAAAATACCTTATTTTGTGTTAACCAGAAGAAATAATCTCAAACTGGTTTGAGACAAGTGGAAGGTGAGTAACTGATGACAGAATATACATTTTTCGATGAACCATTCCTCTGATAAAACTCTCGATTCCTGCGTTTGAGACTTCATAACACATCCACAACACTAAAGCTATAACACGGACAAACAAACACACAACCAAACGAGCTGTTTGACCGGTCAAACACTCAGTAGTACACATCTGTCCAATCTACTTTCAAATCTACAAGGGCAGCTATTAGCAACCACTGAAGTGAGACAAAGGAAACAGACAAAAATAAACATCTTGGGCAAGACTTCATGCCACGAGTGAAAAAAATGTGTCTGCGTGCGGCTATTAGAAGTTTTTTGGAACAGTAAATGTAAAGCTAGCCAAACACATTTTCAGTATTTACATGAAGAGACAACAAGATGAGCAAGATGACTGGCCGAGTGCATCAGATAAAACATTTTCACTAGGGATTAATTTGCTTACGGACACGCAGTAAATCCAACTATTTCCTCATTAGCCGACACAAACGCACACCTTCGAAGAAACACAAGGATTATGCTGTTTCAGCATTCCACTAAAATGCACTTGGGAAGTTAACATGAAATACTTCTGGAAAGCTGGCATGTCCTGTTGTACTTCACTTACAACCATTTTAAACAGCATTTTGCTTTTTAATAATGAAACACTTTGCATGCAGTGCTTACCAGTTCAGATTAAAGGTAGAGTTTAGCCAAAAATGAATATTTGCTAGTGCTTTCTAACGTTCTTTAAAATAGCAGAAGCAGAAAAAAAATCAAACAGGTTTGGAACAAGAGGGAGGATAAACAATGACAGAATATCCATTTTAGGTGAACTATCTGTCTTATTGCCTAAATACAGCATGATGTGTTTAAAAATGAAGAACAGGATATTTGGGTATAAATTCTAAATCTATAATCAATAAATTCTATACCCTTCATCTATACTAAAAGCAAATGCCTAAATCAATTAATGAAACAACTTTGCATTCCCCTGTTGTGGACAAAAAACCAAGGCCCACTTGAGAAAACTGTGCACGACCTGTTACTTTCTCTAACAAAACAAGTAGTGAAGAACATCTAATCAACACCCTCAAAGAAAAGAAACAGCTACTGACGCAACTGTGAACAAAAAAAAAGCTTTTAAAAAGAGCTGTCTTTTTAACTCCAATGTCCAAGAACAAATATAAAACTCCCTCCACATATAAGCTAAGATATTTACTTGCATAATTCTGCTACACATTAAAAAAAAATTGAACATAAAACAATTAAGTTGTCCCTAAAAAAAATGAAAGAATTGAGTTGTTTCAGCTTATTTAAACTAAGTCGTTTGAACAAACAGCAAACGTCTTTTTTTTGTAGTGAAAATAATAATACTGTTTGTTTTGCACCTTTAGGTTAACAGAAACGAGACATGTCATTTGATTAAAATAATTAACCAGAATGAAATTATATTGCAGAATAAGCACTGATTTATACTTCTGCGTCGAGTGATCGGCATGCAACAACATTATTCATGAGGTAAACACAAAACAAAGTTTCCATCTGGAGCTACTACTAGGGACTTGACACTTGTAAACACTCACTCCTATGGGTTTGCATGGTTCTCGGTCCCGCCCGCACTGGTCACAGCTACTAAGCCAACCAATCACAGAGCTTGTGTAGTTACATTTTTACGAGGTGCGCATCAGCCTCGGCAAGGGCTATGCAACCACGCGAAAGCTGGCAAATCACTTACATTCCAGCATAAAAACATGCTTTCTAGTGTGAAAATGTTGCACGATTTTTATCAAATTCATGTAACTATGGAAGATCAAGTTGTTGCGTGTGGTGTGGCTTTGCTCCACCTATCCAATATGTGTCCACAAAATATACTAAAGTCGTTATAGTTAGCATGAGATTCCAGCTTTTTTAAAGAAAAATTTATATATATATATAACATTAATGCACATCAGAAACTCGCCAGTAAATTTTTTAAATGTGCGTCCCTGTAAGAAAACATCGTAAATAATTATAAATCCGGCGACCGCAACAATCAAACCCTTGGGAACAGCTGTGGTCGGAACCAAAGTGTACAGGACTGTGTTCACTGGAATCCTCTCAAGCGGTAGACTTCAACACTCCGATTGCTTGCCATTGAACCATGTCATAGCTCATTACCATAAAGTTGACTTGATTTCAACTCTCCTCGACGCCCACACCGGCGAAGATGCACCGCGCCGCTCCTCACCACCGGCTTCCATTAAAAATGAATGAGATTCGGTTACTTTGATGCTCTCGCCACTTTCGGTGTGAACGCACAGTAAATCAGCCTTTAAGTGTCTGTGAACTCTCTAGTGAACTGTGTATTCAGCAAAAACCACATTCTGGGCACACATTTAAATGAATCAGAAATCAGTTTACATGTTAACTTGAATGATTAAGTCAGATTATTTTAATCTTGCAGTCCCCTTTGAGGTTTGCACAGGCCTCTGGCTCCACAGTTGAAAACTATTGCTTTAAAACTAGACATTTTCCTGAGCATTATTGAGTAGATTGTATTAAGAGCAGCATAAAAGGAAAATTCACACTGTATTGTGTTGTATTGTATTGTGTTGTACTGTATTGTATTGTATCTGCATTGTAAACATGTTATAGATTCTACTGTGAATTAGTCATTCATATTTTTCTTTTACTTTTTTGACCTTGTTCAAATCTCAAACAACACGTAGAACCAAATCCCCACTTTTTTTTTGACTTGTTAACACACAAATGTACATTACAGCTGAGAACTGCAGTCATCGAAAACCTAATCTGGCTAATTTGCATTTGGTACCCACAAGATTTCCCTATGTGTTTCCACAATGGAGGTTTTCAATTCATGAGAAAAAGAAGGTCTTTGATGAACACAGCTCAATGATTCTTAGATGTTTGTTATGCAACACAGACTGCACATGCTCACACACCAAACCTTTCTTATGTAGTAACTTATTAAAAACATTCTTTCTGAAAAAAAAACATAACTGATTCAAAATGTGTGTAAGTATTGTCAACTTATGTTTACCACAGACCTTAATTTAGTCACAATATTAGTCTAAATTGTGTAATCGGACACTCATTTCCATCTTAGACACACACATTAGCAACTGGTGGATTTGTGCGTACATGCGCAAGTGTATTATTTTCTTCCGAAATGTTCATAGGATATTGTGCATATATCAGGTAAACATGGTGAAAGTGAAAAAGCCAACGTTTACTCATGAATGGCCTTGACGTGAATATGCTTACGCCAATTATTAGCCCATTTCATTTGGTCTTTGTGTACTTCACATGGATAAAACGTAATGTTCATTAGCTAAATGTACTAGTTAAGTTAATTCATGCTATTTCAGATAAATAGCAATCTGATAAAATGCTTTCCACAATGCAACACGCAATCAAGGATGGCAAATTGATGCCCCGTTCTGCTTCTCCACATCTATGCTTAACCAACCATCAATAAGGTGTAATGATTTAAAGGATTATCAAAAATTAATTAATGGTTTAAGCATTGTTAGGGGAGCGGAACGAAAGTTACCCGGGGCGAAAGTAACAAAGAAATTTTCTCAAAGCCCTGACAACATTTGATTTCCAACTTTTAACAGCACATTCTGCATGCAACCTGTCAAATATCAGAATCAGAATCAGAAAGAGCTTTATTGCCAGGTATGTTCACACATAGGAGGAATTTGTTTTCGTGACAGAGCTTCTACAGTGCAACAAAATTACAGAGACAGGACTCTGAAAAAAAAACAGATAATAAATATATTTTAAAAATAGAAGTAAGTAAGTAGTGAATGCAAATATACAAATTGACACAAGTGTATGTACAGGTATATTACTATATACAACATTATATGTGCAGGTGTTATGTGCAAACTGGCATGTAAAGTGTGTTGTTAAATAAGTGTATATGTGTATAAAAAGTGTATAGCAAGTAGTGATGTTGGTTCCACAATTACTATCATCAAGTGTTCATGAGATGGATTGCCTGAGGGCTGTTCTGGTACGCAGTGCTCTGTAGCGTCGACCAGAAGGTAAAAGTTCAAAGAGGCAGTGTGCTGGGTGTGAGGGGTCCAGAGTGGTTTTGGCAGCCCTTCTGCTCACTCTGAATAAGTACAGTTCTTGGAGAGTAGGGAGGGTTGTAGCAATGATTCGCTTAGCAGTCCCGACTCCATATGCATGGAGCTGTCAAATATCACGTGATTTCATCACTGTCTCCTGCGGTTAGGTGAGGATAGCAGGTTTCAAGTGCAGAAAATAAATCACTGTAGCGGTACGTTTGTCCTTATTACATGTTTTTCTCTTTTCATGTGTCAGAGTAATAATCAATGTACAGGTTATTGCTATAAAACCTTCTTAAGTTTGATTGTCTGAATATCAGGTATAAACCGCATGAGTTCCTGTCAGGACAAAAGCAAGTTATTTTTGTCGGACTACTAATTGCCATTCAGTATCTTTCACTTCCTCATTTGAGTTTCCATTTAGATGTTTTGAAAAATACTGCAATAGCCTATAATAAATAAAAATAGTTACAAATAATTCCATTCTGTACTGTTGGGTTACTTCTGAAACATTTGACGGAGCTGAAATTTAAAATAAAAAGGTTATTTATTAGATAAACTACAAAACATGTTTGCAGTTAACATGTTAACAAGTCATAGTCAGGTATATTTACTATAATCAACAGTAAGACAGTAAATCTAGCATATATTGTTGTGTTACTTTTGACCCACCCATATGTTACTTTTGTACTGACTGGATAAAAATTTGTTTAAAATGAAGTTCATTTGAAGTTTTTCTACATTTTGTACAAAATACCACCTGATATTGATAGACCAAACTTGTGAGTTAGTCACTACAGCAAAAACATTTTTCGGTACAAAACATTTTGTTTGAAAATTAGGTTTTTATGAAATATTGTAACTGCTCTCCCCTAATGTAGCCCTGATGTAGTTTTTCATTTGTATGTAATGCTTAATTTTAGTTAAAGAACGTTGATCTTAGGTAAAGACGGTTTCAAATAAAGCATCTGTTAAATGTAAATGATTGGATAAGTCCCGCATAAGTCACCAGAGACAAGTGTGTCATTTTAATCCGAAACTCGAGCTATGACATATTTTTGGGTACAAAACTTAATATCAAATGTATTAAACTAAAGAAATGATTTGCAGTTAGTGGACGCAAAAAATCGAGAGTACGTGGAGCGATTAGCAAAACATAAAAGTAGCGAGGGTATGTTGCCATGGGCAACCGTAAACTATTCAGTTCGGAGGTGATTACACACACAAAAACAAACATGTTTGTGGTTAACATGTTAACAAGTCAAAGTCGGGTATATTTAATAAATTAAGCTAGTAAATCTAGCATATATTGTTGTGTTATGCTTGACACACCCGTATGTTACTTTTATACCTACTGACAGGATTAAAGTTAAATTGAAGTTCTATATTTTGTACAAAATGCCATCTGATATTAAAAGACCACATTTGTGAGTTACTAAAACATATTTCTGTATAAAACATTTTCTTTGAAAATTAGGCTTCTATGAAATATTGTAACTGCTCTGCCCTAATGTAGCCCTAATGTAGTTTCCATTTGTATGTAATGCTTACTTTTAGTTAAAGAACGTTGATCTTTTGTGAACACAGTGCCTGGTTAATTCACCAGAGTCAAGTTTGTCATTTTCATCTAAAACTCGAGCTATGACATTTTTTTGGGTATAAAACTTAATATCAAATGTTTTGCAGTTAGTGTTTGTCAAGAACATTTCGACACCAAACTTGCGTCGATGTGAAAGATTGAGAGTATGTGGAGTGATTCACGAAAACATAAAGTAGTGAGGGTACGTTCATGGGCAACCGTTAAATATTAAGTTCGGCGTTGATTATGCACACAAAAACAACACATTTGATGGAACTTAAATTTAAAACCAAAAAGTTATTTAATAGTTTTTGCAAACACGAAATACAAAACATGGGTCAACATGTCAACAAGTCATAGTCAGGTATATTTAATAAAGTAAGCTAGTAAATCTAGCATATATTGTTGTGTTACGTTTGACACACCCGTATGTTACTTTTGTCCCTACTGACGGGACCAAAATTTGTTTAAAGAAGTTAATTTGAAGTTCTACATTTTGTACAAAATGCCATTTGAGACTGATAGACCACATTTGCGAGTTAGCTACTACAGCAACATATTTCTGTATAAAACATTTTCTTAGAGATTAGGTTATGAAATATTGTATTTTCGTCCCCGATTTCCTCTAATGTAGCCAGACCATGTTTTTCTATTTGAATGTAATGCTTAATTTTTGTTAAAATTTTAGATGAACACAGTGCCAAATAAAAGCATCTGTTAATTGTAAATGATTGGATAAGTCCTGCATAAGTCACCAGAAACAAGTTTGTCATTTTAATCCGAAACTCGAGCTATGACATATTTTTGGGTACAAAACTTAATATCAAATATATTAAACTAAAAGCAAGGTTTAGCAGTTAGCGTTCGTCAAGAACATTTCGACGACAAACTTGCGTCGACGCGAAAGATCGAGTACGCGGAGCGATTCGCGAAACATAAAGTAGCGAGGGTACGTTGCCATGGGCAACCGTAAAATATTCAGTTCGGTGATGATTACACACACAAAAACAACACATTTGACCACTCGATGCCGCGCTTCACCAATCAGAAACAGGTCGTCCAATAATAGCCAAATTATTAGAGATAAGATTGTGGTCCAGGCAAGGAGCAAGCCGACCTCACTCGTATCATAGTGTACTCCTTTGTGCGCAGATAGAGGGGCAACCTTGCGGCCTACAACTGCAGTTCAACCTCCCTCCCAGGTGAAGAGACGGGGATGGGTGTTCACTGCGGTCCCTGCGTTACGAATCCAGGGGAAAAAACACACAGTAACCTCTATTAGGCATCCGACAGAGGAGACAGAGCCTAGGAAGTGCGTACTAGCATACTAAATGAGATGCTATTCAAGAGGGAGGACTCCCGAAAGCGCCTTCAAGACTGTATACAGATGTGGCGAATGTAGATAGAGCCAATAAGACGCGATAAAGTTCGAGACGCGGGCTCGATTAAGGATAAGCGATTGCGCCATCTCTTACCTTCCCTCGCCTTCAGCAGCACGGTGTTGGCCACGATATTCTCAATCTCCATTGTCAGAAGAAAGATCCCATGCAGTCCCGATACATTTCACTTCTTAGGAGAAAAAAGACGAGGTCGGTCGCGCCGTTGCTGCTGGTGGTGGTGATGAGGGTGAGGATGATGATCGGTGGTGAGGATGGTTATGATCGGCGTGAGTTTGGCGTTGGCACATTGCAGGTTAATTGTATTTCTCCATATCTCGCTGTTGAACCCCCCACCTTTCCGCTCGCCGTGGACATGTACTCTCTCTCCCCCTTGTTAGCATTCAGTGCTCAGCAGTCCTTCCTGTCTCGAGCTCTCGCTTACACCGTCAGCTCTGGAGGAGGAGGGATCATCTTACAACCAGAATCAAACCCCTACAGCCCCGAGCTTCAACATCATCTTTTACAACACCGACCAAACCTGTAAAAAAAAGCACTGTGTATGATGATGACATATGTATATGAAATGTTTTTGACGTAACCTGGCAGATTACAGTTCAAATCTCAATACTAAAATCTGCTAGATTCCGAACAAACATTTGTTGTGAAACTGAGCGACTACGCATTTTACCTGGTATTAGAATAGTAATTTGAAACAGATTCAAAATGACTTGCTATAACTCTATATGAAAACAGGCTAATTCAACTAGCTTTACATGAATGCATCGATGGAAAGCTAATATGTTAGCTGCTGTCTTAATATACTGTTATGTTTTATTAAATATATTATGTGAGGGCTACTTATGGTATAAAAAATATCCACATCTGCGGTACTTTACAAAAAGGAGACGATGTCCACAAGGGGGCATCAGCAAACGAACATTAAAAAACTTCAAGCATCAAAACAACATGTAATAATTTCGTTCTAACATATTAACTAATACAGTAGAATGTGTTTTTTGGTTCTGAACAAAAATATTGCCTGTCATGTATTTTTAGCATGATTTACAAAAAAAAATATCATCTAAAAGGACACCCAGTGTAAAATATTTAAATAAATAAATAAATAAAAGACTTTATGAATATACCAACATTTTAGTAAAATGTCATTTTAAATCTTTATTGTTTGCCAGTGTATTTCGAACCATAAACTGTTATATGTTTATCAAATAAAAAATGTACTATGATGATCACTGTCTTTTATGTATTTTAATACATTACCTGACAAAAGTCTTGTCGCCTATCCAAGTTTTAGAAACAACAAATAATAACTTGACTTCTAGTTGATCATTTGGTATCAGAAGTGGCTTATACGAAAGGCAAAGGCCCAGATTACACTTATTATGTAAAATAAAATATGATCATTGCTTGATTTTTAATTATTTAATTAGGACCGTAAGGACTGATTTTGCTTAGATAAAAGTCTTGTCACTTAACAGAAATAATGTACAGTGTAGAATATAAAGTCACTCTGTAGTGGAAAAAGAATGAATATTGTGTATGACTCCCATGAGCTTGGAGGACTGCATCCATACATCTCTGCAGTGACTCAAATAACTTATTACTAAAGTCATCTGGAGCGACAAAGAAAGCGTTCTTGCAGGACTCCCAGAGTTCATCAAGATTCTTTGGATTCATCTTCAATGTCTCCTCCTTTATCTTTACCCCAGACATGCTCAATAATGTTCATGTCTGGTGACTGGGCTGGCCAATCCTGGAGCACCTTGACCTTCTTTGCTTTCAGGAACTTTGATGTGGAGGCTGAAGTATGAGAAGGAGCGCTATCCTGCTGAAGAGTTTGCCCACTCCTGTGCTTTGTAAAGGAATGGGCGGCACAAATGTCTTGATACCTCAGGCTGTTGATGTTGCCATCCACTCTGCAGATCGCTTGCACGCCCCAATACTGAATGTAACCCCAAACCATGATTTTTTCTTGCAGGTTCCAATAGGTCTTCTGCAGTTTTTGTGATGATTGGGATGCAGTTCAACAGATGATTCATCGGAAAAATCTACCTTCTGCCACTTTTCCAAATGATCAACTAGAAGTCAAGTTATTATTTGTTGCTCTTACAACTGGGATCGACGACAAGACTTTTGTCAAGTAGTGTATGTTCAAGTCAATAAATATAATGAGTATGTTTCTGTTATACTGACTGATGGTGAAACATTATTTCACCCACATCTTGATAATATTATTTTCACTAAAAGGATTTAAAACATAGAAGCATTTGCATTTGTTATGCTTTCTATGTTTATACAAAAGTCACTTTTGTAAATGTAATGTGTTGCAGACAGCAAAGTGGGACATCTCGTCTTTGACTCATAATCTGACATTTTATTATAATTTGTCCTGAACAAATGCTTTTATTGAAGAACACAGAGTACTTGAACCATTTGAAGTCATAAAATGAATCATGCCTAATTATTTTAATTTATTTACACACCTAGTAAAAAGTGTGCAAACAAACAGCATTGCGAATTATTTCAGCAGTAAATAAGCAAATGTTTAAATGTTAATGGTTAAGTGTTTTAGCTCATTTTAGTCACACTTTAAAAGGTAAAAAGCGTTCTCGCCCTCCACTTTTTCCAAACCTGTTTTGCTGTTGAACACAAAGAGAGAAATTTTAAAGAATGTTTAAAAAGAATGTAGCCATTGACTTCCATAATATTTTTTCCTACTATGGATATCAATGGCAACTGGTTTCCAACATTCTTTAAAATATCTTCCTTTGTTTTTTAGAAATTCATAAAGATTATTAACCACTTATTTACCATAAGTTAATGGTGGGTATATTTTCATTTTGGCTGAATAATCCTTTTTTTTTTGCCTAGTAATACATATTTAACATGTGTATACTTAAGAATTTTATCAATATTCACAAAAACAGAATATGTGAAAAATTTTGCACAATTTATTTATACCAAAGTCCCTTTAAGGCAAGTCATTTCACTCGCCGGCCATCTTTGAAACGCCTCTCGGGCAGTATACTCGGGCATTCTGTTTGAATGGGGAAACATCAAATTCTCCAAAACTACTTGCCACGCTTGCGATTAGATTTCATATTGCGAATAACCAATAAAATTAAACAATTTCTCCCTTTCCTGGAGAATTGTCATTCTTTAGCGATCGCTGACTGGCTAATGTACTAGAAGGCAGGCTTTATTTTCCATACAGCGTTTGCTGATTGGCTCCCGTACTAGAAGGCGGGGCTTCAATCGCCATATTGACAGTTACACTTTTCCCCATGCAAAAGTATACGAGACGAGTGACATGTCATGTGTATTCTATAGTCTTTGTGATCAGTTATGTTATGGATACATTGTAGGATATCAAAATATAGCACTTTCCCGAAATTCGGTATGCAAATACGTTTGTTGAGGCCTTTCACAAAATACATCAGCATTGTGAGCTATGCAAAACTTGTACTAAAGATTGGCTGCAGGCTGCATGTTGAGATTTTGTTTAATGACAGATAGTCTTTGGTGTGCTCAACATAATCACCATTTTTAGAGATTATTTGCTGAAATCTGTATGATAACGGCTGTGATTTGCTGACTCATGGAGGTGATTGTGGATGACCTTAATGCAGAACAGTGTGGTGGTCGCAAGGCCTTGCATTTCCACCGCCCTTGGGGTTATTACAGCCTGCTTCACTTTTACACAAGGACACACACACACACACACACACACACACATTAAACACCACCTGTCTAGACTGCACACTCCGCTGTCTGATATTTATTTAATCCCTAAATAAGCTTTCTATATTAACCAATGCACAGCATTAAACCCGGAAGCTAACCTGTTTCATTAAATGTCTCTGCGCTGGAATAGAAATCATTGAACCTTTGATCTGTTTAAAATTCAAATTGCGGAAAGCTCTTCAATGGACCTCTTTAAATCAGTAAATCTTTAATGCTATCATTTAATATTTAACCTTTGGATCTCTACAGGTGTCCCCCCTGTTTTAAAATGGCCGCTACAACCCTGCCTAGCATTGACATCATAAATCAAAACAGATGCATAAAAGCACACTGCAGTTTTTTAATCAGGACATGATTAAAAAACATCCAAAATAAATTGGGGCTTTGATTATCAAAAAAAAAAATTCTCATAGCCATAAAGATGGACAAAAGGTATTCTTCTGACTGAACTGAATCACCCTGCACCCCAGAAGTACCTATCTAATACAGATTAAGTCATTTTCTGTGCTTTTGACACATCTGTAGTTTAGATAAATGTGACCACAAGTAATATACAGGTTATGTGGCATCACAAACTTAACTTTTCACAACTTTATCACAGGACTTTTATTTTAAAATTATAGCCTTGCCTTTGTCAAATGGGTGTGGTAGCCTACTGAAAACTACTCCTCAGTTATTACAGTGGTAGAGACGGTTCACATTATACATTGGGGAGGTAGTAACTGTACATGATACATGCACATCTGAAGATCATCTTATAATCTAATAATTACAATGTCATGTAATTATGAGAAATATATATATTTAATAAGCCATACTGCTACAACTGGGGGTTTTACTTCTTAATTTGTCGTCACGGGAAATCATACGGATAAATAAACAATAGAAGTATGCATAATATATGTATATTTGATTTCACTGAACAGACATGACGATCATTATGAATATTCTTGATTTTATAAATTATGTCAATGTCGACACTGCGGCTCTTTGTCACTTTAGCGGAACCTTTATTTTGAAGAACCGTGTTATGACATAATTCATTTAGCCGGAAGTGACTCGAATCTTTATTTGCTGAGCAGCGCTCGTCCCGTTATTCGCTGTAATTATTATTATCAATAATTATTTGGTTTGTTCGATTAAGCAGATTACTAATTTTGGCGAAATAGGCAAAGCCCCGCGTGGCGTTGCCTGCCAATCTGTAGAAATGTCATAAACATGGTGTGAAAGGAAAGAGCGAGTTTTCCAGTCGGTGGGCGATTTTTTTCTCCATCATTAATAATCACCGGGAGGAATTTCTCTCGTTTCTTATCAAACGCAAGTATGTCTGGAAAACACTTCAACGTGCACGAAGTGGGATGCTGCATCAAATACTTTATATTTGGATTTAATATTATATTTTGGGTGAGTTTCCGACATTGTGTGTTTGTGTGCGTGTGTAATCTTACGTTTTATCGCCGGAGATTTGCATCAAACCAACCTCTGGGTGTCTGACACATTGGCTGTGCCTCAAAACATACTGAGCTGCCTACCTAGACAGCACCGTCGAACGCTTCAAATGCCAGATACCGTTGAACGTACTATATTTAGGTTAGGTATTTAGGATACTTGATTGTGTCCAAATTGTTTTTTGTAGGGTTATGCTATGCTACAATGAATATGCACACATGTTTAACGTTCCCAAAATAGCCTGCATTGCCCATATTTTTCACTGTTAACGTCACAGGCGAGTTTATAAAGTCTGGAAATGTCTTTTTTTTTAATCTTCTGCTCCTCATCTTTAAATAATTTTAAACCCAAAAATGTTCAAATGCTTTTAATCTAACCAGAAATGCTATTAAAACCTCACAAGTACACACATGTTCTCTGGAAGGTTATGTTAAGCCACAAAAACAGCCTGCATTGCCCAGATTTTGCACTGTTAACGAGTTTATAAAGTCTAGAAATGCCTTTTGAACATTTACTCATCTTATGCTCCTCATCTTTGAATAATTTCAAATCCAAAAAATGTTTGAATGCTCTTAATCTACCCAGAAATGCTATTAAAACCTCCCAAATACACACATGTTGCTCTGTAGGGTTATGTTAAGCTACAAAAAATATTTTAAATGTTCAAAAACAGCCTGCATTGCCCAGATTTTGTACTGTTAACATCACAGACGAGTTTATAATGGAAATCTAATCAGAAATGCTATTAAAGCATCCCAAATACGCATATGCTGTTAAAAAATATGGTTTAAATATTTCTAACATGAGCCTGATGGCCAAAAGTGCCATCAGCTGTTTCAACCATGTTGTCTACTCAGGCAGCTAACTAGGTTTTGAGACGCAACCCATCCCAGCAAGCATTTTTTTGTTTTTAATAGATGTCTAATAGACGTCTAAACATAGTCGTCTTGGCTAAAACAAGGCTAAACTTGGGCTGTCAGTGAAAATCGAATAGACGTCTAAGAATAGGCCAAAACTAAACTAGTCATCAAATAAACAGAAATGAATGACTACACGTATAAAGTCTGTCTAATCTGTCTTATTTGACGACTAGTCTAGTTTTGGGATATTCTTAGATGTCTATTAGATTTTCACTGACAGCCCAAGTTTAGCCTCGTTTTAGCCAAGCTGTCTACATTTAGATGTCTATTAGATGTCTATTAAGCATAAAACTGTTTGCTGGGATGTGACAGGTGGTTTTTGCCTTGTCTGTATTAGAGGGCAGCTTAAAAATAATTATACATATTTTTAAAAATCAGTATATCGACATTTTAAATAAATACATGAAAGTTAAATGTAATGTTATTTTTATATATTGCTGATTTGGTCTTTATCTGTCAAACAATTATGCACCCTTTAGCTGCTCGGGGTGGCGTTCCTGTCTGTGGCTCTGTGGGCCTGGAGTGAGAAGGTTAGTGACGACCATCTTCATAAGTGAAACCTTCATCTCATCAAAGTAAAGACAAGTTATTAATCTCATCTGTTTTCATTTCCATCAGGGAGTTCTCTCCAACATATCCTCCATCACAGATCTGGGCGGCTTTGACCCAGTGTGGCTGTTTCTTGTGGTCGGTGGAGTAATGTTCGTCCTCGGCTTCGCAGGGTGCATCGGAGCTCTGAGAGAAAACTCCTTTCTCCTTAAGTTTGTATGTCTTTTTTTAAATCAATTTGTTTTCCAATATATTATGTTATGTTTTATATTATGAAAATCATGAGTGTGCAAAGTTTTAGGGCTGCTTATTGTGCTTACTAGCTGCATGAATGCCTTGAACTTGTCATGACACTTGGTGCATATCTAGTTATTTTTGTCTTAACTGCTGTGCAACGAGAAATGTTCTATACATAACACAGCTTCTGTGTTTTGCAATGTGCACTCAAACTCTGTTGTGATTGCTCTATTAATGCAGTGTTAACAAGACTGTAGTGTGGTTTGACTGAAAAATGTAAGCAAAGACGTCTAAACAGTTACAAAACAGTACTCTATGTCACAAGACACAGCCCAAAAATGGAGAGCATAACTGTTTACGGCATGGTGGAAAGAAAACCGTTTTCTCCACTACAATGTTAATTCATTAGGAATACCAAAAGAAGACATTATCCGAGCATATCGAATACCAAGCCACATTAGTTTTAATTTGCACTGCTCCTGGCAGAATCCATTGGACATTATGGAAATGAGCTGCTGGATCAGTGTTCCTTAATTTGCACATTGTCAGTAAAATCCTCTCTCATTAAAGAAATGCTGAACTTTTGGAAATAGGCCCTTTTTTCAACTCCCCTAATGTTAAATCCTTGAGTTTTATAATTTTTTTAATTCTATCAGCCAAACTCCGGGTCTTGCTGGAGCACTTTTAGCTTAGTTTAGCTTAGCATAAATCATTGAATCTGACTAGACTATTAGCATCTCACTCAAAAAAATCTACTTCTACTGATACTACTACAACTACTACTGCTACAACTACTTTAACAACCACAACTACTACTACAATCACTACTACTATAATGACTGCTACTATTACTATTACTACTAATATACTACTTTATATAGTACTTTACAGTAAGATGCTAATGGTCTAATCCCATTTAATGATTTATGCTTAGCTAAGCTAAAATTGTTTCCACCAAACCCGGAGATCGACTGAATGGATTAAAAATGGTAAAACTCAACATTGTAGTCTCTGTGAATGATACACTAATCTAAAAAGTGTCCAGACAATTGTGATCAGAGATAATAATAATAACGCACATAAAAATCAAACCACAGAAAGGGTTTTCTTTAAGGTGAAGTGTAGTCTCAATTTAATATGCATTCCTTTTAATAATAATAATAATAATAATAAATACACACTTTCAAAATGTTGCCACGTTTGAGTAGTTTGGTTTATTTGGCAATCTGTTTACTAAGACTGACAGAAAATGAAAAGTTTTCTAGGTTGATTTGACCAGGAAATATCCTCTCATGTACAGCAGCCAAATTCCTTGATTATTACGCCGGAATGAGAGTATAGTGCCTAGGTGTAAAGAAATTAGCTAATTAATTTTTTCACAGTCTTAGTATATGACGTAACTACAGAAGAGTCAAGCTTTAAATAGGAAAATAATCTAAACTCTTTCTTTTTTTAAATTTTTGAATGAGATGCTAATGGTCTAATCCGATTCAATGATTTATGCTAAGCTAAGCTAAAATTGCTTCCGCCATTCCCGGAGATCGACTGAATAGATTAAAAATGGTAAAACTCAACTGTTTAACTCTAGGTTAGTTGTAAAGTGAGCCTATTTACCCTCCCAAAAAAGTGAAGTGCGTTTAACTTTTCCATGGAATCACAATCTCGTACTAATGTGCCCTGTTTTTAAAAAAAAAAACTGGCTCTTGATTCTTAATCTGAATACTTGAGTAATAATACCAATACAATTCTTCCTTCTCTGTAAATGGTACACTAATCTAAAAAGTGTCCAGACAAATGTGAACAGAGACTGCAGGTGTGCTTTTGGAATAATAATGATAACGCACATAAAAATCAAACCACAGAAAGGGTTTACTTTAAGGTGAAGTGTAGTCTCAATTTAATATACATTCCATTTAATAATAAGAAGAATAAATGCACACTTTCAAAATGTTGCTAAGTTTGAGTAGTTTGGTTTATTTAACAACAATCTGTTTACTAAGACTGAAAGAAAATGAAAAGTTTTCTAGGTTGATTTGACCAGGAAATATCTTCTCATGTTCAGCAGCCAAATTTCTTGATTATTACGCCAGAATGAGAGTATAGTGCCTAGCCGTACAGGCCTAGAAATTAGCTAATTTTAAATTTCTCTCTGTCTTAGTACATTGTCTGACTACAGAAGAGTCAAGCTTTAAATTTGAAAATGATCTAAACTCTTTCTTTTTTTAAATTTTTGAGTGAGATGCTAATGGTCTAATCTGATTCAGTGATTTATGCTAAGCTAAAATTGCATCCGCCTTTCCCAGAGATTCACTGAATGGTTTAAAAATGGTAAAACCCGACTGTTTAACTCTAGGTGAGTTGTAATTAGCATATTTACCCCCAAAAATGGAGTGTATTTAACACTTTAAAGGGATCGCAATCTTGTACTAACGTGCCCTGTTTTTTTTTTTTTTTTTAAATCTGGCCCTTGATTCCTAACCTGAAATAATACCAGTTCAATTCTTCCTTCTCTGTAAATGGTACACATTCTAAATAGTGTCCAGACAAATGTGAACAGAGATTGCAGGTGTGCTTTTGAATGGCTGGATATGATCTGAGCCGAGAGGTGGGATTTGAAAGTGTGTGAACTTCCTCTCACGCAGATTCTGGTGGTCTGTGTTTGCTGCTCTGTGGGAATGTCAAGAACGGTGTTGCGAAAGAGCCTTACAAGAGGCCCATTTCCTCTATAGGGTAACAGAGGCTTCTTAAAACATCTGGAAACAGCTGTGATGTCACCCTGGAAGTATTCATTGTGGTCACAGTGACAAATCATCACTCACTACGCTTCATATAAGACATTTTGTGTGCAAAGGAGATAAATGTTGTTAAAATATGTGACTGTTTTGAGACAGGAACTACGTCATGTCTAAAAAATGTAAATTTCTCTGTAAATGCGCCGAGGGATTTTTGGCAGGGATAGAAACCCCAAGCCAGAGAACATTAGCTTAAACTGTTGTGGGGATTCAACACATTCTTGATTCGCTGGATATCCTCAGGGCAGAATGATGTTATCCATCATGAGTTGTGTAACCTGAACTCTGCTGTCCTCTTTCACAGTTTTCCGTTTTTCTGGGAATCATTTTTTTCCTGGAGTTGACGGCGGGAGTCTTGGCATTTGTCTTTAAGGACTGGATTAAAGACCAGCTCAAGTTCTTCATCAACAACAACATCAGAGCATACAGAGACGACATTGACCTACAGAATCTCATCGATTTCACACAAGATTATGTAAGAACACACATAAAACTTAAACCACAAAAAGGGTTTTCTTTGAGGTGAAGTGGAATCTCAATTTAGAATAATAATAAATAAGCACTTTCAAAATGTTGTCAAGTTTGAGTAGTTCAGTTTATTTGACAATAAACTGATTGGTTAAATTGTATTAACTCTTATTATAACTATTACTTTTAATCATTATTATTATTACAAAGTATTTAATGTGATATTATTTATGTTAAATGTATAATACACAGTGGTGGAAAGAGTACTGAAAAATCATACTCATGTAAAAGTATTATTACTTGCCTAAAAATGAAGTGCAAGTAGAGTAAAAGTATCTGTTGTAAATATTACTCAAAGTATGAGTAAAAAGTAGCCCTTTTAAAAGTACTCAAGAGTAGTATTATGCTGTCAAAAGCTGATGTGTTTACATGTAATTTGTGCATGTGTGTGTAAACGTAACATTCTGTAATGCATTTAGTTATTGCCCAGAAGGCACACAACATCATGAGACATTAATATTAGGTTAGATTTAGGTTGTAATGTCAGGTGACCAAAATTAAACGTCAAGCCAGCATCTAAGGACAACATTATTTTAATGTCCAATAATGACGTCAAATGACGTTGATATTTGTTTGATTTTAGGTCGTTAGAAAGTGACCAAAATCCAACGTTGAGCCAACATCTTAAACCAACATCATATTGACGTCAAATACTGACATTTATTCATCAGGTACGGCAACCAAAATCCAACGTCTGATAGATGTCATAGTGGTAACGTTCACACAATGTCAAGCTGTAACATCATTAGACGTTGATATTTGGTTGGTTTTAGGTAGGACATTGACATTGGCCTGGCGTTGAGTTCTGACGTAAACCCGATTTTCTTTTTTAAACAAAATGCAAGGTCTCCATGACTTTAGGGTTCAACATCAATCAGACGTCATGTTGATGTCCTGTGCCTGCTGGGTGTTTAAGGCCATTTCGGTCATCATACAGTAAACATCTGTCACCTTCTCATCAGTGACATGCATCTAAACAGTCTCTGGGTCAATGCGAGTAAAGATTTTGAACATCTTCATGAACACTTTTAATACTTCCAAACAGTTTGCTGCAATTATAAAGTGCACATGTCTTGAGGTAGTTCATTATGATGAGATTTACCTTCTACGGTATATGATGCGATTTGATTGGACAGGAAGCACAGGACTGATTTTTGTCTAATGCCCATGGACAAGAAAAATAAAGTAATTACTGCAGGTTGAAAGAAAGTAGTGGAGTAAAAGTACAGATACTGCACTAAAAATGTACTCAAGGGAAAGTAAAAGTACACATTTATAAAATGACCTAGTAAATTACAATTCCTGAGAAAAAATTACTTACAGTAATTTGAGTATTTGTAATTAGTTACTTTCCACCACTGATAATACATTAATATACAGTTATTGTGTAAATTATTTATGTACAGTGGGGGAAATAAGTATGGAACACATCACCATTTTTCTCAGATAACATATTTCTAGATGTGCTGTTGGCTTGAAAATTTCACCAGATGTTGGTAACAACCAAAGAAAAAATATATATATATGCAAAGAAAATAAACCTAATTAGTTTACAAATGAAGTTATGTGTAATAAAATGAAATGATGCAGGAAAAAAGTATTGAACACATGAAGAAAAGGAGGTGTAGAAAGGCAGTGAACGCCCAGACAGCAGCTGAAATCTGTCAGTAGTTCTTCAGCATTCCTGTTTAAGTCCAATATCTACATTACCAGAATGATAAAGATGAAATCAGAGTGGACATTTCAGCAAGACAGTGATCCAAAACACAGCCAAGGAAACTCTCAAATGCTTTCAGAGAAAGAAAATAAAGCTGTGGAATGGCCCAGCCAATCACATGACTTGAATCCAATAGAAAATACAAATAAAAAATCAGATTTGATAGATGAGACCCACAGAACCATCAATATTTTTACACACTGTTGAAGTCCTTGAAAAACTCACACCTGAGCAATGCATGTGACTTCATTCTCCTCATGAAAGTTGTCTTTAAGCCAGGGGTGCCAAACGTATGACCCGCGGGCTGGATCAGGCCCCCCAAACAGGTTTAATCCGGCCCACGAGATGATTCTGTAGGTATAAAAATGAGCTGCTGTTCCAATTGTGTCCAGTGGATGGCGATTTGCAATTGCAAACTGTTAATTTCATCCGATCCCAAAGCCTGAATCAGTGTCAGTTTGACATCCTTCTCAGAAAGACTACATCTATGCCCTGCCATACCACACTGAGCTGTTTTCACAAGGAAACATAACTATTTCATGTTTTGTCAGTTTAATGTTAATTTTTATGTGTTCAGTCGTACAAAAACGTATGATAAAAAAAAGGAGGCGTGGCACCCAACCACACCCCTAAACACAACCGTCATTGGTGGATTAGCAAATCATACTAAATTGTACGAACGAGATCATACGAATTTATATGAATTAGTCACTAAATCAAAACGTTACGAATTGCTGTGAGATCGTGTTGTGCTCAGGCTCCAGCTTCATGATTTATGTTATGTTCATGTTTTATGCATTAAAACAAAGAAAACAATCTGAAGTTGTTGTTTTTAAATTATACCATGTACCATATACCATGATTTTACCAGTCCAGCCCACTTGGGAATAGATTTTCCTCCATGTGGCCCCTGAGCTAAAATGAGTTTGACACCCCTGTTTTAAGCTGTCCTTTTCAATGTTTAATACATTATTATAATTAAAAAAACTAAGCTATTATTATAATAGGAACCTGAGCTGACATGAGTTATTAATTAACAATTGACAAACATAAATCAATAGGGTAACAAATAATTAAAGCTATTAACTCCAGTGACAATACTGTACAATGTTACTTGATTAGCAATATAGCAAGCAAGATTCAATCTGCTCAAATCTGTAATAGCTTTCAGATCTTGGTTGATTCACACGTGAATGTTCAACACACGTTTGTTTCTGCAGTGGGAGTGTTGCGGAGCTTTTGGACCTGAAGACTGGAATCTGAACATTTACTTTAATTGTACTGACACTAATCTGAGCAGAGAGAAATGCGGGGTTCCCTTTTCCTGCTGCACCAAGGACCCCGCTGTGAGTAAACACATAAAAACACCATTAACTCGCATACAGGACATACAAACACACATCCTCTAGTCATCTCACCACCTAGAATGTGTCATTGTCTCCTTCCAGAAGACCTGGGAACATAAACAGGAAGTGATGTAGATCCGTTGCAGACAGAACAGAGTCATAAACAAAACAACAGCGCTCACTCAGTATATTATATTGCTCAGATTTAATGTGGAATGTTACGTTAAAGGTTTTCCAGAGAATTAAATACGACTTTCTTTTCTCTTCTGAAAGGAGGATGTGATCAACACACAGTGTGGATATGACATACGAGGGAAGGGTGTAAGTATGCTTTTGTCTAACAAATAATAAACAACTGAATAATATTCACCACAAAGTCACTAATCCTTTATTCATACTTCTAACACAACAAACTGGCCACTATTTTTCCATTTTAATAAACTAAGGCTGTCAAGCTCCAAAATGATACACAAATATACGTAAAGAAACATAAAATTGATTCATATGGATTCAGTTCATATGCACCAGGACTGTGCGATTTGGGGAAAATATATAACTGCGAGTTTTACTGCGATTTCGATTTGATTTGCGATTTAATTTTGTAGTCAAGCTTAAGCTCAATATTCTGGATTCTAGCTTCTTACTGCTAAAATGCAGTGAGTGCAAGTTAAAGGGTCACAAAACACAATTTTTGAGATGCTGACAGTCATATATCTGTCCCACTTTGCTAAAACACTACTAGGACACACATTTTTCCCAAAGAAAAGTAAAAATATTGGTGGTTTTTGCATTATTTCGAGCAAATTTGGTCTTCCAATTTGAAAAGAAATTTTGAAGCTATGTCACGGCGATGAGATCTTCGTGTAAATTCCAGCGTGGAGACTGGATGTTTGTACAACGTGACGTCTTTGAGTTTTCAGCATTAATTCATGAGAAAGACAAGTCTTTCCAGACCGCCAATCTGTGCGCTCTATTGTGAATGAGGTGCAACTTCATTAATATGCATGATATAGCTTCGAAGACTTCGAAGAGGGACGCCACGCTGTGTTGCCAACCGTAATTAAAACAAGTGAAAGAAGAAGAATTGTTCGGAGTTGTTTTGTTTCCATTTTTCCTCAACAAGACCACTTACAGCACCATTACAGCGCCATTATTTGCATGTATTTAAATGATATTTTGGCTAAAGTGTATTTTTTTTTATATGTGAAGGACATCGAACCCAAGACGTTTATACACACGAAAGGCTGTGTGCCGCAGTTCGAGAAATGGCTACAGGAGAATCTAACCGTAGTTGCCGGAATCTTCATTGGAATTGCACTTCTACAGGTGAATAAAGAGGGTCAGGCACAGAATTATATACACGCATTTACATGTATGGTAATTTTGTTTATACCTCACTGGAAACAGCAGTCATTTATGAAGTGAATGGGTCATTTATTTTCATGACGTTCACAGAAGAATCATTTGCAGAATTCACCCACCTTGAACGTAACGCCTTGCAAGTGTGTAAAGATATAATTACATTTTATATAATTACAAATAATATTTTTTTATTATTATTATATTTATTATTCTATATTTGACTATTTCTGTTTCGTAAAAAAACAATATGACATAATACAATTTAATAACAAGCTTTATATTGAGGATATTAAGAAGTCATCCTTGATCAGCATATGAAAATGATTTCTAAAGGATCATGTGATACTGAAGACTGATGAAATTATGCTGAAAATTCAACAGGAGATCATTACAATTTATGAATTGTGTCAAAATATGTCCCAATACTGCTATATTTATAGTTTTGACTTTAAAAATGCATCCTTGGATTGAGACCGCATATCAAGTTATGCAAATATTGTAGTTCATGCACCGCCATGCAATTTATCTCCAGCTTCATGTAAGTGCTCTTTCATTTCAGCAACTGTCTTCCATATTTACAGCCTGAACATGATCTACCAAGTGTGGTTATTTTATTGATTTACAGGGAGCTGTATTCACTTTGGACATTTGAATACTTTTGAAAGGCATTAAGATTTGATTTAATAAGGCTACCTAATAAAGTGCTTTGCTGTGTAATGCATAGTGTTGCCCTGCAGGCATTAACTCATCCTCTGCTTCTAGATATTCGGGATCTGTCTGGCACAGAATCTACTGAGTGACATTGAGGCGGTCAGAGAGAGCTGGTAAGAAACAACATTGATTGATGCAGCAGATGGTGCTCTAGACTAGTTTTAAACAGGAGATGGTGCTCTAGAGTAGTTTTTAACAACAGATCTGGCTCCAGACTAGTTTTAACAGCAAATGGCACTCAAGACTAGTTTTAAACAGCAGATGCACCCTAGACTAGTTTTTAACAGCAGATCAGGCTCCAAACTAGTTTTTTAAATAGCAGATAGTGCTCTAGAGTAGTTTCTAAGATCAGATGGCGATCTAGACTAGTTTGTAACAGAAGATGGTGCTCTAGACTAGTTTTAAAAAGCAAATGGTGCTCTAGAGTAGTTTTAAACAGCAGATGGCGCTCTCGACTAGTTTTAAACAGCAGATGGCGCTCTAGACTAGTTTTAAACAGCAGATGCGCTCTAGACTAGTTTTTAACAGCAGATCAGGCTCCAAACTAGTTTTTTAAATAGCAGATAGTGCTCTAGAGTAGTTTGTAACAGCAGATGGCGATCTAGACTAGTTTGTAACAGAAGATGGTGCTCTAGACTAGTTTTAAAAAGCAAATGGTGCTCTAGAGTAGTTTTAAACAGAAGATGGCGCTCTCGACTAGTTTTAAACAGCAGATCAGGCTCCAAACTAGTTTTTTAAATAGCAGATAGTGCTCTAGAGTAGTTTCTAAGATCAGATGGCGATCTAGACTAGTTTGTAACAGAAGATGGTGCTCTAGACTAGTTTTAAAAAGCAAATGGTGCTCTAGAGTAGTTTTAAACAGCAGATGGCGCTCTAGTTTTTAACAGCAGATCAGGCTCCAAACTAGTTTTTTTAAATAGCAGATAGTGCTCTAGAGTAGTTTCTAAGATCAGATGGCGATCTAGACTAGTTTGTAACAGCAGATGGTGCTCTAGACTAGTTTTAAAAAGCAGATGGTGCTCTAGAGTAGTTTTAAACAGGAGATGGCGCTCTCGACTAGTTTTAAACAGCAGATGGCGCTCTAGACTAGTTTTAAACAGGAGATGGCGCTCTAGACTAGTTTTAAACAGCAGATGGCGCTCTAGACTAGTTTTAAACAGCAGATGGCGCTCTAGAGTAGTTTTAAACAGCAGATGCGCCCTAGACTAGTTTTTAACAGCAGATCAGGCTCCAAACTAGTTTTTTAAATAGCAGATAGTGCTCTAGAGTAGTTTGTAACAGCAGATGGCGATCTAGACTAGTTTGTAACAGAAGATGGTGCTCTAGACTAGTTTTAAAAAGCAAATGGTGCTCTAGAGTAGTTTTAAACAGAAGATGGCGCTCTCGACTAGTTTTAAACAGCAGATCAGGCTCCAAACTAGTTTTTTAAATAGCAGATAGTGCTCTAGAGTAGTTTCTAAGATCAGATGGCGATCTAGACTAGTTTGTAACAGAAGATGGTGCTCTAGACTAGTTTTAAAAAGCAAATGGTGCTCTAGAGTAGTTTTAAACAGCAGATGGCGCTCTAGTTTTTAACAGCAGATCAGGCTCCAAACTAGTTTTTTAAATAGCAGATAGTGCTCTAGAGTAGTTTCTAAGATCAGATGGCGATCTAGACTAGTTTGTAACAGCAGATGGTGCTCTAGACTAGTTTTAAAAAGCAGATGGTGCTCTAGAGTAGTTTTAAACAGGAGATGGCGCTCTCGACTAGTTTTAAACAGCAGATGGCGCTCTAGACTAGTTTTAAACAGCAGATGCGCCCTAGACTAGTTTTTAACAGCAGATCAGGCTCTAAACTAGTTTTTTAAATAGCAGATAGTGCTCTAGAGTAGTTTTAAACAGCAGATGGCACTCTAGACTAGTTTTAAACAGCAGATGGCGCTCTAGACTAGTTTTAAACAGCAGATGGCGCTCTAGACTAGTTTTAAACAGCAGATGCGCTCTAGACTAGTTTTTAACAGCAGATCAGGCTCCAAACTAGTTTTATAAATAGCAGATAGTGCTCTAGAGTAGTTTCTAAGATCAGATGGCGATCTAGACTAGTTTGTAACAGCAGATGGTGCTCTAGACTAGTTTTAAAAAGCAGATGGTGCTCTAGAGTAGTTTTAAACAGGAGATGGCGCTCTCGACTAGTTTTAAACAGCAGATGGCGCTCTAGACTAGTTTTAAACAGCAGATGCGCTCTAGACTAGTTTTAAACAGCAGATGCGCCCTAGACTAGTTTTTAACAGCAGATGCGCCCTAGACTAGTTTTTAACAGCAGATCAGACTCTAAACTAGTTTTTTAAATAGCAGATAGTGCTCTAGAGTAGTTTGTAACAGCAGATGGCGATCTAGACTAGTTTGTAACAGAAGATGGTGCTCTAGACTAGTTTTAAACAGCAGATGGCACTCTAGACTAGTTTTAAACAGCAGATGGCACTCTAGACTAGTTTTAAACAGGAGATGGCGCTCTAGACTACTTTGTAACAGCAGATCATGCTCCAAACTAGTTTTTTAAACAGGAGATGGCGCCCTAGACTAGTTTGTAATGGCAGATCAGACTCCAGACTTGTATTTTACAGCAGATGGTGCCCTAGACTAGTTTTTAACAGCAGATCAGGCTCCAAACTAGTTTTTTAAATAACTGATAGTGCTCTAGAGTAGTTTCTAAGATTAGATGGCGATCTAGACTAGTTTGTAACAGCAGATGGTGCTCTAGACTAGTTTTAAAAAGCAGATGGTGCTCTAGAGTAGTTTTAAACAGGAGATGGCTCTCTAGACTAGTTTTAAACAGCAGATGCGCCCTAGACTAGTTTTAAACAGCAGATGGTGCTCTAGACTAGTTTTAAACAGCAGATGCGCTCTAGACTAGTTTTTAACAGCAGATCAGGCTCCAAACTAGTTTTTTAAATAGCAGATAGTGCTCTAGAGTAGTTTGTAACAGCAGATGGCGATCTAGACTAGTTTGTAACAGAAGATGGTGCTCTAGACTAGTTTTAAAAAGCAAATGGTGCTCTAGAGTAGTTTTAAACAGGAGATGGTGCTCTCGACTAGTTTTAAACAGCAGATGGCGCTCTAGACTAGTTTTAAACAGCAGATGGCGCTCTAGACTAGTTTTAAACAGGAGATGGCGCTCTAGACTACTTTGTAACAGCAGATCATGCTCCAAACTAGTTTTTTAAACAGGAGATGGTGCCCTAGACTAGTTTGTAATGGCAGATCAGACTCCAGACTTGTATTTTACAGCAGATGGTGCCCTAGACTAGTTTTTAACAGCAGATCAGGCTCCAAACTAGTTTTTTAAATAGCAGATAGTGCTCAAGAGTAGTTTCTAAGATCAGATGGCGATCTAGACTAGTTTGTAACAGCAGATGGTGCTCTAGACTAGTTTTAAAAAGCAGATGGTGCTCTAGAGTAGTTTTAAACAGGAGATGGCGCTCTCGACTAGTTTTAAACAGCAGATGGCGCTCTAGACTAGTTTTAAACAGCAGATGCGCTCTAGACTAGTTTTTAACAGCAGATCAGGCTCCAAACTAGTTTTTTAAATAGCAGATAGTGCTCTAGAGTAGTTTGTAACAGCAGATGGCGCTCTAGACTAGTTTTTAACAGCAGATGGCACTCTAGGTTCGTTTTTAACAATAGAATGGCACTCTCTGCTTTACAAACAGCCATACTCTGCTTGCATTAACTTCCACATAAATACCACCTGAACCTAAAATAATTATTAATACATTTAGGAAAGGTTTACATGAATGACAAGAGTGTGAGTGTTCATAGGGAGCAGCGTTTACATTTATCTTGTGACATAAAAGTCAACTTGCATGACTTGGCCGATTGCACAAGCACTCTTCCTTGTGAGCATACTTATTAAATGAAAAACTATTAAAAACTAGCATACAGCGCCATCTCCTGTCAAAAACTACCTCAGATTCGATTCAGGACTGAATAGAGAGGCACTTTAAAAAGATCAGATTCCATGCTGTTTATCATGACCAAAACAACTGAGTCGAGTCAAATTTGCCTGCCACATTTGCCTGCAGTTTGAACAAACGTAGCTTCAGAGCATTAGGCCATTTATTAAAACCCATCCATTTAGATTGACAGCAAAAATATATTCAGCTCAATGCAGTCTCGGTCTGCACTGAGAGAAATCTGATGATCTTATTCTGTCAGTTTGATGCTAATGTGCAGGTAGAGATTTTCTCATCTTGCTAACATTGCTATTTCTCTCTCTCTCTCTTTTTTCTCTCATCCTCCAGCTTGTTCACCTGAAGCCGTTCTGCAGCCAGAGCCTCCATCTCTGTCACTCAGCAACAGAGTTGGCACATTGTCATCACAGTATCCTAGCAACCAGAGAGAGATTCTATTCACGTACACCGCCTTTATTACAGCGTATGGCGACATCTTCACGTTTCCATGATAATGGTGTTCGCTGGTAGATTTGTTTTTGATCCTTGTTCACACAAACTAAATACAACCAGTATTAGCATACCGAGTCTATGTACAACTCATTTCTGTTCTGATAACAAGAAACTGACAACTTGCATTGTCTCTGTTCTTTAAGTGCCCCTATTATGCTATTATTAAAGGTTGCTAACTACAAATATTATAGTATTGATTTAAGGGTGCGGTCTCTCTAAACCCCTCCTCTCCGAGTGCCTGCTCTGCTCTTATTGGTCAGATGACCCAGTCTGTGATTGCTCTACCACCTACAGCACGTCACCACATCTGAATTTTAAGCTACAGTGGTTTTCTCAGCACTTCTAAAACAATGAACTGTAAACATTAAAACTGGAACTCATTCGTTTGTAAGTGCATACAAAGTGGATTTGGTTTCGCAGTGCAAAAAATAGCATCTTCTCACCATGTCAGCCACATTAACCAAACGCTTACAGGCCTCTGCTACAACTACAGTGGTTGAAGGTCAAAGAAGACATTGTTTTGGAGCAGCTAATGAAAACTATAGGCTGACATTAAGCAAATTTGTTACCAACCGATGTTTGTGTGGGAAGTAATGCTAGAATTACTGACAACTCATTTCGGGGAGTTCAGAAACAGTTCTTTTATTTTAAAACAGCATTTATCACGCACTTTCATTTTTTGCATTTCATTTTTTTTATGTATTTGTAGTAATATTTACTCCTAAATATATTGATTTGGCTTTTTGTTTTAACTCCAGAACTAAAACATAGGGGGAAAATACAAACTTATTCTTCAAACAAACCAATAAAATGTGTGTTTGTGTGTGTGTGTGTGTGTGTGTGTGTTTGTGTTTTTATATATATATACAAACACACACACACACACACACACACACACACACACACACACACATACATGAGCAATGTCACAATCGTAGCAGTGTGATATGGCTGTATATAGGCACTGGTGGGAGGCTGCAGGCCAAGTGCCTTAGTGTCCCACCAGTGACGGTATACAACCATATCGCACTGCTACAAGTGGGATATTGCGTATATACAACAGTTCGACGGGATATTTGTATATATAAAAAAAATCAAACACGGAGAGTCTCAAAAATCCTTTTGTACAAGGAACTACTTTCTTCCGCCATTCATTCACAGCTGCAGCTGACATCAAAACAGCAGAAAACGTCACTTTAGAGCTAGTATTTGAATGATTCTCTAGCGTAATGTCTAAAATGATGACAAAACAGGTGATTTTGCTTACATTTTAAGATTATAAAGCTGAACGCCATCAGTCTACAGAGATTTCCCAGTATTTCTCTGTTGCAATCGAGATTTTACAATAATGACCTCGAAAAAGCCAAAGCAAAGCAAACACTATCAGATTACTATGGTATGAATACAGCACTACAAAATTCAAAATAGAGAGATCGACTTAGAATGTCATTTACCTGTTTAATAATGTTTTGATTCGCTGTAGTTTGAAACTTACGCTGAGAAAATGAATGCTGTTTTTCTCCCCTAAGGACTTATTATGTGGTCTCTGTAGCCATCTTGTGGCGGAACGTCAACCGTCTTTGCTTTGCTCTGCTGACCGCCGACTCGCTGAATCTCCAAAATTATGAATATTTAAAATAGGCACTATCCTTATAAATAAACTGCACAGTTGCAATCTAAATAGCTACATTCTCGACTAAAAAAGCCCCAAAAGTACATTATGTTGTCCAACAGCTGCAATATTTGTCAAACTGTAGTGAGTTTATTGATCTGCTGTCACTCTATGTGGGCGGAGTAATACACAAAAGTGAAGAAGCTGTACGAGTTCTTATATTGCAGAATATCACACAGCTATCAGCCAATCAGATTCAAGAACTAGACAGAACTGTTGTATAAATATATATATAATTAAAGTTTCCAGTGTGTTATTGTACTGTCTTTTGATACTTAACCAAGGTTGTTAATTGCTCTGCTAGAATACAAGATATCTGAACATTGTAACCGACATTTAAAAAAGAATTTTGACAGCACAAGCATCCCAAAATGTTGCACCTATTGATAATTTTATATTCACTAAGAACTGTATCATGCACTACGTGAAATGTAATATAAAAAAAGCTTAATAGGGGCACTTTACCTGTTTATGTATATGCATCAGATGAACATTTGATACAATGAGCATTGCATTTGTAAGCTAAAATTAGTGCAAACATTTGTGGAAATCTGCTTTCAGATGTATGGATCACATTTTATTTGGGCGGAAGATGCAATTACTGAATCACCTGAAGTGTTTCCATATGTTTTTAGGCAAAAAGAAAAAGGTTCAGTATTTGTAGGTTATTAGTAGACTCTAATGAATCAGTGCCCCCCCCCCCCCCCTTTTCTGCACTGTTTGTGAAGACAAATAATGTTATTGTGCAGAATGGATAAAGATAAAAAAATGTATTCATCAGTGCTAAGAGTACTATAGTTCTGTTGATAACTAAAAACATGATGAAATTAGTCAGAATGTTTATTATGCCGGGGGTTGTGTAGAATTTTGTGAATGACTAGCATTCTGTGGAAATCGGCTTTGATTTCTGCAATTCTGCAGGTGTAGATTCTGTTTTGTTGGCCTGCAGATTGTGCTAAATGAAGAGTTAACGTGTGTTTGAATCGCATTGTGACTCAAAAAATGTACATAATTCATCGAGACCTGTTTATTTTTTTCACATTGTCAGATTGTGTGTGTGTGTGTGTATATATTACCTGTTTAATGGATTTTATAAAACACAGTCGCTTTTGAAACTAAAGGGAAATTCTGCATGCTTAACACAACATTTTCCCAGAGTGTTCAGCTTTATGAAGATATTTTTGTGAATCGCTATGTTTATCTGTACTGGATTTCGAAATGATAGCCTGCTTAAGTAACAGTGTAACTAGAATGTTTTAAAAACATTAGCACTGGGATCGAGACTGTCTGGTGAGGTTTGAACTGACCAAACTGGGTATATGGGTGAATCTCATAACAATTTCAGGTCATGTTTTTGGTAACATTTCGATGTTGTTGAAAAATTTACAATGTTTATTTAGCCAGCGCACATTGTTATTCTTTTTTGGTGAATCATTAATCCGTGCAAGTTAATTTGCTAAAAAAAAAAAAGGTAAACATTTTGGTAACCTTTAATCAAATCTGAATATTCGCCTCTGTGTTTGGAGTTGTGGAAATTCTCTGTTGACGTCAGTTTGATTCTTCAGACATAATATTTTTTTATTTTTATTTTTTCAAGATTTTATTTTTGGCCTTTTTGCCTTTATTAGATAGGACAGTATTTAGACAGGAAGCGAAGTTGGAGAGAGAGAGGGGGGTAGGGTAGGGAAATGTCCTCGAGCCGGGATTCGAACTCGGGACGCCCTGACGTGCTACTCTAACATATGGCGACGCGCTAACTACTAAGCTATTGTGCCGACGAGACATAATATTTTTATCCATTATGCCAAGTTCAGACTGCATGATTTTAGCCCCGATTTTGACCTGCCGACAGGATTTGAAAAATCACATGCTAAAATGCCTGAAATCACAGGCAAATTGGTGCTCATTCACGTGAGTAACAATCACACAGTGTGAACTATCAAAGAGGTGATCTGAGAGAATCGCCGATCAGTCGCCGACACCCATCAGATATTTGGCATTTGGTGAAATGTGTTCTGACTGAAAATAACATTGGTGATTACCTACAGCCAACGAGAGAGCAAAATCCACTAGTGTGGGTGTCTGCAGGCCAGCGAGAGGTTGGGGGAGAAGTTAAAAGGGCTTGTTTTCAATTTATTTGGACTCAAGAAATGGAGTAAAAACTAGTGTAAATTTGGCAGGAGCACTTTGTGTCTGTTTGACGTGTCATCTGAGCAATACCACAACCTGGTCAAAAATAAGCACATTTTCTACCCCACAAGGCTTCTTTCTCATTATGTAGTTAATAACAAAGATATATACTATGTGACCTCACGTTGTTTCCATGTCACTTCTCACGTTTGTTGGATTGTGAGACGTAGTTTGTGGACTAAGACAAAGTCGGTGATTCTTCCTATTGTAAAGTCATGCAGTGTGAAACCGCCTGTCGATGATCCGTCAAGCTACGAAATGTTGCCCCAGATAGTCATGCAGCGTGAAAACATCTGTGATGCGACTACTTTGAAAATTGTGCAGTCTGAACTCGGTTTTAGTTTGCTAAGAGGGAATGATGCGCAAAAAGACAGCCCTGCCCCCTACTCAATTCACCTTATTCTTCACGCATGAGCGAGCGCAGCCATTTGAATCTTTTTGGCTCAAGACTTTCAGTCTCATTCACTTCCATTCATTTTTTGACGTTATAAACAGCTCGCTGCTTGATGTTGCAATCTGATATTTTCTTATTATATTATTCTACTTGGTCTGTATAATCATGCAAACACTTGTTTGTAGAGCAAGTAGTTTGACCGTTTATTATTCCTAGTCATTTCTCCCATAGGCAACTGAATCTAAAACAATCGCAAAAACGAGCGCACTTCCACATTAAAGAATAAGGTCAATATTCAGTTTCAGTTGGAAGTACATCAACACACTGAAATAAAAGTCTCAGCGATTTGTTTACACAGACTTTAAGAACTTTTTCAATTCTATTTGTCAGTAATGTAATGCAAACTTGTACATTTTATATTAGTATTATTTTGTTAATCTAATGTACTTAAAAACTTAACAAATAAAATGTGTATTTTTCAGTACAACGAGAATCATCGAGATAAAGGTCAATTACAAGAAGAATTACAAGTTAATTCACCGAAAATTATTTTGTTTCGCTAATCTTCAAACAAAGAGGCAAATAGTCAGATTTGATTAGAGTTGTGGTAATTCTCTGTTGACGCTTCAGCCATATTATTCTTAACCGTTAGTTTGCTAAGAGGGAATGATGCGCAAAAAAAAAAACTCACCCCCTACCCAATATTCAGTTTCAGTTGGAAGTACATCAACACACTGAAATAAAAGTCTCAGTGATTTGTGCACACAGACTTTAAAAACTTTTTCACTTCTATTTCTCAGTAATGTAATGCAAACTTGTTGTACATTTTGTATTTGTATTATTTTGTTAATCTACTGTACTTAAAAACTTAACACCAGTACAGCGAGAATCATCGAGATTAGGTCAGTTACAAAAAAAAAAAAAACTATTTTTAATTTAACTAAGTTAATTCACTGGAAAAAATGTTTGTTTTGCTAATCTTTAATCAAACCTGGTTATTTGCCTCTTTGTTTGGAGTTGTGGTTATTCTCTGTTGACGCTTCACCCACATTATTCTTAACCGTTAGTTTGCTAAGAGGGAATAATGCGCAAAAAGAAAGCTCCGGTTCTCTTTAAATTGTATAACTAATGAAATGTATAATTTTCAGTACAGCGAGAATCATTTAAGTCCGCATAAACCGGAAGCTGCGACCGGTTTTTTTTCTTCTCCGTAGTGTGATGCAGTTCGTAGAGAAACCGAAGACTACATGAGAAAACTGGTCGCGGCTTGTTTTTTCTGCTGCAAGTTGTTCGGATGTAGTAAAGTAGGCATTTCATTCAGAAAGATGGGTAAAAGGGTTTGGGGATAGTTATTACAACCTAACAGACACCTCTTCCTCCTCATTATTTCAGTCTGTAGTCAAAACTGACAGTTGGAGGGGCGTGGTTATGTATGTTAGCCACGCCCAATACCTCAGACAGATGTAATCTGAGAATTAAACTGAAAACAAACAGGAAGTGCATTTTCAGATTTCAATTAAAGATTGGATGGGCCAACTATTTATTTTTCTTAATGACATGCACAGATGAATTGCAAGCAATGTGAGCTAATAAAATCAGCATGGTTTTGATTTCATTTGTACTAGGGTCAATTACAAGAAAGAAAATAAAATTGTGATGGTACAAAGTCAGCTTTAATTTCTGACCTTCAATTGGATTTGGCATTCATATAAACGGGGTGAACTACATTTGGGACATGTTGTTAAGAGATTCACCTGTATATATATGATATTGATGAAACGTTTCTGTAATCAGGGTGCCAGGAAAATGACGAGAATGTTTTACTTTGATTGTGAAATGAATCTGCGGCCTGTTGATGGTTTTTGTGACTTTTGTAAAAGCAGGGTTTGTGAGATTTATTTGAAACACGAGCTCATTTGACGGATCCACGTGGTTGTGATAACGCCTCACTGTACACTTTCCCCATGTGTGTAACCCTTACTATTTAACGATTATGTTCGTTTTGAGTTTATTAAAGATTTTGGACGGTCTTTGTGAAAGGTTGAAGTCTAAAGAATTTCAAAAGACTGCATCTGAACCGGTTTTCAGGGGGGTTTGCAGTATGTGCACATGCAGTGAAACTGTACAGCAGATGTTTTAGTATTATGTAGGTCTAAAATAATCTCACTTTTGGTTAGCACTTATAATGTAGTATAAAAATATAACCCAGTGTTGGGCTTTAAAATAAATTCAGCTTTTGGTAGACTTTTTGACTGGAAAATTAATAAAGATGTTGGATTTTCTCAAATATAAAAGGCTAATAAGATGTTATGTTGTAATATTGACATTTAAAATTGGAAACCGTGTAGAAGCTTGTACACATAATCATCTTTTTATTACTATAGAGCATCGTTCTGAGTAAATATAATGGCATACTTCAATGGCTTTAGTTGAAGAAAATGAGATTAAGCTGGATACGGATGTCTTATGTTTATTTTGTTTTTATTTATTTCAAATTTTCCCATGTTTCTGTGTAATTTCTCATTTTACATTATGTTATTTAACAGATAACTGATGTAATAAACCATTTATATTGTTTCCCAATATGGTGGCATTGGAAACAATACGTTTTGTATGTTTTTATGTGTGGCAAGCCTGTGCGTGAAACTTTGATAAATTCAACTTAATACCATTCAAGTGTTTTTAATTTATTTCAATTTAATTATCATCAACTTGCTGTATATGTAGGGTTGTCGCGATACCATTAATTCAAATTAGCTGAAGTATCGTGATGTCAAGTAGTAACTGTAATAAATAAATAAATCTAAAATCTGTAATAAATAAAATTGTCAGAAATACTATGTTTTATATGTTATAATAGGCCTACTTGAATTTATTTAATATTTCTTCATTCTTTTTGTTTATTTTGTAGATAACTGACCAACAAAAAAATACATTAAAATAAAGATGCAAAATATACCGAACGAAATTCATTACAAAAAGAGCAAATTAGGCTATACAGTATGAAGCGGTCAAAAATTGTTTCAATGTTTCCTGTTGCTCTTTTGGGTTTTTCATTCATTGTTTTTTTTTTTTATTCTTATCAGGCAAGAATCCAAAGTAATTCACATTTTTACTTTGAGAGTCGTTCTTTTTAGGAGATTGTTTCGGTTGTTGTAGCTACTAAATCATATTGACAGGTACAGAAATTAATTGATTCAGATGTGTGTTCGAACTGAAGCATCAGAAAACAATAGGCTACCATAAAAGGTGTGAATTCTACACAGTTTTGCAACCTTATAGTGCTCCACAGACTATTCAAATAAAATGGTGTATTGTTGCACAAACATGTGAGCATTTTAGTGACTTTCCACATGCAACATTATGTATTGTAGACCATTAATGACGATACTTTACAAAATACAGTGCAACCGCCAGTATTTTGGAGCCATAGTATAACGATACTTCCGGTAAACCATACAACCCTAGGTATACGTAATAGTCACATGCCAGTGTATGAAACTATTTACAGCACATGAAACGGTTTTGCTCAAGATACCTTAAAGGGCATCTATTTGACCCTTTTTTAAGATTTGAGAGAAGTATTTTGTGTCTCCAGATTCAGAATGTGTCTGTAAAGCTCAAAATACCTATCATATTATTTATTATACCTTTCTGAATCTGAATTTGAGAAATCTGTTAGGACATAGTAGCTGTTTTTGTTGCCTGTGCCTTTAATGCAAGGTAATTCATAGGTGCCCTTTAAAGGGATATTTCGCTCAAATATGAAAATTTACTCCCTATTTATTTGTCCTCAAGTGGTTCCAAACCTCTTTCTTCTGTTGAACACAACAGATATTTTGAAGAAAGCTGAAAGCCATTGACTTCCATTGTACGAGAAACACATACTATGAAAGTCAATGGTTACAGGTTTTCAGCTTTCTTCAAAATATCTTTTGTGTTCAAAAAAAGAAATGGGTTTGTGACATGTAAAGGGTACGAAAATAATGACAAGTGTTTCAATTTTGGGTGAACTATCACTTTAAAGAAGGGGTGCCCAAACTTTTTCTTGAGAAGGGCCAAAATCCAAACTTTATTAAGACTAGTGGGCCGAAGGTAAATATAGTTGATATTGGCAATTTTTATTTTCATTCATTTTCTTTTCGGCTTAGTCCCTTTATTAATCAGGGGTTGCCACAGCGGAATGAACCGCCAACTTATCCAGCACATGTTTTATGCAGCGGATGCCCTTCCAGCCGTAACCCAACACTAGGAAACCTAATTTATTTAATAATATTTAAAAATGACTAAAAACATTGCTTTATATTAACTAATACATTATAATTGTTTTACAATTTATACTGAACTTATTACAGTAAAAACAAAAAAAATCTCATTTCTAACAGAATAGAAATACACTAGTTTTTGCCTTGATTTGCTCGCAGATGTCTTCTGCACAGCCCTCTATTTGTTGAGTGACAGTATTTACGTTTTAAAACTCAGATTCATTTATATTTATTTGAAACATTTAATTTCAATTTGTTTTTGAAGCGGAATAAAACAAACAAACAAACAAAAAACTCTCATTCTCAGTTGGGATGGTGGGCCAAATCAAAGGTTACAATGGCCCTACTTTGGGCATCTCTGCTTTAAAGGACCTCTCAAAAAGCAAAACTGATGTCCACATAGGAATATGCAGATAAAATTAAAAAAAAAAATTGAAATCTTAACACTATTGTTTATAATATTTATGATAAATACAAAAAAAACACACAATCGATTCACAATACGAAGCACTTGCTTATGGTAATGTTAGCAGATTAACGTTACCTTAAAGTCCAGCTAGAAAAAAGCTAGAAAAAAAGCTAGAAAAATTGCCAGTTTTCCAGGGCACAACAATAAATAATAAAACTGAAGTAAAAATAAAACAAAAAATACAGATATTTTATGCTGTTAGAAATCTAGGATTAAATAAAATGTGTGCTCGGTCTGCCACAGCCATGTAACGACACTCATATTGAGGTGGCCAATCAAAATCTAGTAGGCGGGGTTTACGCGTCACAGAGCTCGAAAAAAGGTAAGTAGAAACATTTAATGTTTCAGTTGTTTTAACGATAAAAATGTTAAACTACATTAATAAACAGTATTAACCAGTAATGTGAACTAACGTTACACAATAATTCTATTCTTATTTCGTCGTTCTAAATCTAAAATGGTTAGAAGAATCCAACGTTTTACTTTTTCGACATATTTATGATAAATGTATACTCTTAAAAGAAGGACTAACGTTAACGTTAAATACTAATGTAATACTTCCCAGCTACAATTACACATGCTATTTTCTTCCTTTCCTGTCTTTTCCATCAAATAACTCCAAAAACAAACAAACAAATATCAATCTTCTATAATTGTGCTAATGCTAGTACACCAGCATTTACATTTATGAGGTAATCATCTTTGAAAATTGTGATTTCCACACATTACTTCTAGGAAATCATTATATTTACTCCTAAAAGTGTCGAAAAATATATATACTTATGAAATTATCTCAGTCTATTCATGAATAAATAACAAGCTGTGTCATATTTATTCTGTGAATGATCAAAAGTCAGTATTTCTAAGCAAACAGTTCATTCTGACTGCAGAAATGCATGATATGAAAACATTTGTTCTGCTTTTTTACGTTTACCATAAAGTGACAAATCAACCATTTGGTTGTGCATGTTTTTGAAAAAGTACAGTATTACAAACACACTAAATATTTTTCATGGTATCAAGTAGCATAACTTTGTAAAGTTAGGGCTCTTGTAATATGACAAAAAAACATGCTTAGCTTGCAAATTTTCACCAAAAACTGTTCACATGGCAGGAGTGATTTCCTTGTTTTTGACTTCAATGGTAGAAGCAATGTTGTGACGAATGCTGTTGATTGAGTTAGTGACAATAGTGGATTTTTTTGGCACATACTTCTAGGCATGGGTCGATAACCGTTTTCAAGGTATACCGTGGTTTGGAAAAGTCAATGTTTTAATACCGCTAAGATTTTCCGTTTTACCGTTACCTAAGGTATCTGTAAGATTTTTTTATTTACATTTTTTTAGTTTTTTAGAACAGTATCACCAGCAAAAAAAAAATGTCCAAAGACGTCGTTTTAAATTGTAAAGAAATCTGTGTTATGTTATGTTACTAATGAAGACAGCAGAAGTGAATAATTCATTTGAACTATTAAGCCTGACATGTTTACTGCTCCAAAATATCATAAATCTTTCAAAAAATGTAATAATTTGTTTTCAAAAGGGTAAAAAAGTTTTTGTTTTTTACCTAGAAATTTAAAAAGAGTACATTTTAGAGCAGTGAGCACAATACCGTAAACCATGATATTTTTATCCAAGGTTATCATACCGTCAGAATCTTATAACCGGCCCATGCCTACATACTTCAACCAGATGGTAGAGATGACCCAATCAGGTTTAGTTAAGTACTCCTCTCAATAAAATAGTCAAAATATGGTCAACCATTAGGTCAAGCAGGCAGTTAAAGGGTTAAACAATAGAAATTGGTCGTAATTTCAGGGAAAGTTTCAATAAAAAAAATGCTGCTATATATGCGTTTAGCACAAGATCTTATAACAATTCTGCTTGTAATTGTGTAAATTAAGCAGTTTCGAGTATGAACGTTAGATGGCGCTAGAGACATGAAAGATACTCAAGGTGCCAAGTCTGCCAGCTAGTATCTATCTGCCCTCTGAAACTGATAAAATCCGGATTTAATTGTGTGAACATTTTATATAAATGAATATTCACAAGCTGTAGCTACAACAGCCTTTACAACCTTGCCAACACGCTTGAGCAACTTATATTATTGCTTCTGTAACACGCGATTAATCTTTGCCTCAGTCTTCACCGCTCTTGGGGAAATACTGTTAATTGCACAAAGCATAGATTTGTATCTACATTAAACACTATTTCACAGATGACCTGGAAATGAAATTAATCTTTGAAATCCACCCTTAGGCATTAAATTATGAATATGAAGCGTAAATGTAACATCATTGCAGTATAACACACACAAGCAAGTACTTAACTAAATTTCAGCGGTTTGTCCACCCCGAGACCTTGCTGGGAATGAAACCGCGATCTCTGAATCACCTTAAGTGCACTTGCTTATACAAGCCTCCTTCTTCCTTTTGGAAGCAGCATGGGTAATCTGAGCAGATTAGGATCTGCTGTGTCTTCTTAATCCCACCACGATTAAAATAGGATTAGAAGTCATCTCCTGGCCTCGGTATCACAGTAACTGCTCAGTGGGACTGGCACTCTCTGTCTTTCTGTCCCTTAGACCAAAGGCACAGCAATTGGGGTCACTGTGTTTTGAACTTTGATAATGTCGATGTCCAGGCAGCAAAATGGCATTGGTCACACTAACAAACTCTATATTCATTCATTCATTCATTCATTTTCCTACGGCTTAGTCTTTATTTCACAATTTTCCACAGCGGAATGAACCACCAACTATTCCAGCATTTGTTTTACGCAGAGGATGCCCTTCCAGCTGCAATCCAGTATTGGGAAACACCCATACACACTCATTTACACACACTCATACACTATGACCAATTTAGTTTACCCAATTCACTTATAGCACATGTGCACACATGGGGGAAACCGGAGCATCATGGTTTCCCCACCCTGAAACCCATTCGAACACGGGGAGAACATGCAAAGTCAATGCCAACTGGCCCAGCCGGGACTCGAACCAGCAACATTTTTGCTGTGAGGCGACAGTGCTAACCACTGAGCCACCGTGCCGCCCAAACTCTATAAACAAATACATAAAATGTATGGCTATGCTTGAACAGCATAAAAGTGTGGGTTGGAATTTAAAGGGTTAGTTCACACAGAAATTACAATTATGCTATTAATTACTCACCATCATGCTGTTCCAAACCTCATTCGTTTATGTTCAGAATACAAATTAAGATATTTTAGATTAAATCGGAGACCTCCCTCATCCTCCACATACAGCAACAGTCCCAGCTTGTTCAAGAAAAATAACAAAAAACCAAACCAAAATAGACCATATAGTGGTTTAATTGAAATATTTTCATGCTAAAAAATCCTTTTGTGTGCACATAAAACAAAAATAATGACTTTATTCAACTGTTTTTTACCCTCAATGTCAAGATAGGAGGTGCCTGTGCTTTGTTTCAAACAGATGAAGTCGCATGCAGGGTATACATCAGTCCACAGTACAATGTAGATTGTGTCAAAGCAGCTTCACATAGAAGATTATATTGAATTGAAACAGTGTCAGTTCAGTTTTCAGAGTTTAAGTTAAGTTAAGTTCAGTTCAGTGTGGTTTAATTTTCACTGCTGAGGTTCCAAACACTGAAGAGCAAATCCATCGATGCGTTGCTCTACAAGTCCCGAACCATGCAAGCCTCTGGCGACAGCGGCAAGGAAAAAACTTCACCAATTGGCGGAAGTAAAGGATAAAAAACCTTGAGAGAAACCAGGCTCAAATGGGCACGACCATTTCTCCTATGGACAAACGTCCTGTGCATAGCTGCAGTCTAGGCGTCAGAGGCTGGAGAACACTGGACCTCAGCGAAAACTCATCTGTCCCTGGAGTCTCACAGGAATCAGACACATGCTCTCTACTCCTCCATGACCACCACAGCAGCTGCTCAGGATACGGCCTGGTCCAGGATTGTGGAAACCTTGGGATCATCTCTTCACAGGTCCTGGATCGCATCAGTGGCACTGCAAAATCTCTGGGGGCTTCGGGATGAGTATCCTCAGGTGGAAATAGAGAATAAAAAAATAATTAGCGTAGCTGCTGTTCATAGTGTATATGAACGAGATGCGTGGAGCACATTCATGCATCATACCGCTATATGATGCATTGAGTGTATGCTTTACTAAAAAAATAGGTCTTTAATCTAGTTTTGAACTGCAAGAGTGTGTTTGAGCCTGATTAATTGAAAAAGTAATCAAAATCGACATTCAGAACCTATAATTGATTCAAATTTTCCAGGTCAATTCTTTCAATTACTTTCCCTACCGTGTGTAGTGACCCGCTCTGTTAAGGCTAATTTATACTTATTATATTATGATTTTTACTTATTATATTACTCTGGTATTATACTTCTGCCAAGAGCACACGTACGGACCGGTGCACCTCTCAAAAAAATGTAAATACACGTCACAACGATGCATATCGCAAGCTTTGGGATTGGTCGGTTTGGTAGCGAGGGTGGGTAGGGCGGAGAGCTGCATTTTAAGCAATGTGTGTTTTAATTTCAGTTGTTCAGCACTGATGTTCAATAAAGAATCATAGATGGCAGATAGTGTGTATTTCCATCAATTATTGTAAAATCAATAATGCACCCTTCATTCAAAACCTCTCACTTGTAAAATGAGCATATTTATTGTACAAAACTTGTCAGTGAACTATAAGGGCAAATAAATAAATAAAATAATTGTTCATTATTGTAATCGAGTTAAAATTTTCAATTAATTGAGATTTAGATTTTAGGCCAAATCGCCCAGCCCTGGTGCTCAATAATAATCACTATACTGACACTGATGAGAAGAAACTGTTTGTGTTGAATTGTTTGTATGTGTTTATTTTAATTTCAAAAAAGGGTGATCATTTGTGGTATACAAATCACCAAGGACCACGATTTCATCTAATAATCTTCTGCTGAAAAAAATAAATCACTAACATCTTCAATGGCCTGAGAGTGAGTACAATAATTGTAAATGTTAATTTTGTGTAAACAATCCCTTTAAGTTTGTTTGTTTTTACCTTGGAAATTACCTGGAACAAATTTACCTTGGAACAGTTGGCGTTTCTGTGTGGAGTTTGCATGTTCTCCCCGTGTTGGCGTGGGTTTCCTCCGGGTGCTCCGGTTTCCCCCACAAGTCCAAAAACATGTGGTATAGGTGAATTGGGTAAGCTAAATTGTCCGTAGTGTATGTGTGTGAATTAGTGTGTATGGATGTTTCCCAGTGCTGGGTTGCGTATGGAAAGACATCCGCTGTGTAAAACATATGCTGGATAAATTGGCAGTTCGTTCCGCTGTGGTGACCCCTGATTAATAAAGGGACTAAGCTGATGAAAATGAATGAAATTACCTGCATTTGTTTGTTGCATTAGATAACTGTGATAACTCTATATGAAGAATGGCCCTGAATATTGGTTTCTGAGAAGAAAAAAACAACAGTGCCAAGTGAATTAGATCAAGATTATAAGTAGTAAATAAACATTTTAAATAATATATTAAAGCAACACTGAAACACTGAACTGAAAATAGTTCTGAATCGTCTCTCAAAGATGTTTCCATGGTTGGTGCCCACACCCTCTGCACGTTGGTTATATTGACAGAAGTATTAGCAGATTTTCAGGTACTGTGTAATATAATTGCGCCTGCTTCAGCCTTGATATGGAAGCAAAATTCCTTGATTATTACGCCAGAATGAGAGTATAGTTCCTAGGCATATCGACCTAGAAAATAGCAGTTTTTAATTTTCCGTTGGTCTAACTACAAAAGAGTCAAGCTTTAATTAGCAAAATTATCGAAACAAATTGGAGCGAGATGCTAATGGTCTAATCCGATTTAATGATCTATGCTAAGCTAAGCTAAAAGTGCTTAAAGGAGAGTTGTAAATTGAACATGTTTTCAAAAAAGTGTAGTGTTCCTTAAACATTTTAAATGCATATACAGTACATGCCATCCCACAATGCCTTAAACCATAACTGACTTCAAGTGGGGCTCAGTTTAGCTCAAGTGTTTTAAGTGTCGTTTGTTTCTCCAGAGCGTGAGGAGGATGTTTCACCCTGCAGAACACAGATAGCCTCAGGTCAGATGTATTTGCACCCTCTACATGATTTTCCACAGAACGGCAAGGACCAGACTCCTGGCCCATTTCCTGGAAGATTGTGTGCTTGATTGGAGGTGGAATTAGTCAATAGTTAAGCTGAAATGTCCTCTATGCAGTGCAGGGTCAGGTTCAGATGCATCCAGCATGCTGCGTTCATATGCTATTTAAAGCTGAGAGAAAGCTTTGGCCTTACAGGACTAATCTCCTCCTCACAAAGATGCATTAATCTATGGCTTCAATCTATGGGGCTGGATGGAGGCTTTGGGTCCTGTAAGGGTGGGATGGGTTACAGCTGTCCTGGGACTCTGCGGCGGATCTTGGCCTTGCGTGAGGGGCTCACTGACATGCATCTGTCTGAGAACAGGCACTTGAGAAAGACTCGGAAAGTTTATCTGGGAGGGAGGGATGGATGGATGGGAAGCGTGTGGAGATTGCATAATATTCTTAAGAGAGCGGTTAAAGGTAATCTTAACCTTACAACACTGGTGGCCACTCAAGAGGGAGATCAGGGCTAAAAATGACTGTTCTAGGCTTGTGAGATCTGGAAAGTGAAGAACTAAAACTCAGTTAAACTATATGAAAGTATCACACAATATTATGTAGGTTTTTATTTACTCATTCATTTTCTTTTCGGCTTAGTCCCTTTATTAATCAGGGGTCACCACAGCGTAATGAACCACCAACTTATCCAGCATATGTTTTACGCAGCAGATGCCATTCCAGCTGCAACCCATCACTGGAAAACACCCATACAGTCTCATTCAGGTTTTTATTTACTTGTACAAAAATCTTCTACTTATTTAGAGGACAAGGATTATATTAAAGCACACTATAAGAAAATTCTGGGTTCCACACAATTCTTTCATGCTGTCCCAACACAAATCGATTAAGTTAAGTCACTTGTTTTTACAAATTTAAGTAGATTGAACATAAAACAATGAAGTTGTCCCAAAACAAACCCAAGAATTGTGTTAATTCAGCTCATTTTAAATAAGTAGTTTGAACAAGCAGCGAAAGTCATACTATTGAGTGTAGAAAAGGTCACAATAATATGATTTTACATGTGAAATATATATATATTAGGTGATTATAAATAATTTGAGCAGTTAAATTATTATTATTGTATATGTTAATTGTTTTAAACTAGTATTTAATCATCTCAAACTAAGAATACATTAATTATTTGCACTTAAACTTGGTAATTAATCGTTAGTTATAACTTGTGTGACCAGATCCCATATGCCTTCATGTACTGTAAAGTGCAAGCAAAAATCCCATTGACGTTATGTGTTCGTTACAGAGTTGCAGGTTATGTAGCGAACTTGTCAAGGACAGAACAAAGGGGTAAGGATGGGGCAGGGAAGGAGAGCGTGAGACGAGGGAGGGAGGAAAGATCAGACCTCCCCTTTAACCTGTGGCAGCAGGAGCAGCATTCTTGATCCATGACACTCAAACAGCAAGTGCTTGGTCTCCGTAAGTCTGTGGGATTCTTCAGAAAGATTCACCATCCACGCTCAACTACCAGATGCGAAGGTAAATTTAATTATTCGATAGCGGTATTTTGGCATTTGATGTGCTTTCATGCGTTTTTTTTCTTAAATAAGTGAGTTTTTATGTACTGTAAGTGTGTATAAGTTCTGCAAATTTTGGAAAATTGCCAAAATGAAGAAAAGCACAAGTGGTTGTTCAATTAAGATCAAAAGATTGCATGTTTTATTCATTATGTTCAGCTTTCAAATGTCCTAAAATCAAGGTGACCGATGCAAATGGTGTTCATTTACTGTACAGGTGCATTCAACTGGTTACTTATTTATTTCTTAATGTTCCTATTGTGCTGATGATATTATGGGTGGTAAAAAACATTTATTTAGTGTGTGTGTGTGTGTGTGTGTGCTACAGGATGTGTTGAGATATACTGTGAGTCGGGGTGAAAGTAAAGGCTGTGTAAATCAGGATAACAGTGGCCTATAGATCCGATTAAATCCTTAACTTGACAGATGGGCTCATCGGAGGAAGCAGCCAGGAGTTTTAACATTTTAAATTCATATTCAGCAGTGTTTTCTCAGTATATAAAAATGTTTTTAAGCAGGATTTATATTTATATATTGTATTTATTAGCATTTTTATAAATGTTACCAATATAAATGACATAATTGTAAAATGTTATCAGTTATTGTACTGAAATGATCAGTTATCGTTCATATCTAAATTCATTTTTTGTTTGGAAAAGGTAAATTGGTTAATGCTAAATTAGCCAAAATGCATTGCTATCCATTGTTTGTCATTCTATAGATCTATATTACATTAGAAGAAGAATTGCTCAACTTGATATTGTTTAATAAATCAGTAATTATTTTTCTTTTTATATCTTATGAAAAACTCCAAATAGGTAATTGGTTTAAAATCTCATTGTATTATTTATATGTATTGTGTGAGAACAGGAGCTGTCTGCCAGATTACCATGGTTATTTATTGGTTTAGACATATGAGCACATGTCCTGCGGTAACCTGCACATGCCAGATCAGAACAAAAATGGCTCTCTTTAGAGCTGCATGCTGTGATTGGTCAATTTTTGGAAGCAGATGGCTATATTTAGGTATTGGGATACTGTACGCTAAACACTGAGCCAAATTATTGACAAGCTTACACTGTATAATAGTTTTGTTTGCTGTTGAATTAAAGGAACTTTTTTAGTCCTCTCAACTTACATTAGTCAATCTGACTAAAATAAAGTTAAACTTTGTATTAGTAAAAAAAAATTGTTGAAATTTGATTAACTGATTAATATTAAAGTAAATTTGTTCTCATTTAATTTTTTACAGTGTACTCTGTAAAAATATATCTGTAAATAAGCTGTTTTCAGTCTGGGTTGGTGTTTATATTGCAGGTTGGTGTATGTTACGATAAAAAAAACTTTATTTTCTGTTATTTTACAGACTTATTTCTCTATATATTATTTCTTATACAATATATTACTTCAAATCACACTTAAAAAATGAGTTCTGCAAAACTGTTGCAAAGAATTTATATGGGTTGGATTTAAACAAACAAATTAAAATTTAGTAATGTTCAACTTAATTTGCTTGTTTAAATTCAGCACACATAAATTGTTTACAACCACTTAACCTAAAAACACTGAGTAAATCAAAGGAATCATCTTTAAATATTTTTTTCAGTGTACTAAAATGTCAATAAGAGTCACTTTATTAAACTGTAGAGTTCAATTTTCAACATCGAAAGTCGACAGAGCAGATATCAAGATCACATAATGCAATTCACAACCATAAATAAACGTAAAATCAAAATACCGAAAATGAAATGAATCACAAAATACAGAAACTGTTAATTAACAAATATTTTTATAGTGTAGCTGTAACTTACTGTTGTAATATTAAATGTTTTGGACTAGTACAGATTGGCAATTATGTGTAATGAGATTCCAATATAGGACTTGCATGGTGGCCTATAGACCTCTAAATCAGACAATGATAACTTCAAAATCTCTATTATGATTTGATATACAGAGTGTAACAGAGTTGTATACTTAAAGTAACATACATATATTTTACTTAACATATATTTTAGTACACTTGATATTAGCATTTATTCCAAACTGCAAGACACTGAAAGACTGTTAGCATGAGCTGCTCACGTGAAAAGGTCACATTGCTACACATAAGGGTAAATGTCTACGTTTATATCTTTAAAATCTTTATAATTATATATTCATAATGCATTCTCAGACATTCTTTGAATTAATAAATAAGTTTCCCATTAACAGGCTAATAATACTAATGCATTTACTTACTAATGCAGATTTTTAGTCGCATTTTGACACTTAGGAAGCATTAATTTTATGAAATCCAGTATGAGTGTGATCTAAAATCTTTTTTTTAATATCCTTGACCTGTTAGATAGCTGTAATGTTGGTTTTATGCATGTTTAAAAAAAGTTATTACGGTACATTTCTGACTCATTTTATTTTTTTACATATATAGAGTTTTTATCTGCTGCATAGCTTTTTCTCTGCCTTGTATTTTTTAAATGTAAACTGCTTTGAGAATTAAGTTTTAAGTTTTTTTCTATACAAAAATAACTGATGTTGATGATGATGATTATTATTATTATATTATTATGGTAATAATAAAATTAAAAATATCTTTTTATATTAACTTATTAGAAGCTGGAGTAGAAAAGTAATTGAGGTGAAAACGTTAAGCTGCTCTGTTGCTTTGGTAACAGTCCAGTTGTCACACCAATTAGATCTATAGCTCAGCGGCTCTATTGTGCTGCAAAAGAAAGCTTGTTATCATGCCAAACAAAACCCACAGCATCTGCCACAGCACAGCAAAACCACAGCACAGCTATTAACCTGTACATCACTGATTAGTGAACCTGTAGTCAAAAAGGCTGACAGTATTTGATTAAATTATGTTTGTCTGTATGTTTTGCCACACAAAATGTCATCCTACCAACCGTGTTTTTTGGTTTAATAATGTATTCATTCCTTCTATTTCAGACTGTTACGTTCATAAAAAAAAAAAAAAAGTAACCAAATACAAAAACACACAATGCAACCATGGATGCGCATGCTACAACACCATTTAATAAACACAAATTCCAATGCTTCCAATACCAATTCAAGAGTTCACACTTAGATGATGATTGATTATAAAGCTTGTTTGGCATGCTGTCCCGGGAGAGAGCCCTGAGCTCACAAGATCCTCGAGCCCGGGGCTCCCTCCCGTTTGCAAGGCGAGATAGGAGTTTGAGCTCAGGTAGATCTCGAGAACTCCCCTGCTGTAGTAGCTAATGAACAGATAGTGATTGCTCTTAAGAGAAACCTTCTTACTAGGAGCATGTCTATGGTGCCGATTTGGATTAGTCAATTAACTTAAGTTGCATGTTTTTGGACGGTGGGAGGAAACCGGGGAACCCGGGGGAAACCCATGTGAGCACGGGGAGAATGTTTAACTCTGCACAGAAACGTTGGCTGGCTTGGTAAGGACTAGAACCAGTGACGTTCTTGCTGTGAGGCAACAGTGCTAACCACTGGGCCACCGTGCCACCCATCTAGGAAGGAGGAGGAGTAGGGGTGGAGGGAGTGATTCTTCAGAACGAAGATGGCTGTCATATGGAACTTAGGGTATTTATACTGGCTTAGGAACCGTCTGATTGGTGAATCATAAATTGAATAATGCGGGGCCGGCTGCAAGCAATCATAAGCACGTGATCCTCTCAAAATTAGTTTATAAAGAAAGTTCACTTAGTACTTAAGTGGGATCACTTAAAATCATTTGCAATTAAAGTACTCAATTGACACATAAAATTATACATTGATTTTCTTAACACAACAATAGGAGTAGCAATAATAATAATAATAATAATAATAAATGTAGTAAAAATAATAATAATAATAAATCAAAAAATTACTGTCCAAACCTGCCTGAATTCTGTTGAACTTAAAGGAGGAAATGTTGGTCAGCAAAATGGTGTGGTTACCCGTTTTCTTCAGAAATAACTGATTGTGTTTGGCAGATAAAAAATAAATTATTTGTAACAACATTAGGAAATATAAATGATAAAATAATTTCTATTTCATGGATGAAACATTCCGTTAATGCTGAGGTAGAGCAGAGGTTGCTTTAAATAAATGACTATATGGGACAGGTGTGGAATCAGTTTTAGAAAATCTGTCCTTCTTCGCCACTTTTGCTAAACAAAAATAAAGATATTTTGAAGGATGAGAGGAATCAAACATTTGATGGCCCTGAGAGTATGGAAGAAAATGCTATTGTTCAGAAGAATGAAAGTAAAGCATGCTAGTGTTTGTAAACAGAAATTGTCCTTTACTCTGAATTCTTAACTCTTCTTCACATGATGTTTGTGATGTGTCATTTCAGAGATTATTATGAGGAAACCATTAGAGACTCTGGATCCTGCAAGGAATCGTGGAATACATTGTTCCAGTCAGGTTTAAGTACAGCAGGCATTTAAACATGCCCGGCGCTCCATAGATTTCAGCCCACCGGACCCCCAAGCTGCACCATCAACCATGGATCCCACGTTCCCCAGCATCAACCTGGGGGCCTTTTGCACCCCTCTGGAGCGGAACAGCAAGCGCCACCACCGAGTGCAGTACGTCAGGAGGAAACTACGTCCTTCGCGGATTTTTGGTTTTATCCTGAGCGTCTCTGCCATCACGTCGTTCCTGTCCTGGAGTGCCTTTACCTCCACTTTGGGCCCGATCCCGAGATGGACGCCACTCAGCTCTCTCACCAACCATGAGGGACTTGCAGAGCCAGTGCCACACAGAACTGTTCTCTCTTCCGACGAGGAGCACAACGTTTCGGCAGACATGCCTATCGCCATGGCCTCGTCCTCCGAACACAGCAAGGGAGAATATCCTGAAGATCTGTTCACGCTGGAGGAGAGGAGGCAAGGTGCCGTCATGCTGCATATGTTCGGGATGATGTACATGTTCATCGCCCTGGCCATCGTCTGCGATGAGTTCTTTGTCCCGGCCCTCACTGTGATCACGGAGAAACTGGAGATCTCGGATGACGTAGCGGGAGCTACATTCATGGCCGCCGGTGGCTCTGCTCCTGAGCTCTTCACCTCAGTGATTGGCGTGTTCATCTCACACAGCAACGTGGGCATCGGGACCATCGTGGGCTCCGCTGTCTTCAACATCTTGTTCGTGATTGGGATGTGCGCTCTCTTTTCACGTGAGATCCTCAACCTCACCTGGTGGCCTCTGTTTAGAGATGTCAGTTTTTATATCATTGGACTAATAATGCTCATCGTCTTCTTCCTGGATAACTACATTACCTACACCGAGAGCTTTGCACTGCTGTGCTGTTACGGTAGCTATGTCACTTTTATGAAGTACAACAGCAATGTAGAGACTTTGATCAAGACTCGACTACTCGGGAATCAGGTGGATGACATTGAAGCTCCTCCTAAGGTGAGTCACATGTTTCCAGATGAACACAATGCTTCCCGGGTCAAAGGTGGCTTTTGGTGGATGTGATTTACCTGCCACTGGTGTTAGAAAACTGTGTATCACAGTTAGGGATGGGCAACTTTGGTCCTGGAGGGCCATTAAGCTGCGGTCACGCTGCACTTTTCAACCCATAGACTTCCATTCATACGCAGGTGAGTGCAGCAGACCAGAAACGCAAGCTCACATGACATGTCGCTGCATTCTGAAGTTCAAGCTTGCTGCAATATTGCGATATGCGTCAGACCAATAGAAGATCAAAACTTGAGCCCTATGTGTAGAAATATTATATTGTAGAAAATGGAGCAGTCGTTCGTTTTGTCAGTGACAAAATCTTGTTTTATTTGTCACAGCACCGTATGACAGAATTAAGACAGAAACAAACTATAGTGCAGGGGTGCTCAACCCTGTTCCTGGAGATCTACCTTCCTGTAGAGTTCAGCTCCAACCCTGATCAAACACACTTGAACCAATTAATTAGGACCTGAACAGCACTTGATAATTACAGGCAGGTGTGTTTGATATGGGCTGCAACTGAAATCTGCAGGAAGGTAGATCCCCAGGAACAGGGTTAGTCACCCCTGCTCTAGTGTGACCGTGGCTTTATCCTGCAGAGTTTTGCTCCAGCAGTAATCAAACACACCTAAACAAGCTAATCAGTGTCTTCAAGATCAAGATCACTAGAAAGCTACAAGCATGTGTGTCTAAGTTAGCATACCTGCTAAAGCTGCAGTCACACTAGAGTTTGAGCTTGCGAAATTCTGTAGTACGGCGGCGCGAAAAAGGGGCGGGATTAAACAAGATGCTTAGACAATTAAAAAAGCGAGCGATTGGTCCATATTTTAAATTTCTGTCCAGAGAGGTCATGTTTTGATCTTCGATTGGTCTTACGCAGTCACGTGATGCAATTTTGCAGGTCAGAGTTCACCAAGCTTGAACTTTGCACCGCAGCAAATTGCAAAACTTGTCGCAAGAGCTTACGTTTCCGGTCTGACGCATTCGCGTGTATATGAATGGAAGTCCAGTGTAAACGCAGCTTAACACTCCCGTTTTTCCCGGGAGTCTCTCTTATTTCAGACCTATCTCCTGCCACCCTCCCATTTTGTTATTTCTCCCAGAAAACTCCCGTAATCTCACGCAATTGGTGTCAATTTCTGTAACACCCCTGGTTCGCCAACTTTGGTATAGTATCCGATCGCAGCAGCCCCCCAAAATCCGCTCCATAGTACAGTTACTAACACCACAGTACTGTATAGTTATTAACCCGGTTCTCAACAGTGTGATTCAGACACCTCACCCCAGAAAACCCACAACCCCCCGTCCCCCCACACCCCCGGTCTCCCAGATTATCAGAGACAAATGCAGGCAGGTATGCTGATTAGGGTTGTAGATCAAATCTGCAGGATAATGGCTGAAGTTGCCCATCCCTAATAACAGTGGCTCTTGACAAAGGGGCCAGGACCCACTAGAGGCCCTCAGCAAACTTCACAGGGGTTACATAATATACTCACTGCGAATAATATATTTAGAGTCGAAGCTAATAGTATTGAGAGAATCATTCTAACATTACACTTTTGGGTCCCAGTTTGAGTCCAGGCTCCTGGAACTTAGGGATCCTCTCACTCTTTTTCTCCCACTCTTCTTCCTGTCCATTTGTAATGGCCTATCACAATCAATCAAAAAATCAATTGATTTATTATTTTCAAAACATTTTTAACAAAACATATATGGTTTTATCCAGTGTGTGAATTATACAATGACGATAGGGGGGTCAACTTTTTCATTAACGTTAGTTTGTGTAGGCTAATACATGCTTCAGTGAATCAAATTTATGTATTTATTTAAATTACATCTCATTTATTATTAAAATATATTTAAGTTTTCAGTGTTTTGTGGGACAGGCTATTTAGTGTTCGTATTTCGGCTATTATTTGTGTATTTCGGCTCACTTTAGGTCAAACTTTACAAACTATGCATCTAATTTAACTTTTCTTTTAGGCTTCATGTAAAAACAAACACCTGTTTTATGAGAAATCAGTCTTGTGAACTCTTACGGTGCTCTAAAACTGCCGGTTTCAGACTGTTGAATGACTTTTTTGTCGCGTAAACTGATTGGCACGATTATGCATTTACAATGGTATGAACCGTTATAGGGGTGGTCAAATGGATATCTATTATTTTAATTATCAACATCATTATTTAAAATGCAGATCAGATTCAAAGGGACCCTCCCATACATCTTTTTTATGTCCTTTAGGGGGTATCAAGCCCTAATTAGGGGTGTCAATCCCCCCCAACCCCCGCTGTAATTCGCACCCTGGTTTTTCATGACTGATAAAATATGAAATTTTATATAAGATAAAATATAAATAATTAATTTAAAAATATATAATATTGAATAATTGTATTTTAATTATTTTTAAAAAGATACCCTTTAATTATCTTTAAAAAAATATGTGAAACAAAGACATTTATGTAAATAATATATAAAGATAAAAGTAAAGGACAAATTCAAGGGCTATTGAAATAACTGATATTTAAAAACAAATAAAGCCCACTGTTTTTAAATATGCACTTGTTATGTATTTTGCTTGCAAAACAGAACATTTAGCATAGACATTCAGACATTAATTACAAATAAGTTGGCTTTTAAAAATGCTCCTTATTCTTAAAAATTCCAGGACTGCATCTATTAATGCTCATTAAAGACATAGTGTAAAATAATTCAAATGAAGCCACATTTACATTATTACACCATTGCATTGATTGAAATTACATGTTTCCTACAATATAGCAGCATATACTGGGTTTTAATTGTGCATTCTGGGATCTTGAGCACTTAACAAACCTACATAGGAAATTATTTGCAACAGCAATGACAGCAGACCCTGATTGTTGGCTGAGAAATAGTGTTCCCAATGAAAAGAACACAGACAGTTTTATCACCTCTCTGAGCCGGATTAGGACTTACAGCAGGTGTCACCTGGACAGAGCAGACAACGCAGCTTTGAGTGCACAGTCAGCTGAGAAACACCAGAACCCCCTACTGTTCTATAGGCAGCAGAAAACACAGTGGAGTGGAGATGAAGCAAGATAAATAATAACAACTCTACTAAAAACGAGTCATTTCAAGTGGCAAAAAAAGTTTTTATTTTTGTCCTGACACATTCAGGTTTCTTGACACCAGCTTGCAGAGCTATTGGAGTTGGTTTTGTGGTTAATTGTGCATTTTAACCACTGTTTTAGCTTCTTTAACAGTTTATTCATTACTAGTATACCAGTTACACTTTTGAGTTTCCTCTTTTACAGCAAAACAGTAGTATATCTATAATCAGTAAACTAAATTTGCATTGTTGTTTAGATGTCTTTAGATTTGTCCAATTCTTTAGTCCATTATGGGACAAACGCAAATATCAACAAATGGGAGGACATTTTAAATATATAAGCAGTAGTAATCGGTATACATATGACAGACATAAGTTCTTAATTGAAGAGTAAGCAGCTCATTTTTGCATGTATGTGCCACACTTTTCATTAAAATATTTCACAAAAAGATGTTTGTGCGATTTTAAATGCTAAAACAATACTATTGAACACTGAGATAGGTAGCATTGTGACACTTTTTGATGGTGAGGAATCATCTTGGGTTCAGAAGTAAAGATAAAATAATTGCAAAGAAGGTTTGGTTTGGTTTATATGCAAAAATATTCACCAATATTCAGGCATGTTTTTACTTAATTGCCCAAAAAGTGTCCACATTATTTTGGCAACAAACAATATATTGCCTCACCTCTGTAGATGGGACCAATAATTATTCTAATTGATCACCGTATAACATACACTGTTGAAATAACATGAATCTGCTGGATGTGCATTTAGTGGTGATATTTATTACTGGTTTGATTAGGTTAAGGTTTAAAGCTGTCTTTTGTATCTCCTGTCCTACCTGCTGTCTTTCGCTCAAACAGCTGGAGACGTTGGAGTTGTTGTTTGCAGATGCGGTTTGTCCCACATATGGAACGCAGGTGAATCAGCTGACCATGCTGTTTTGATAGGCTTTTTAGTGATGCATCAGGGCCATGTACATTACTTTTAAAAACCATTAGTCGCATGTTATCTTCACAAACCCACGTTTATTAGTGGTAGATTGCTGGTAGATTGCTTATTGCATATTGGGAATGTGATTTCTGAAAGCTTGTTGTAATAAATATGCATTTTTTTATTCAGAAATGATTTATGCAATGATATGGACAGATAAGTAGGCCTTGTAGAAGACAACAATATTAGAGAATCTGGATTTCTAAAATTAAAATAAATTGTGGTAGGGACAGGGGGTTGTTGTAGGGCAGTTGGTACATGTGCTTTTTGCTCCTTTAGCCGAAGCTCGGGATAATCCAATAAGATGTGATCCTTTTAGCACTGCTAAGTATAGACAGGTGTCCTGTTCTTTTTTTAAGCTGTGCTCAAATACAGGGTATTGCCGGAAACCTGCAGGTTTTTGAATCACCTTGTTAGATTTTCCATTCACGGCAACACCTTCATGCCAGTGGCTGATCAATATAAGGTCTGAAACATGGTGGCTGTCTTCATTTCTGCATGTGGTTTATGACTCCCAACCTGAAATCCTTTGTAATCCCAAATCAACTGCTTAGAAAGGGTGACGCCAACCAAAGTAAAAAGACTCTTAGTGCTTAGGGGAGTGACCTGCCTTCTGAAGAAGACTTTTAAGGGAATAGGGAGCATTACAACAACTCTATTTTTGAATAATGAAATGCACAGTGCTGATTGCAATGGATATTTTAAAACATTTTAAATGATATGAATGAAAAATTGAGATTAAATCTGGGTATCATTGTTAGCCAGAAAGCAGCTGATTGTACTGTATATGATGAAACAAACACTAAAGATAACGAAGAAAACAGAGTAATTGTTTTATGCCTACATTAGCAGTAGGCATTTTGCAGATGCTTTTTCAAAATGACTTACATTGGTTCAGGATACACGTTAACATTTGTTCATATGTTGCGTTGCTTGGGGGAGTCAGACTCAAAATGTTTAGCATTACGTTGTGGTTACCATTAACTTTGCCATTGCTTTGGGGTTTCAAACCCACAATCTTTAGCATTGCATTAGGGTATCAGACCCATTAACTTTGCCATTGTTTTGAAGAGTCAACCTATAACCTCGAGCGTTGGATTGTGATTATCAGTCCCAATAACTTTGCCATTGCTTTGGGGAGTCAAACCCACAACCTTTAGCACTGCATTGGGGAATCAGACCAATAACTTTGCCATTGCTGTGGGGAGTCAACCTATAACCTTTAGTATTACATTGGGGTTATCAGACCTATTAAGTTTGCCATTGCTTTGAGGAGTCAACCTATAACCTTTAACATTGGATTGTAGTAATCAGACCCATAACTTTGCCATTGCTTTAGGAAGTCAAACCCACAACCTTTAGCACTGCATTGGGGAATCAGACCAATAACTTTGCCATTGCTGTGGGGAGTCAACCTATAACCTTTAGTATTACATTGGGGTTATCAGACCTATTAAGTTTGCCATTGCTTTGAGGAGTCAACCTATAACCTTTAACATTGGATTGTAGTAATCAGACCCATAACTTTGCCATTGCTTTAGGAAGTCAAACCCACAACCTTTAGCATTGCATTGGGGAATCAGACCCAATAAGTTTGCCATTTCTTTGGGGTGTCAACCCCACAATATTTAGCATTGTATTAGGGTATCAGACCCATTAACTTTACCATTGCTTTGAAGAGTCAACCTATAACCTTTAGCGTTGGATTGTGATTATCAGTCCCAATAACTTTGCTATTGCTTTGGGGAGTCAAACCCACAACCTTTAGCACTGCAGTGAGGAATCAGACGCATAGCTTTGCCATTGCTTTGGGAAGTCAAACCCACAACCTTTAGCGCTGGATTAGGAAATCAGACCCATAACTTTGCTATTTCTGTGGGGAGTCAACCTATAACCTTTAGCATTACATTGTGGTTATCAGACCTATTAAGTTTGCCATTGCTTTGAGAAGTCAACCTATAACCTTTAACATTGAATTGTAGTAATCAAACCCATAACCTTGCCATTGCTTTAGGAAGTCAAACCCACAACTTTTAGCATTTCATTGGAGAATCATACCCAATAAGTTTGCCATTGCTTTGGGGTGTCAACCCCACAACCTTTAGCACTGCATTGGGGAATCAGACTCATTAACTTTTCTGTTGCTTTGGGGAGTCAAACCCACAACCTTTATCATTCGTTTGGGCAATCAGATCGATTAACTTTGCCATTGCTTGGGCTAGTTAAATCTATAACATTTAGCATAGCATTGAAGAATCAGACCTAATAACTTTGCCAATGCTTTGGGAAGTCAAACCCACAACCTTTAGCATTGCATTGGAGAATCAGACCCAATAAGTTTGTCATTGCTTTGGGGTGTCAACCTCACAACCTTCATCACTGCATTGGGGAATCAGACCCATTAACTTTGCCATTGCTTTGGGGAGTCAAACCCACAACCTTTAGCATTGGATTGGGCAATCAGACCGATGAACATCGCCCTTGCTTTGGCTAGTTAAATCTATAACATTTAGCATAGCATTGGGGAATCAAACCCATTCACTTTGCCAATGCTTTGAGGTTTCAAACACACAACTTTTAGCATTGCTTTAGGAAACAGGCCCATTAACTTTGGCATTGCTTAGGGGAGTCAAACCTATAACCTTTGGTATTCCTTTAGGAATCATACACACACTCTTTTGTATTTCTTTGGCCCTTTGGGGTTCAACCCAAAGCTTTTTGAATTGACCTATAGAAAACTTTTAGCATTTTGTGACACTCTATAATGTACTATTTAAGTCTTTGCTGGTGTATTGCTAAGTACATAAGGAAAATTAACTCTATATGAAAGGAAATGAGGGGAGAGAGTGAGAACTCATTGCTGTGTGTTATGTGAGTTAATATGTGAATCCTTAAATGACTCTGCCTCTAAAATTGTCACCTTAAGCATCTTTAATGCGCTCTCCTGCCTTCTCTGGTTAACTACAGAACCCTTGCTAAGAAATACCAGAGGCATGAGCTCCTATGGCCCATATAATTAAACCTGAAATGAATGTACAACCATTGTATATGAAAAGTATGAATATGCAAGTTGAAATTGTTGAATTGTTGCTCAAAAAGTTGAAATCCTGATAAATGTATTGCATTTCTGTAATGCTTGCAGTACTATAGATAGTTCTGTCATAGATCCAGTACTCTAATTGGTCCAGCTGATTGCTAAACTGTTACTCAGCAAAGTTCATTAGCTGCTCTTGATCCTATTCAGCATCTGTGTCTTGTGTAAGGGTTTGTGTCAAATGCAGTGACACACTTATATAACATCTTAAATATGCTTCAGTTTTGGGATGCTGGAAAAAGTGGTTTATTTGTTTCCATTGAAACCCATTTTAGTCATGCATAACAATTAGATAGTTTCACAAGGTCAGTTGTTTATTGTCTCATATTTTCACATGATCAATTTAGGCAATTAAGACTTTGCGAAGCATTTAAGAAATCATTTTAATGCTGAAACGCTGGTAGTTTTCCAAGTACCAGACAATTTAAGGCCAAAATTTAAGTCTTAATTCTCTTTGAGGATTTCAGGCATCAGTTCTGTGGTCTCTGTTTGCTCTTCAAGATCTCTCTGCTCTGTTGATAATAAAACTGATCAATTCCAGGTTCAAATCACCAGTTTGCCCTTGAGTGAGCTATTGTGCATGCTACACAGTGTTTACTGCTAATATTTTATTGTATCATAGTAGATGTTTTACCAGAGACAGAAACAATTCTGGACACATTTTTAAACGAGTAAGTTTCTAGTCTGCTAGTCGCTAACACATGGTTAGAAACTGCATGTTGTTGGTGGCATCAGCGCAATATTGTGTTTGTCAGGATTTTTTAAAGATTCAGGAAGTTGGCCCAAAAAGGTTTGGGTTTCAGACTTCCTAATCACTGAGATTAAATTTTATTAAATTCAATTCATCTTCATTTCTAAGGCGCTTTTATAATGTAGAAGTTCTAGTAAATTAAAACTGTCAGTCCAGTTTTCAGAGTTGAATTTCAGTTTAGTTCAGTTCAGTGTGGTTTAATTTTCACTGCTGAGAGTCCAAACACTGAAGAGCAAATCCATCGATGCGCAGCTCCACAAGTCCCTAACCAAGCAAGCCAGTGGCGACAGCGGCGTGGAACAAACTTCACCAATTGATGAAAGTGAAGGAAAAAAACCCTGAGAGAAACCAGGCTCAGTTGAGGATGAGGTTCTCTGCTATAGTTGTTCTACGTTTTAAAAGTGATTAAATCAACATTCTTCTCAGTTCTTTTACCATAGCAAAAGATTTCCATGTTAAAAGCATGGTGTTAAACACTGGTCATCTTGATGAAGGGTTCGGTTTGGAGGGATTCGCTCTAGGTTTTAAGAATGTAGGCCTCATAGGGATGAATTTGGTTGGTTAATTTCAGTATAATAATGTGAATGCATACTATTTATAATATTTTAAAACAAATGTTCCAAAGGGGGGGTTTACTGAAGATGCAGTTGAAGATTCGTTTCAGATTTATCAGTTTTATTAGTGTAAGGAATATGTGAAGAGTTTAGATGCAAAAACCTCTAAATGTCGTCTGAAGTTTTCCTCTAAATTAAGTATTTTCATCAGTCTACTGTGTGTATGTTTAGTAATATCACTTTTATGGCAAAGAATAAGTCCTTTTCCTGGTCTTTAAAGTAAAATATCTTAACATAAACAAAGGAGGCTGAGGAAAAACGTTCATTTTCGATGGAAATTTCAGACCACACTTAGAGGTTTCTGCATCTGAACTCTTCATGTAAAAAATCTCACTTTTCCCTTATTCTGGCATTTGTTTTAGACAGCAAATGCCCTTCCATGCCAGAGTACAACCCCTATTGCTGGGAAACACACACATACACACACACACACACACTCTCCCATTCACACATACAGTCAATTTAGTTTATTCAATTCTATAGCACATTTCTTTGGACTGTGGGGGAAACCCGCAGGTAACAGAGAGTGCAAACATGTAAACTCCACATAGATAGACTTTCTGGTCCAGCTGGGACTCAAATAGCGACCTTCTTGCTGTAAGGCAACCAGGCTAACCATTTAGCCACCGTGCCGCCCTTGTAAATAATCTAAAAAAGTCCTTTCCATTGAAAAGAGCCTTTTTTGTGAAATGGAAAAATTCTTAACACAACCATCAGTGCCAGTACAGGACCTTTATTTTTTTTTAACCCTTTTACTGCCCCTCTTCCAAAGGGTTGACCATGTTTTTACTGTTGTTAATCATTACTGTTTTCAATAATGGTTTACACACAGAATAAAAAAAAATCTAACAAACATCCTGTTGCACTGCTTCACTTGATTTTGGTTTTATTGTAAAAAAAAACACAAAAAACAAGATAACATGTTAAATGAGAATCTGAAATATTTTATGGCATACTTCAAAAAATAAGGATGATTTAGTGTTCAAAAATGTTTTATTTTGGATATTTTTTTAAAATAAATTGGTCTTACACTTCATATTTTCAGATTTTTTATAGTATATGTATTAATTCCGGTACTTTTACCATAAACTGACATATCAACCATTTGACTGATATTTTAGAAATTAAGGGATGTGTTGAAAAAAAATACATTGAGTGTGTTAACTAGTGATATTAGGAGTTTTTTAGACATTTTTTTTCTTGGTAGGGTAGTTAAAGGGTTAAGAGCGTGGCACGTCGAGAGGGGTCTGGATGCAGACCTGGTGCAGTGCAATCTGAGCTGCATCCAATGCTTTTTAATGCGCTCACCTAACCCCACCCCTAACCCTACCCATCACAGTGACGTCACTCACTCCATTGAGTGCATTGTGTCTGACATTGCATCGCTGAGTGATCCAATCTCAGCTTGCATCATAAAGGCTGCATCCAGATACTATTGGGCACGTTAGTGATTGTACCAAAATGCCAAATACACGAATCATAATTAAAAGTCTAATATATAACACTAGAATCACATTCAGAACAATTTTTTTGTGCAGCTGATGAAACAAAATATTTTATTAGCCAATCAGAATCGTGCATCCATTGATGCCAATAGCTTAGTGGTTGAGTGCACCAACATACTGTGGTGCTCAATTCAATTCCCGGCTCGAGGTCCTTTGCTGATCCTTCCCCTTTCTTTGTTCCCAATGCTTTTCTGTCTGTACCCTCCACTATCCTATCACAATAAAAGGTGAAAGACCCCTAAAAGTAATTAAAAAAAAGAGTCATGCATCCAGTATATCATGTCCACCAATCCATGTGTGTAAATAAGGTTGGGTTTTTATTGGTTAGTTTCATTTTGTTGAGACTGGTGTTAAAGGGATCATATTAACATCCATTTGTTTTTCCATCTATGGGTGTCAGTGGTTACAGGTTTCCACCATTCTTCAAAATATCTAATCTTGTGTTCAGCATAACAAAAAAACCTCCAACAGGTTTGTAACAAGTGAAGGGTGTCTAAATGTTGACAGAATGCTCATTTCTTGGTGATCTCTTTAATGCAGCCATTCAAAAAGATGTTTGGCCTGGCAGTAGGACATCTGTTAATGTCAGACCGTTTGAGCGAGCCGCACTCCGGTTGGCTGACCTCTGCTTTAAAGCTCAGCTCTGTTTCCACATGCAGGCATCAGTGGTCATAGGCCAGAGCTTATCCTCCATCGGCAGAAAGACTGAAGCTGGGGAGGGAGGAACGTGAACAGAGAGCAAATGGCAGGGCCTGCTAATCACGACCGAAACATGTTTAAGCCCTCTATGTTCTACTGGGCTAATTAGGCTTAATTAAGGCTGCTCGTGTGTCCCCGCCGAGCCAACCAATATTCTCATGAGGACACCACTGGTCTTGCTGCCACCGCACTGGCAAAGCACTTATTTCAGAAGAGCTTATCTTGACTAGTCATGGTTTTAACTGTTTTATTTTACTTTATTTTTTTATTTTTCTTTATTTATTAGTTTATTTATTTATTATTTTATTTTATTTATTTCTTTATTTATTATTTTATTTATTAGTTTATTTATTATTTTATGTTATTTATTTATATTATATAATATTATTTATTTTATTTATGATTTTATGTATTTTATTTATGTTATTTTATTTTATTTATTATTTTATGTTATTTATTATTTTATTTAATTAAATTTTTTATTTTAAATAATTTATTATTTAATTTCATTTATTTAATTTATTATTTAATTTTGTTTATTATTTTAATTTAATTTATTTATTATTTTAGTTTATTTTTTATTTAATTTAATTTATTATTTTATTTTATTTATTATTTTATTTTATTTATTTATTATTCTATTTATTATTGTATGTTATTTTATTTTATTTGTTATTTTATTTATTTTAAACATTTTATTATTTATTATATTATTTTATATTATATTATTATATATTTATTATTTGTTATTAAAATATTTATAATTAGACATTATTGGTAAATTCTAATTAATTAAATTCTTAAATGCAATTGTTTGTAAATGATTCATGGCTAGTTCTTAAAAAAGTTATATTTGTTTTCAATTTTTTCTTTAAATATTTATATTGAATATAATTATAATTTAAATGTAAATTATATTAGTTTTATTATTATTATTATTATTGATAATTGTATATCTATAGTTTCTATATATTTTATAATTGTAATAGAGTTATTATTGAAGAAATGATTGTTATATTTAAATAATAATAATTACTCTTTTTAATATTTTCTTCTCACCCAAGGACTAAGAAATAGTTCTTCCAAAATACATCAACAAATAAATGAAATTTTGAGCCATTTTTTTTTAATCTAAGTATGTTAAATACTAAATAAATACTTATAACTTATCATGCATTTAAATAATATTAGACAACATTAATAAATTAGAAAATATTAGATTAGAAATATTGTTTTTTTAAACAATAGCCATGTCAATAAATTCACTTTTTCACCTACTTTTTGAGAGTCTTGGACTTTTTTTGTGTAACATTAATAGATTCTTTATTGATAAGTTGAGTTACTGCTTATTGGATATATAATTAAATGTAGTAGATTTTTTTTTCATTGTCACTAAATTCATGCATAGTTGATGCTTTACTATTTTTGTATATCTCTATAATGACAATAGTTGACTTGCCCTCCTTCTCCTAAAGTGAAACGATTAAAACTTTGGAAACTATCAATGATGGCATTTGGGGTCAGAATTGATTGGCCTTCCTATATAATGCCTAAGAAGTGCTATTTAGAGGCATGCAGTAGCAGATGAGCAGAGGTACAGTACAGGAACTCTTACGGGCTGTTTTTAGCAGTGGTGTGTAACAGATTAGCATGCTCATGGTTACCTTCATGTTGGGGACAGATTGGATCTGATCTTTTTTAGAGGTGGCCTGAAAAGTCCTCCTCTTTCCTTAACCCAATCAACTTTCAACAAAAAATTCTACCTATAGACAGATGTAATGAGAGAGAGAGAGAGAGAGAGAGAGAGAGAGAGAGAGAGAGAGAGAGCGAGAGAGATTCTATTCTATCTATAATATGATTTTGCTTCATTAAAAGATTAATGATTAGATTTAACAGCTGATTCTCTCATATTGCTTGCTGCCTATATGGATTGGCCATTAATTGTGTCAGTATACTTTTATTTACTTATTTAATTATATTATAATTAAGTCCTATACATTTGGTACAGTATTCACTACATATTCACAAACATTGATCTTTACCAAAAATGGCTTTTCAAAATATTAAAGTTTTAGTGCAGTATATTTGTTGCAGTATTGAGGTATCTATGTATGTATGTATGCGTAAATAAATAAGCACACTGCCGTATTAGTACTTCAATACTTTTATTAATAAAGAATGCATCAGAAAGTTTTTATTTGTATTTTTTTGATGTTTTTGAGCACAAAATTGTCATAGTAGTAGTAGTAGTAAATTTGTTATGAGCATCACCATATTGCTGCAGACATACCATAAAAACAAACAATAAAAACAAACAAAATACAGCATTTACAATTATTATAATGCTAATTAAGATAAAATCTTGTTAAATAAACCCACTGAAACAGGTACAAATGATTTGGTATATCGGTTCAACCTGCACTTAGGGACTCTGTATCTCCCACCAGAGGGAAGGAGTTCATAACGTGGAAACAAAAAATGAGTTGGATCATTCAGAATCCTTTCCACCTGATTAAGGGCTTTCATAAATAACACCTTTAAAAGACATTACATCAGAACTGTTCTCTTGAGTATATTCACAATTCTCAAATCTTAAGAAAAAGTCATTTAACTCATTCACATTCTGTGAGTCATCAAAATAAAAAATAGAGGGTGTAAAAGACTGCATTCATAGTCCCGCAGTTGTTTAGAATTAGACATATGTAGCTTATTCTCCAGGCATTGTTAAGATATTAGTATATTTTCTAAACCTAAAGGATCATGAAGCACTGAAAAATGATGCAATGAGGCTTTTTTTTTTCAAATAATTAAATAAGGTCACACGTTAATTTTATGGTCCATTTGTTGAATTTAAGTTACATTGCATCTACATGCCAACTAATTCTCATTGGATTATAAGTAGACTGTTAGGTTGGGGTTAGGGTTGGGGTTGTGAAAAGGCAAAGCTGAAAGTCTGTGGTTAAAGCGCCACCCAGCTGTGAAAAGCTGCTGCCGCACCTACTACCTACTACCGGCAATAAGAACGGCGGCAGAGGAAACATATTGAAGTGGTGTCATCTGTAAGTTGACATGTACTTGCAAAGTTTCTTATTGTCAGTTAAATGTCTGTTGAAGGAGCAGTATCAACAGATATTAAGCAGCCAGTCTACTAATGCTCGAATGGACCATCAAAACAAAATGCTACCCTAAATAATTTACATTTTACAATATTTTTCAATAAAGTAGAACATAATTTAACATTTTAATAATGTTGTTCCTTATGTTTTGGCCTTAACGAGTATGAAAAATTATATTGATGACTTTATTTGTGTTTGTATGTGCGCTTGAGCGTGTACTGTCTCTTATTTAGAAGTTGTAGTACATAGTGTAGCGGGGTTTATTTTCAGCAAGAAACCACTAAACTGACATTCACTGTAAAAAATGCTGGGTTCCACACAATTCCTTCATGTTGTCCCCAACACAAATTGATTAAGTTAGCTTAATTGTGTTTACACATTTAAGTGGATTGAACATAAAACAATTAAGTTGTCCTAAAAAAAAACCTCAAGAATTGTGTTGATTCAGCTCATTTTAAATAAGTAGTTTGAACAAGCAGCAAAAATCTTTTTTTTTTTGAGTGTTGTGAGGTCATTTGTTGCCATGCAGACTATATTTTCTGAGGGGTTGGCTTCACTAAATAAGGGTGTTTTCACACCTGCCTTATTTAGTTTGGTTGAATCACACTAGAGTTCGTTTTCCCTCTTGGTGCGGTTTGTTTGCGCAGGTGTGAATGAAGCAATCGCACTCAAGTGCGCACCAAAAGCGGACCAAAAAAGTGTATCGAGACCTCCTTGAGGAGGTGGTCTCGGTACGCTTTCAAACAAATCCTGGAGCGGTTTGTTTGTGGTGAGAACATGATCCGAACTTGAACAGACCCAACCGCAAAAAGTACTGCGCCTTTTTGAACTAATCCAGCTGCCGTAGTCTGATGCGCTGTGCATTATGGGATGTGGAGGAACAGTGCTTTACCAACAATTTTAAACAGAGAGAGAGGGAAAAGCATTACCTGATGGATTGTTGGTAATATTTCCAGAAGACCATGTCGCAGTTCAGCTAAATTAAATCATGCCTCCTCCTGAAGTGACTTGCGATGCGCCTTCGACGTTTGCAATGCATTAGAACATTTTCAGCCGCAGCCATGCTTCATTCTTGAAATGTATAGTTTGTCTAAAGTGATGTATACAAACTATATAGTATACTATGAGCAGGGATACAATCAGCCAGCGCAGTCATCCCTCCATAGTAAAAAGTAACATTTGTGTCTGCAGGTTCGTTTACTTGCAGGAGTTTCACTGGCATTTTCCCGCTGGTTAATTCTGACCAATCGATAAGCAGTTTAGGAAATATGTTCAACAACATCTGGCCAATGAGTGATGTGGATTTTGTCAGATGACTGCATTTTGGTTCTGTTCAACTGGTTCGGACCAAAGCAATCAGTGTGGTGTGAAAGGACCCAAAATGGCAGAAAAATGCTACAATGTATCATTTGTTGCCCTTGATCCAGACCAAATGAACTGAACCACAGATGTGAAAGCACCCTTATGTTTAGTCACATAACAAGAAAAGTATAATTAATCATATATTTACAATTTATAATTAAATCATCATAGTTAATCCATGTATTCTTACTCTCTTGTTTTCTTTTTTGAATGAAAACTTTACTTTTTCATTAGAAATTAAAATTGCACTATAAGGACAACAAATAAAACTATTACTATTACTTTACTCATTTATGACATTTTTTCCCAGGAATGAAAAAAAAAAAAAAAATGTAAAAGAAATTGGATTTGATGTCACTTTCCATACACTAAGATCTGTTTCTCTCTTATTTTCTGAAGGTTATCAGTGTACCAGATGATGAAAATAAACTTTCAGTAAGTATCATTTAACCCTCAGTACTTATCCTGAACATCTATACTCTGTTATCAATAATGATAGATCATTTTATTCAGTGTCTGAATTTATGTCTTTTCCCCCCATAGGCTAAACCCCGCCTCCAAAGAGGAGGAAGCTCCGCCTCCCTCCACAATACTCTGATGAGAAACAGCATCTTTCAGCTAATGATTCACACACTCGATCCTCTCAGTGAAGGTAATGTGCAAATACAAACACACACACTCACATATTTTATGTGTAAAGATTTATTAAGAAAATGTGCTATGTTCCAGGGAAGTTTAAGGAGAAGGCATCAATTTTACATAAGATTGCAAGAAAAAAAGGACAGGATGAGGCAAATGGTGTTGGTAAGCTTCAAATTCAATGTGTAATGTGTATTTAATGTAGCGTTCCTCACTTAGTTTAGCATCAGAAAGGATTTATTGCAAACACAAAGATTTTCTCCTGGTATTAAAGCATCCAGTGTAAACACATGAACACAACAGCGGTATAAAATACACAAACAATACTCAAATAAATAATACCAAGACACATAATGACAAAATGAAGTCAAAACATTTGAAAAGCTAAAAAGTCTGATTGGTTTAGCATATGAATATTATAAATTATTAAAATATGATGCACATATATAGACTGAATATGTATGTATTTTAGATTTTGATGACATTGGGTGTGTGTGTGTATATATATATATATATATACACACACACACACACTCACCGGCCACTTTATTAGGTACACTTGTCCAACTGCGCGTTAACAGAAATTTCTAATCAGCCAATCACATGGCAGCAACTCAATAGGCATGTAGACATGATCAAGATGATCTGCTGCAGTTCAAACTGAGAGAACCGAGAGAAAATATTCAGTGAGCGGCAGTGTGAGCACAAATTCCTTGTTGATGCCGGATGTCAGAGGATAATGGCCAGACTGGTTCGAGTTGATAGAAAGGCAACAGTACCTCAAATAACCACTCGTTACAACCGGGGTATGCAGAAGAGCATCTCTGAACGCACAACACGTCCAACCTTGAGGCAGATGGGTGGCAGAAGACCACACCGGGTGCCACTCCTGTCAGCTAAGAACAGCAAAACTGAGGGTACAATTCACACAGGCTCACCAAAATTGGACAATAGAAGACTGAAAAAACGTTGCCTGGTCTGAAGAGTCTCGATTTCTGCTGCAACATTCAGATTGGAGGGTCAGAATTTGGTGTCAACAACATGAAAGCATGGATCTATCCATTTTCTTGGCACACTTTGGGCCATTAGTACCAATTGAGCATACCTGAGTATTGTTGCTGACCATATTCATCCCTTAATGACCACAGTGTACCCATCTTCTGATGGCTACTTCCACCAGGATAACGCGCCATGTCATCAAGCGCAAATGATCTCAGACTGGTTTTTTGAACATGACAATGAGTTCACTGTACTCAAATGGCCTCCGCAGTCACCATAACTCAATCCAATAGAGCACCTTTGGGATGTGGTGCAGCAGGAGATTTACATCATGGGTGTGCAGCCGACAAATCTGCAGCAGCTGCTTGATGCTATCATGTCACTATGAACCAAAATCTCTGAGGAATATTTCCAGTACCTTGTTGAATCTATACCATGAAGGATTAAGGCAGTTCTGAAGGCAAAAGTGGGTCCAACCCAGTACTAGTAAGGTGTACCTAATAAAGTGGCCGGTGAGTGTGTACGTATATATATATATATATATATATATATATATATATATATATATATATATATATATATATATATATATATATATATATATATATATATATATATATATATATTATAATTAGACAGACTTTTTCTTTGGAAATGTAGATTGAATCATGCACTTTATTTTTTTTTTATTATTTACTGGTCATTTTGATTACTTTATGCCACAGACGACGGACAGAGAAAATCCTTGTTAAGTATGTACTGTACATCTATCAAAAGCATTCAAAATGTGCTAATAGTACAGGTGTTTCTAGGTTGTTTCATCATTTCATTTCATCATATTACAACAGCAAAAAAAAAGTTATTAAATTGATATTTGTGTTGCTTTATTTGATTCTCCAGTTGATAAGAACCTTCCTAACAGCTCTAATGTGGAGGTAGAAGTGACTCCGCCCATGAACGGCAGTGCTGGGCCAGAGGTGATGTCATCATAAACATCATCTTCAAATATATAGTAGAGATGTGTTAATTTATTTGAACTCCTAATCCTGATTGACATTGTGGACAATGTTAGGTCGAGGTCGAGGTCGAGGAAGAGGAGGAAGATGAAGACCAGCCTCTGAGCCTGGCATGGCCAGACACCATAAGGAAGCAGGTCACATACCTCTTCATCTTCCCCATCGTCTTTCCATTGTGGCTATCGCTGCCAGATGTTCGCAGAGAAGTACGACTGAGTATTGCTTACCTTTTACATTTGATTAACAGACTTCTGACATATTTAATTCTGTTTATAGCAACAAAGAAAGCAGATCCTGTCATTAAATTAACATTGTAATTTCTGTGGTACTGGGATAATTGCTTAGGTGTAGTTTTTTCATATGTAAAATAACATGGCATCACTTCTTTTTTACACATTTAATCTTTCTTCTAGGAGTAGCAATATTTATTGTCTAAGAAGTAATTGAGTACTGATTAAGTTAATTTTACATAGTCATTTGAAGTTAACTTGGAAGTAATTCAATACCAGTGCTGCTTTCTTTGTTAATTTCATAATATAACACTGAACTAAGTGTATGCTTGTCTTATTTTTAAAGGAACACTCCACTTTTTAAAAAAGGCTTCCTTGAGTTTTAGTGTATGAACATCTGTCTTAGTACACAATGTAGCTGCAAAAGATTCAATCGTTAAATTGGAAATTATCAAAACTCTTTGATTATTTTTGAGTGAGTTGCTAATGGTCTAATCCGATTCAATTGTCTATACTAAGCTAAGCTAAACGTGCTCCCGCCAGATCTGAAAAATCATCTGAATGGATTCAAAAATAGCAAAACTCGGCTGTTTAACTGGTAAAATGAGCCCATTTTTTTAAAACGTGGAGTATTCTACGTGTTGAGTTTTAGTGCATGAACATCTGTCTTAGTACATGATGTAGCTACAGAATATTAAAGCTTTAAATAGGGAATTAACTAAACTCTTTGTTCATTTTTGAGTGAGATGCTAATGGTCTAATCTGATTTAATTGCTTATGCTAAGCTAAGCTAAAAGTGCTCCCATCAAACCCAAAAATCATCTGAATGGATTAAAAACTGGTAAAACACGACTGTTTAACTCTAGGGGACTTGTAAAATGAGCCTATTTTGTAAAAACTTGAGTATTCCACGTGTTAAGTTTTAGTGCATGAACATCTGTCTTAGTACATGATGTAGCTACAGAAGATTAAAGCTTTAAATAGGGAATGAACTAAACTCTTTGTTCATTTTTGAGTGAGATGCTAATGGTCTAATCCGATTCAATTGTCTATGCTAAGCTAAGCTAAAAGTGCTCCAGCCAGATCTGGAAATCGGAATAAAAAATGGTAAAACTCGACTGTTTAACTGTAGAGAGAAGTTGTAAAATAAGCCTATTTTGTAAAAACGTGGAGCATTCCTTTAAGGGAAAATTCAGTAGATTTACATATTTACACAACAGAGGTAATGATGTCGCCATCTGAAAGCAAAAACTTTAATACTTTGGTACACAAAACACGATGGTAAAAAAAATTCCCAGAGTATGAATTGTTTGTTTTGAGTAGAAAATGAACTCTGATAAACATAAAACAGCTATTTTTCATGTCTTGCAAGAAGTTATTATTGAGTGAGAAAATTTTTTATTGAGTGAGAAAATTTTTTCGATTTAATATTGTCTGTTTCTTTCAATTATGAACAAAAGATAATGTAGCAACACATTTGTGCAACATTGAATCTGTTTTTGAACAAAAACATCAGTGATTTGGTGACCCATTTATTCATGTCTAAATGAGTTATTGTTTAAATGATTGATCCAATAAATCACTGTTAGGGTCTTGCTAGTGTTATATCTATTACCCATGACAGGTCTAAACCATCCAATGTACCAGCAACAAAAAACACACTCAGCAAAATAAGCATTTAAAGGCCTATTTCACCCATAAATTTACATTTCCTCTCCTATTACCTAATACATAATTATGAATTTCTTTCTTTTGTTGAACACAAAAGAAGATATTATGAAGAATGCTGGGAAAAAGCCATTCACATCCATAGTAGGAACAAAAAAATACTATGAAACTCAATGGCTGATTTTCTTCAGTGTATCCCCCTTAATGTGTTCAACAGAAGAAAGAAACTGATGGCAGAAATAAGATTTTTGTGTGAATGGTCCCTTTAATAAGTCTGTATTTCCTTTATTAACATTGTATATTCCTGCTGTTTAAACGTGTTTTGGTTGGGAACTCCTTTTGTGTACTTGCTTAATTTTTTCCTAATTTAATTGAATAATTATTTTATTTTCATTCATTCATTTTCTTTTCGGCTTAGTCCCTTTATTAATCCGGGGTCGCCACAGTGAAATGAACCGCCAACTTATCCAGCATATGTTTTACGCAGCGGATACCCTACCAGCTGCAACCCATCACTGGGAAACTTTATTTTATTTTATTTTATCTCATGTCAACTTTTATGTTTAGATGTGTTTTGTGTGAGGGGACCATAAATAAATTCCAATTCCAATAATCTCCCATGTCCTTTCACAGAGTTCAAGGAAATTCTTCCCGGTCACATTTTTGGGATCCATCTCTTGGATTGCATTTTTCTCCTACCTGATGGTGTGGTGGGCTCATCAGGTACAACACAGCTTTTGTCTTGCACCTTCTTTCACTAATAACTCTTGGTTACGCTCTGTCATTAAGCAAACTGAAGGAAAACTGCACATTTGACTATAGAGAAGTGAGTGAAATTGCAACATTATCTTTAACGTAAGCAGGGTCAGAATTATACATTGAAGATTGGAGGTGTGGTAAAATTTTCGGTAATGTCACTTTGTGTAACACTTGCTTCAGTCAATCATATTTATCTTTTTATTTAAATTACATCTCATTTATTAATAAGACGCATTTAAGTGTTGATTTGAGGGATATTTAGTGTATTCTGACATACAGTAACTACTATTTTGAGAGGTTACTGTAGGTCAAGCTATACACACTATGCATTTAACTTTACTTTACTTTAGGCGATATGTAGATACAAACTTCTGTTTTGTGAGAAAAGTGTCTTGCGAAGACTTACGTTATCTATCGGTGCTCTATATCAGTGTTTCTCAACCACGTTCCAGGAGGACCACCAGCTCTGCACATTTTCCCTGTCTCCTTAACCAAACACACCAGAATTAGATCATCAGCTCATTAGCAGAGACTGAAAGACCTGTAATGGGTGTCACAGATAAAGGAGACATCCAAAACATGCAGTGATGGTGTTCCTCCAGGAACGTGGTTGAGAAACACTGCTCTAGATCTGCCACTTTCAGATTGTTTAATTAATATTTTCCCCACATTAACTGATTGGCGCTATTATGCATTCGCAATAGTATGAACCGTTAGAGGGGTGGTCAATTGTATAAATATATTAACTATTATTTTAATTATTAACATTATTATTTAAGATACAGATCAGAGAAAACTACTTCTCACTAATAGAAGTACCCCCCTCGTACATCTTGTTTTGACATCCTTCAGGGGGGATGAAATGTTAATTAGCGGGGTTGATCCCGCCCAAACCCCCCTGTAATTCGCACCCTGAATGCGAGGTAGTCATAGGTGAAGGTTGATCTCTGCTTATAACACTGCTGTAAACCTGTAACTCACAGCAGCACAATAAAACCAGCCAAATCCCAAAGCCAATTAGCTATTCTCGTCATTTCCCTCAGAGGTGACTGTTCTCTAGCGCACACTCTGTACAAACTGCTCTAAACTCACTGCGGTTTAATGCTCTCAGGATTTACAGAGACTCAAAACCAACTATAACTGTGCTTCTTTACTAGGGGGTCACTAGGGCTCCTCAAAAACTGCAGCTAATCATTTCCATCCTCAAAGCTTTTCTATTGGTGTCTAATTTGAAAACCCAATGCACATCTCTTCCCGCAGGTTGGTGAGACTATTGGAATCACGGAGGAGATCATGGGTTTGACTATTTTAGCGGCTGGGACCTCCATTCCTGACCTCATCACCAGTGTCATTGTGGCACGGAAGGGTCTGGGAGACATGGCCGTCTCCAGCTCCGTCGGCTCCAACATATTTGACATCACTGTGGGGTAAAAAACCATCATATAAAAAAGTCTAATTGCGGTTATTTATTCGAAATGCATTTGTTTCAGATGACTGTGATAGCTGCAGTTCCTTTAAAATGCACAAGGGGGAAACATAAACCCAAATGCATAGATGCTTTTTGAAACAGAAGATTATTTTCAAAGGAAAGCAATTCTCTATATTACAGAACATATATGTGTGTTTTGTATGTATGCCAATTTGTATGTTACGTCAGTTGTGGTTGTTTCTAGCATTTAAAGAATGCAATATATTACTTAATAATTAATTTAAATAATAATTAATTTAAATAATAATTAATTTAACTTAAAAATATATTATAATAAACCCCTAATATATAAATGTGCTATATGACAATATATGCAAATCTATAGTTAATCCAGTGAGCGTGGGTATTAGCCTCGATGTACAAGCTCAGAACATTAAACTACTGCATAGTTGGCATAACTTTATTTAGTTGCAGCGGTTTCGTTCCGGCACAGAGAAGCCTTTACGATTAATTAACTTGACAAATTAAAGTGCAGTTAATAGTGAAATCGGCTAATCGTTGCATCCCTAATAACGATATCAGTGCATGGTACAAAAGGCCTTTTCTATAAACATATCCATATGTTTTCGGCTGCTCCCGCTACTCGCTAAATGTCACGCTACGCGCAGCCTTCAACTGCAGCTTGTGCTGTATATTGAACAGACGCACATCACTTCATAACTACAGTATAGCGGCAGTTTTTCGACTGAACTAAATTTATTTCTGATGTCTTGGTCACACTAATTAAAGGGCCGGAACAAATTGCCTCGGGCCAAGTTCGGCCTGTGGGCCGCCAATTGAACAGCCCTGGTCTATACACACACGGCTGTTTGACACTATTCTCTGCACATACCGAGTCAGTGAAGGACCACAGACACCTGCATCGTGAAATGCTGAAGTTTTTTCCTACAGTATAGACCTTTTCAATGTGGTTATGTCACTGGCACATGAACATTTCCTGCTTATCATTAAACTATTTCATAACTGTAACAAGAGGTCATTCAATCATAACTTTATGCTAAAACAGCTTTCATACCATTATTTATCAATATGTGGCTCTTTTTAGATTCTAGGAAGCTATAGAAATGAAAAATGTAAAACAGGAAATACATTGGGAACACTGTTTTTGTTTACATCCCTCAAAATGGTCTTACATGCAAGGAGAATGCTAAGAACTTCCGGTCAGCAGCTGATGCATATAAACAATACTGTTGTCGATCAGCGCCACCTCCTGGATTGATTATTTAAAAAAATGTGATCTAATAGGATGGAAAACAACTGCTGCAAGTCATTTACATTTACCGTCAGACTGCATCTTTGTGCGGTTTAAATGGAGCCTCGCCATCGCTAAAGTGAACAGTTTCTGTCTTTTTTCAAATATATAACCAACCTAAACAAATGTAATTCACCAAAATGTTTGACACACACATGTCCTTTCCCACTGACACATTGGCTGCGTCCGAAACCGCATACTTTCATACTATACAGTACGCTTAAATCAGTATGCGAGCCGAGTAGTATGTCCGAATTCTTAGAATTCGAAAATCAGTATGCGAGAAGTACCCGGATGACTTCCTACTTCCGGCGAGATTCTGAAGTGCGCATCCCATGGACGCTGCGCTATCCCATGATGCCCCGCGAGAGAATTTATGAATGGACGTGAAGCAACGCAACTGACGCAGGTAGGTCACGTGATTATGACAAAATGGCGGATGTAGTACGTCCGAATTCCATTCATACTGCTCACATTCATACTGTATAGAACGTACTTTTCCAACGGCCGAGTAGTACGTTTAAATTCAAATGCAGTACCTACTGAGTAGTAGGCGGTTTCGGACGCAGCCACTGATTGAAAGACTGGAAAGTGAAAATAAAGTGGCATTTTGAAACGACAGAAAAACACAAACCCTGGTAAATACTACACAACACAAACTAACTAAATGAAACATAAACAGCTCCCGATTAGAATCAACATGCAAATCAGCCAGCAGAGTATCAGTAACGCACTTTTATTGGTCATTTTTGGAAATTGCACGACTTACATACCTGGTAAGTTTCATGCCAGTAATCTGGTTTGCTCTATAATGCAGTGAAGTATTGCGTGCATGTGTGTGTGTGTGTGTGTGTGTACGTGTTTTTGTGACATATCAGGACACAAATCTGTATAATGACATAGACACAAGTATTACAAAAAGCAGGTGAAATATGAGGACATTGGTGACGTCTTCACTTCTCAAAAAGCTTCTAAATCACACAGCATGAGTTTCTTCAAGGAGTAAAGCTGTACACTGTCTCCTGTGATGGTTGGGTTTAGGGGTAGGGTGGGGTGAGGGCAATATAATATACGGTTTGATCTGTATAAAATGAATGGAAGCCTATGTAATGTACTCACTTTTCACAAAAACAAACATATGTGTGTGTGTGTGTGTGTGTGTTTGTGTGTGTGTGTTTGAATTGAGCTAACAGCTGACAGGTCGGGAACACACACACACACACACACAAACACTGTATATCTGACGGCAGACATGTGAACTAGGAGAATGTTTTTCTCTCGCGCTTGAACCACATCTGACAGATTATAACGGCTTTAACACACACCTTTCAAAGTTGTGTGTCACAAAAACACTCCGTAATCCACTCAAAATGCTATTGAAACCCATTTTCAGAGCGCAAATTACCCATTGTAAACGCTGTAAACGGAAGTTCTAAACATTCTACCGGAAGACGCTGGTCGCTATGGCGCCCTCCATGCAGCAGCCCAGAAAAAGGTCTATACGGTGTGCGGTATCAAATTACATTAAAACAACACACTTCTAGGAGTTCATACTCGCATCCAATATCTCATTTGTCACAGGGGGCCATGCATGAAATGTTCCTAAATGAAAGTGAAAGTGCCAAACTGCAGTTAAAGTCAACAACTTAAAAATTAAAGACCCGAAATTACATGAAACTCCAGAGGAAATGTGGATAGCGTGGTGACGAAATGACATTAATCGAATTATGTGCTGTAACATGTACAACAGGATCATGAAAGGAACATCCAGAAAGCAACTCATGTAAACACCTTAATCATATTATTGTCTTATTCAGATTAAGGCAAATAATTCGATTACTGATGTCCATGTAAACGTAGTCAATTAATCACCAAAGCCGCAAAACAGACAATTAATCACCATAATCACAATTGTTTCTTAGACAATTAATTGTCAGCCAAATTTCATAATTGTAACATCTTTAGTGATCAACACAATAACCCTCATTCAGCTAAATGTGTGTTTGTTCTCCGTCTCCAGCCTGCCCTTCCCCTGGCTGCTCTTCTCCATGATGAACGACTTTTCTCCAGTGACCGTGAGCAGCAACGGCCTGTTCTGCGCCATCGTCCTGCTTTTCCTCATGCTCCTCTTCGTCATCGTCTCCATCGCTGTCTGCAAGTGGAGGATGAGCAAGATGCTGGGCTTCCTCATGTTCCTGCTGTACTTTGTGTTCCTGGTGGTCAGTGTAATGCTGGAGGACAAGATCATCACCTGTCCGGTCTCCATCTGATGATTTTCACCTCACACAACATTTTTTTTCCAAGGAACAGGTCCTTCTTTATGGCACTCCAGGCCATGTGAAGTATAACATGCAAGCTCGTCCGCAGCTGTGCTGTGGCTCTGCATCTGTATATCCACTGAAGTCTGAGTAGCAGGGCTTTCCAAGCAGTAGTTTGTATGGAAAGTAGTGCAAAATTCTGCATGCACTCTCAAAAAAAATAAAAGCAGTACATAGAGACTTGATGTACTGTAGATGTTATCCATTTTTAATGAGGCGAGGACATCTAATGAGGAGTCAGTTGGACATGGGGAATGGGGAATGTCTACAGACTCTGGAAAAGGACTTTTTGGTGCAAATGTGCTATAATGTAGATATAAATCAAGATCCTGGTACTGTGCTTTAAAGCTCGTCATATCATAAGCCTTGTGTTGCACAATAACTTAAAAAGGAGGAGGGAAAAAGTTGAAAGCGCAACATTTGCTTTTGTCTGAACGCTGGTCCTTTCTGATTGTTACTTGAGCATTTTCATTCTGAGTATATCATGTAATTTATTGAATAGGCTTGTAGACGTAGTCTTCATGAAGTCTACACTGAACAAAAAAAAATAGGCCTAAATTAAAGATGTTTGTCGGGGATTCTGCATTATGGATGTGGTTGGGAACACCAAATGTCGGCCCCCTCACTATGCAGCAAACAACCTAGACTCATTTAGTTCCACCATTTTATATTTTATGGATTTGTAAAGGGGCAAAAATAAATTATTAACATATTTGGGCCCTCCTGACCAAGGACCCCTGTAATCGAGCTCCACAATTAACCCCCGCCCAACGCCCCTGGTTGGGAAGACCATTCCACCATTGAGGAACAGTGAATGAGAAGGTTCTGGAAAGTGATTTTGTGCATGTCTGTGAAGGAACCACAAGGCAACGATCCTTCAGTAGAACATTAAAGGGTTAGTTCACCCAAAAAGGAAAATTATGCCATCATTTACATCATTTAAAACTGACGTTATGATACAGTATTAAGACCACAAATTGCAGATGTTTCATAACACTTTTTCGAAGTGTGACCAGTGTGACCCAGGCCATTCAAAGCATTGGGGTGTTTCTCACGCATTTCAAGATGGTGGCATTTGATCGGCATTTGGCATTTCACATGTTTGCAAAGGCCGAGTAGTATGTTTAAATTCAAATGCAGTTTCGGACAGAGCCAGAGTGTGGATCCTGGCTTATGGACCTTTCCCTAAAGCACCGCTCTCTTTCTCTTAAACTTTACATCTGGTCAAAGTACTGTCCTGTCAAACATAAGGCAAAAATGCCAGAAGCGAATCTTAAAAAAAAAAACTTTATATGTACAATAAGTCAGACATTGTGGCTTTATGTCTTTTATTAGTCTTAATTTTTTTTATGACCAAAATAACACACACATTCACAAAGAGTTCATTCAGATGGCAGACCATAGTTCCAACACATCACAAGAGCAGGTAAATAAAACACATAAATAAATAAATAAATAAATAAATCAATAAATAAATAAATAAAAACACAAACTATAAATGTTTAATATATGATTATGATTGCTTCATCCTGGATTTAAACCCAAGGTGACAACATGTCAGTCGGGAACATTATCCATTCCCCTAAATCAGTGTTTCTCAACCACGTTCTTGGAGGACCACCAACACTGCATGTTTTGGATGTCTCTTTTGTCTGTGACACTCATTACAGGTTGTTTTAGTCTCTGCTAATGAGCTGATGATCTGAATCAGGTGTATTTGCTTAAGGAGACATGAAAAATGTGCAGAGCTGGTGGCCCTCCAGAAATGTGGTTGAGAAACACTGTCCTAAATAACTTCAATCATTCATTTATTCATATTCCTTCAGCTTAGTCCCTTATTTATCATGGGTCACCACAGCGGAATGAACCCCCGACTATTCCGGCATATGTTTTATGCAGGGGATGGCCTTCCAGCCGCAACCCAGTACTGGGAAACACCCACACACTTTCACATTCACACACACACTCATTCGCTATGGCCAATTAGGCTTATTCAATTCACCTATAGCGCATGTCTTTGGACTGTGGGGGAAACCAGAGCACCCGGAGGAAACCCACGCGAACACGGGCAGAGCATACAAACTCCACATAGAAATGCCAACTGATCTAGCCGAGACTCGAACCAGCGACCTTCTTGCTGTAAGGCGACAGTGCTAACCACTGAGCCAACATGCCACCCCCTTAATAAATTGATGATTCATTTGTATAACACCTCAATTTGCTAAACTGTTAAGTGTTGAGTACACTGTCATTTTTGGATGAACTGTCCCTTTAAGGATAATTGGTACGAATCATGGTGCGAAGGGACTGTTTGCAGGAGCTGCAGATTAAAGGTGCACCAAATGATTTTTGCCAAATATTTAAAAGCGCACAACCCAACCAGGCCTCACCCCCATGAAAATTTCTGCTAGAGTTATAAAACACGCCCATTACTGCTGAATGGCTGCAAGTTTTGGGAGCCCGTCACTGTGGTCAAAAGTGTTCTTCACATATCGCTTAGTGCACCTTTTAAAGGCAGTCGTGTTGTAAATAATATTCAGCTTCAAGCTTAGACTGATTATCTCACTTTTATCAAGACTACTGTGTCATCAGAAGCACAGGTATTTGTTTTGGTTTGCCTAGAAGCAGTTTGAGCTAAAAATCTTCTTTAATGTTCTACTGAAGGAAGAAAATCACCTACATCTTGGTCTTATTGTGAGTAAACAGCAACTTTATTGCCATGAAAAAATGCTTAAAGCTCATTGTGAATATCAATAAAACAGTGAAATTAAGTCAACATAAATGGCATTTTACATGTAACTCGAATACATCGTTTTAAATTCAGGCCTAAAGGTTTTTTTTTAATTGTAGAACTGCAAATAATCAGTATCCAACTCACATATTTGGAGCTCTTGTTGTACTATTGAATATAATCGAACACATTAATGATATTATTTGTAAAATGCAACATTTTATATGTTTGTTCTCTGGGACTGATGTTTAATTTGATTTGATTTGTTTGACAAAATCCAACGAATGAATGAATATTGCAAGACACTCTCTGCTTGTAGAAGAGAAGCAGTTATGGCTCTCATTTCACAATCGGTTTCAGCAAAAGCTGTCATTACTTGTTCTGTAGAGTGTCTTCATCTTTATCATCATCATCATCTGTCTCTAGACTATGGAGAAGTGCTCAGGGACGTTTACTCACTTTACTGTAATCAGAGGTTCCAGCTGGTGTGGATGTGAGTAGATCTGTACTGTGCACTTTTTGCAGAACTCTTTAACAATCATTCATCCCTGCCTGCATTTCTCATTCCTGTCTTAAAAAACACTTGATGGGATGAAATCTTGGAAGTGAATGTACTAAAGGGAGCTTTGAAGTCGACCGTTATTCTTAGTTAAATACATATGTATCTATCCATTCATAATTTCTGTATATTTACATGAGTGATGGACAAAATAAAATTATTTCTAAACTTACACACAGGTGGCTTCATGTGTAGTATTTGAAAAATGTGTTGCTGAAATAATGTCGTCTCACATCTTTGAGGGCATAGCACTCTACTAATATTATATTAATATTATTAGTTATATTATTAAACTACTAATAACCGGCTGGGTCAGTTGGCGTTTCTGTGTGGAGTTTGCATGTTCTCCCCGTGTTTGCGTGGGTTTCCTCCAGGTGCTCCGGTTTCCTCCACAGTCCAAAGACATGCGGTGCAGGTGAATTGGGTAAGCTAAATTGACGTAGTGTATGAGTGTGTGTGCATGTGAGAGTGTATGGATGTTTCCCAGTACTGTGTTGCAGCTGGAAGGGCATCCGCTGCGTAAAACATATGCTGGATAAGTTGGCGGTTCATTCGGCTGTGGCAGGCCTGATGAATGAAGGGACTAAGCCAAAGGAAAATGAATGTTATACTTGCCCTCTGAACCCTCTGCTAGTTAGCTGGTCTTAGCAGATTTAAGCTGGAAGTAACTTACAGTAGTCAACATTTAAAGTGGATCACAAAAAGTTTATGAAAATTGTCTAAAACTATTAAACAACACCCATTCTTGTCTTAGGACAATTTTGAAAATCTTCATTGATCCACTTCAGATGTTGACTACTGTAGTTTTAGCTGGTCTCCCACCCTAGCTAGGCTGGTCTTGCCAGCTAAAGAAGTAGACAAAACCGCTTTAAAACCAGTTAAGACCAATCTGGATGACCAGCTAAAACCATTTTTTACTTTCAGCACTATTTATATTGGGCAACATGGTGGCTCAGTGGTTAGCACTGTCGCCTCACAGCAAGAAGGTCGCTGGTTCGAGTCCCGGCTGGGTCAGTTGGCATTTCTGTGTGGAGTTTACATGTTCTCCCCATGTTGGTGTGGGTTTCCTCTGGGTGCTCTGGTTTCCCTCACAGTCCAAAGACATGCAGTATAGGTGAATTAAATAAACTAAATTGGCCTTGGTGTATGAGTGTGTATGGATGTTTCCCAGTACTGGGTTGCAGCTGAAAGGGTGTCCGTTGTGTAAAACATATGCTGGATAAGTTGGTGGTTCATTCCGCTGTCGCAACCCCTGATGAATAAAAGGACTAAGCCGAAGGAAAATGAATGAATGACTATTTACATCGTTGTTTAAGTTACATGTACATTATCGTGAATTTACTTTACTAATACTTAAGCTGAGCGACGCAGTGGCGCAGTAGGTAGTGCTGTCGCCTCACAGCAAAAAGGTCGCTGGTTTGAGCCTCTGCTTTGTCAGTTGGCATTTCTGTGTGGATTTTGCATGTTCTCCCTGCGTTCGCGTGGGTTTCCTCCGGGTGCTCCGGTTTCCCCCACAGTCCAAAGACATGCAGTACAGGTGAACTGGGTAGGCTAAATTGTCCGTAGAGTATGTGTGTGAATGAGAGTGTATGGATGTTTCCCAGAGATGGGTTGCAGCTGGAAGGGCATCCGTATGCGTAAAAACATATGCTGGATAAGTTGGCAGTTCATTCCTCTGTGGCGACCTCGGATTAATAAAGGGACTAAGCCGAAAAGCAAAATAAATGAATGAATAATTTAGCTGGGTGGTTCATTCCGCTGTGGCGACCCCTGATAAATCAGCGACTAAGCCAAAGGAAAATGAATAAATGAATATTTTAGCTGTAATTTTGGTTTAAGTATAGCCTTATTTAAAAAATGACATTTGCTGTTTCTTCAAACTACTTATTTAAAATTGAGCTGAAACAGCACGATTCTTCAGTTGTTTTGGGCCAACTATATTGTTTTATGTTCATTTCACTTAGTTTGTGAAAACTAATAAGTTAACTCAATTCCTTCATGTTTTCCCAACACACACCAATTGCGTGGAAACCAGCATTGTGTACAAAGTAGTTTAGCACACTTATTCTTCCACAATTTATTTTATGAACGACAGCTATTATTGGACTCGTTTTCGGATCACAGAATAAGTTTATAATCAAACCCTTTTATCCAGGGCAGTGTGCGATTAATACAATGACGATTGGGGGGTGGGGGGGTCAACTTTTTTCGGTAGTAGTTTAGTAATACATGCTTCAGTGAATCAGATTTATGTTTTATTAATTTATTTAATTTATTAATAAAATGTATACGTTTTTAGTGTTTTGAGGGATATTTAGTGACTATTTAAAAAACAAAAATTTAGGCTACATGCAGACATAAACTCTTTACAAGAAAGGTGTTTTGTGAATACTTATGGTGTCTATCGGTGCTCTACAACTGCCAGTTTCAGACTGAATGGTATTTCTCCACTGATTGGCGCGATTATGCATTCACAATGATATAAACTGTTATGGGGGGGGGGGGTATCAAATGTATATTTATATTATACATTTTTAATTATTAATATTTAAGATATAGATCAGAGATCAGAGAAAGCTATTTTCTACTATTAAAGGGCTTACCCCCATACATCTTGTTTTGATGACCTTCAGGGGGGATCAAGCGTTAATTGGGGGGGTCAATCCCCCCAGGGTAAGTACTGTTGAGTCTGGCTATCTACCCTAACAGCCATTTCTTTAAACAGTTAACTCACATATGGATACGTGGTAAATTCATAATATTTTAGTAAGAATACTCAAATAACTTAGAAGCGAACCTCCATTTTGAGTCCTAAACTTTCTGTCAGTCTGAAAAAGTTTTCCGCTTTGTTTTTTATTATGCAAATAGCTCGTAATTCAGCCCTTCTTCCAGTAGATGGCGATAATGAGAGGCAGAAACACGGAAGCGGAAGCGTAACAAGAGTGATGTTGCACTGAGCTGTCAGTTGCACTTGTTTACATCAGACTTTATTTTTACTTTTTGTCAAAAGCCACGGACAGACTGTCGGTGAGGCATTATTCGGAGCGTCTTGTTCGAGGACAAAGCAGTAATCTTCCATCATAACCGGAGAAATGAGGGTCTCTGGAGCTTTATTTCTGCAGTTTTTGCTGTTGGTCGTGCCTCACATCAACTGCTGGAATGATGGTAACTGAAAATATCTATATTCTAAAATAACCTTCATATATAAATAAGCAAACCTGATCAAATATAAGGTCACAGATAGGAGATAGATGGACTTCCTTCGTATTTGGATTGCAGTTTGGTTTATTTCGGTTTTAAATGTTTACATTATCTGTGTAAAACATATGCTGGATAAGTTGGTGGTTCATTCCTCTGTGGCGACCCCTGATGAATAAAGCGACTAAGTCGAAGGAAAATGAATGAATGAATACAATATCCTTTTGTTGTCAGTATGATATTATACATTTTATGTGATATTTTGATGATAGTATTAACATATAAGAAGGGTGTAACGTTAAATGACAATATAAAATACATATAAAGCATTTGTAATGCATGTATATTAAGGCTGCATGATATTGGAAAAATCATTGAGGTGAAGTTGGTTTTATATTCAGGCTTTCTTCTTAATAATATAATTTCAGAAAAGTATTCTTTGCAAATTCTAAATAGGGAAAACATACTAGCAGCCAATGGCTAACAAAGTATAGCATTGTTCACACTTAATTAAATAGTGCTAATGTTGCTTTGAAGTCACACTTGCATGCGGTTTCACACTGAATATTCAAAGTACAATATCAGCACCAAGTCACAAGCTGTCACTGTTTAAAATAGGACGAACGTGAACGTGTGACTATAAAACCAACTTTACCTCAGTATTGCAATATACATGCAATTTCACCAGATGACTTGAATACCTTTGATTTGGAAACTATTAATTTTCTATTTATTAACATGATTCTGGAGGGGAACAAATCATGCATGGAAGGCAATAAACAAGTTACAAGTATAGCTAAATGCAATAGAGCAAACATAAAAATGAAATAAACAGTGCTTTATGGTTTTCAGACTAGTCAAATCGTATTCAGGTACAACAATTGAAAGAATCTAATATAAAAATAACACTGCAAAGACTTTACTGTGTAAATAGTTTTACCAAATCAAGTTACTGTAAGTGTCTGAATTCTTTAAACTCTCTTAGGGCTTAAAATGTGCAAATGATAAACTTTTTCTCCCTTATGGTTAAACTCTGCAGTAACTCAACAATTCTCATGTATTTTAAACTGTGTGGCTATATGATGCCAATATAATATACACTCACCGGCCACTTTATTAGGTACACCATACTAATACGGGGTTGGACCCCCTTTGCCTTCAGAACTACCTCAATCCTTCATGGCATAGATTCAACAAGGTACTGGAAATATTCCTTAGAGATTTTGCTCCATGTTGACATGTTAGCATCACGCAGTTGCTGCAGATTTGTCGGCTGCACATCTATGATGCCAATCTCTCGTTCCACCACATCCCAAAGGTGCTCTATTGGATTGAGATATGGTGACTGTGGAGGCCATTTGAGTACAGTGAACTCATTGTCATGTTCAAGAAACCAGTCTGAGATGATTTGTGCTTTATGACATGGTGCGTTATCCTGCTGAAAGTAGCCGTCAGAAGTTGGGTACACTGTGGTCATAACAGGATGGACATGGTCAGCAGCAACAATACTCAGGTAGGCTGTGGCAAATTCTGACCCTACCATCCGAATGTTGCAGGAGAAATTGAGCTTCATCAGACCAGGCAACCTTTTTCCAATCTTCTATTGTCCAGTTTTGTTGAGCCTAGGGCTGGACAATAATTCGATATCAATATATATCGCGATAGAATTTTTTTCAATAACGGTAATATGATTTTTGAACCCATTTCCGATATTTCGATATAAATTTGCATATATATAAATAGATATATTATTATTTATATAAGATCTTATACATGTATCACTTGTCACTGAATGACGTTCAGTGCTCAGCCGTCAGAAAGAGCGTGATCTGACGTCACTTACGTGATGACGAAAAACACAGACACGCTCAGCCAGCGCTCAGCACAGCAGGTGGTTTAAGCTGCGCCGCAAAAAGTTTTAGCTACAAAATGAGTGCTCTGAATACATATGCGAATGAACAAGCTTCCACAAGTAAGAATGCAGACGAAATAGTTGATAAGAAAGGAAAGACTAATGCAGTGGTGTGGAAGTGGTTCAGTTCAGTAAAGTTAGCAACAGATTCGCAGATTCGTCTTTTCCGGATCAATAACTCATGACCGAAACATTGTTCCTACATAAATAGCACATTTTCAACTGTCGCAATGTATACAACCACCTACAACCTTATTTTCCTAAAAATGAGCTTTTCTACGCGCTGGACGCATTATATTGATCTCTATGCGCAGGCGGCAAAGAGACCGATGCTTAGGGACCATCTACAAAGAGCAAAACGCAAAAATCAATACTACGAAAGCTGTCAATAACTTCCCTCTAACTCATTATACTGCCATCAAACTCAGATCACACGTCACTGCTGTCCTGCTGGTTAGACTACAACACTTATTTTCTAAAAAACTATTTGCATATTTTTTATGAATTTTTGAGCTTTATTTATTTGATAGTTTATTTCACATTTCTTGTTTGTATAGGCTAAATACAAATAAAAAGTGAACAAATTTTTTTGTACTGTTTTTATTTAAAAAAAAAGTTATAAGAGTCTGGAGGTATTATCGACTTTGCAAATTCACTTTGCAGACATTTGTAGGTATAGACATCCATTGTGTGCGTTCTTGGGAGTTTTTCCTTTCTTTTTAATATCCATATCGATATCGGAATTATATCGTATCGACCGAAATAAAAAAATATATCGTGATATAAATTTTTGCCATATCGTCCAGCCCTAGTTGAGCCTGTGTGAATTGTAGCCTCAGTTTCCTGTTCTTAGCTGACAGGAGTGGTGTGGTCTTCTGCTGCTGTAGCCCATCCGCCTCAAGGTTGGACGTGCTGTGCGTTCAGAGATGCTCTTCTGCATACCTCGGTTGTAACGAGTGGTTATTTGAGTTACTGTTGCGTTTCTATCAGCTGGAACCAGTCTGGCCATTCTTCTCTGACCTCTGGCATCAACAAGGCATTTGCACCTACAGAACTGCCGTTCACTGGATATTTTCTGTTTTTCGTACGATTCTCTGTAAACCCTAGAGATGGCTGTGTGTGAAAATTTCAGTAGATCAGCAATTTATGAAATACTCAGACCAGCCCGTCTGGCACCAACAACCATGTCACGTTCAAAGTCACTTAAATTTCTTCCCCATTCTGATGCTCGCTTTGAACTGCAGCAGATCATCTTGACCATGTCTACATGCCTAAATGCGTTGAGTTGCTGCCATGTGATTGGCTGATTAGAAATACCCAATTTAGCAATGCAGATCCTGCGATGTGACTATTGCATATGCGCACACTGCGATATCGATGCTCAAACGATATATTGTGCAGCCCTAATGTATATTATTATTATTATTATTATTATTCATTCATTCATTTGCTTTTCGGCTTAGTCCCTTTATTAATTCGGGGTCGCCACAGCGGAATGAACTGCCAACTTATCCAGCACATGTTTTACGCAGCGGAAGCCCTTCCAGCTGCAACCCATCTCTGGGAAACATCCATACATGCTCATTCACACACATACACTACGGACAATTTAGCCTCATACTAATAATAGGATAATTTGTATACTAATATAATTCTTCAAATATGTTTTTCCTGCATCAGAGGCCGTGTTGCTTCATGATGTCCAGGTGCTGACCCTGTACAGAGGACGCTACACCACGGCCCGCCGCTCCAGCCCTGTTCCCCAGCTGCAGTGCATCGGAGGCTCCGCCGGCTGCGGATCCTTCACCCCAGAGGTGGTGCAGTGCTACAACAGAGGATCAGATGGCATCGACACACAGGTGAGACTCAAAAACAACCACGACCCATTAAGAGGTAGCACATATGTCAATATGTCATATGTCAATGCATAATGACAAAAAAGCTTTTTATTTTAGATAAATGCAGATTTTGGATCTTTCTATCCATCACAGAGGATGCAAAATCAGCAGGATAGAATGATTTCTGAAGGATTGTGTGTGTGGAGTAATGATGCTAATAATTCAGCTTTGAAATGCATTGTTAAATGCATTGATACAGAAAACTATTTAAGTAGTAAACATTTTTGATTAAAATGTACTGTTTTTGCTGTACTTTGGATCAAATACATGCATGAATGACATATGACTAGGCCCACGCGGAATCTGAGAGCGCAGAATTCCATAGATTTTCCGCAGAATTCCACAGATTTTTAGCCCATCATTAATTCTGTTTATTTACTTGAGTAAATGTGTGTAAATCTGAATTTATTCAGTTTTTAAATTACACATATTTTACATATTAAGGTTTTAGTATAAGACTCACAAAATAATTCCGCAGAAATCCGCAGATTTTTACCAAAATTCTCCGCAGAAATTGCAAAAAACGTCCGCAGATTGGCCCTACATATGACTCAAAAAAAAACATTCAAAATCATACTGTACTAAGAGATATACATATATATACATATACACACAGTTGAAGTCAGAATCATTAGCCCCCCTGAATTATTAGCCCCCCTAAATTATTAGCCCCCCTGTTTATTTTTCCCCCCAATTTCTGTTTAACGGAGAGAAGATTTCTTCAACACATTTCTAAACATAATAGTTTTAATAACTCATTTCTAATAACTAATTTATTTTATCTTTGTCATGATGACAGTAAATAATATTTTATTAGATATTTTTCAAGACACTTCTATACAGCTTAAAGTGACATTTAAAGGCTTAAGTAGGTTAATTAGGTTAACTAGGCAGGTTAGGGCAATTAGGCAAGTTATTGTATAATGATGGTTTGTGCTGTAGACTATCGAAAAAAAAATATTGCTGAAAGGGGCTAATAATATTGACCTTAAAATGGTGTTTAAAAAATTTTAAAAATATATTATTAGACATACTGTGAAAATTCAACGGGAGGCTAATAATTCTGACTTCAACTGTATGTATATATATATATATATATATATATATATATATATATATATATATATATATACATTTATTCATTCATTCATTCATATTTTTTGGCTTAGTCCCTTTATTAATCCGGGGTTGCCACAGCGGAATGAACTGCCAACTTATCCAGCACATTTTTACGCAGCGGATGCCCTTCCAGCTGCAACCCATCTCTGGGAAACATCCACACACACACACACTCATACACTACGGACAATTTAGCCTACCCAATTCACCTGTACCGCATGTCTTTGGACGTGGGGGAAACCGGAGCACCCAGAGGAAACCCACGCGAACGCAGGGAGAACATGCAAACTCCACACAGAAACGCCAACTGACCTAGCCGATGCTCGAACCAGCGACCTTCTTGCTGTGAGGCGACAGCACTACCTACTGCGCCACTGCGTCGCCCATATATATATATATATCACACATAAACGTGTGTTTTTCCAATATCCCACTGCCCTACTAATATCTCTGAACTGTTCTCCTTTTTCTCCTCACAGTGGGAATGCAAGGCTGATATGGATAACTCATACCGGTTTGGCCGTGTGGAGGTCTCCTGTGAGGGTTATAACAGCCCCAATGATGCCTATGTGCTGCGAGGCTCCTGTGGTCTGGAATATACGCTGGAGCTCACGGCAGAAGGGAAGCAACAGCAGGGATCGTCCGGATTTTCAGGCTTCGCGTCCAACTTCTTCCAAGGTTTTTCCAATCAGAAGCAGCAGCAGAGAGGAGGAGGAGGAGGAAGCCCATATCAGCAGCACTCCTATCAGAACAGCCCCTCTGGAGATGGAGTTAGTGGGCTTTTAGTGGTGGCTTTCCTTCTGCTTGTGGCGTTTGTGGTCTACAAGATGTTTTTGTGCAGTCCCGCTCACGGCCACCAGGGTTTCGGTGGAGATCAGGGGTACGACAGCACCGGCGGGACCTGGGACAACAGTCAAGGCATGGGGCCGCCACCACCAGGATTTAAACCTGATTATTATTCAGGAGGTAAGAAATATGTGTGATTTGCTGTTGAGTTGTAAAAACAGTACTGTAAGTGTGGCCATGTGCAATGTGAGGAGGCCGGTTTGATTCCATTCGCCATTACTGTACACTAGGGTGGCACAATATATTGTTTCAGCATTGATATCGCAATGTGCGCATCCGTAATAATAGTCGCACCGCAAGATATGCAATATTGAGTCTGTATTATAGTTGACCAGAATCTGCAGAATTCTATTTAATTACTGTATTTATACAGAATTAATACGATTCATGCAGAAAAAAATCAATTTTTGTCTTATGTCTTATTTCTAGTCCAAATATCTACATTTCAAAGCAAAAACAAGATTATTTTACTTACTCCACTGGCAGATCATTTTGTTTTAAGGAAATAAAAAACAAAGATAAATGAAGATAAAAACAAAACACTATTTTTACTTGCTCTAAGAAGTGTTTGATATTTGGACTAGAAACGAGACAAAACAAAGTGAGAAAAGCTTTGTTTGCACCGCGATTATTCTATTTCTGTAGCTGAATACTATTAGACTCATCAGAAAAGATGTTTCCTTCTGAAACTGTATTCATATCATAATATTTATCGCTGAAAAATTAAATATCACAATATCACATTTTTTCAATATTGCTTATTGTAGACCAAGGGTGCTCAACCCTATTCCTGGCGATCGACCTTCCTGCAGTTTTCAGTGGCAGCCCTTATCAAACACACCTGCCTGTAATTATCAAGTGCTCCTCACGTTCTAGATAATTGGTTCAGGTGTGTTTGATCAGGGTTGGAGCTGAAATCAGCTGGAAGGTCGATCGCCAGGAACAGGGTTGAGCACCCCTGTTGTAGACTATGGAGAAGATTTAGAGACCACTCCTTGAGCACTTCTATGAGTGATAAATTATTTTATTTCATTAATCTATTTTTTGCATTAAAAAAAGAATAAATAAAAAATAATATATATATTTAAAATTTGCCATGTTTTTGTTCTTAGACAACACAATAGCAGTGTTAAGAAATATGTTGAATTGAATAATCCTGATTTTCAAATAATGTAAACATGTTTTTTTCTGACATATTGGCATTTTCCGAAGAAAGAAAAATTGCTCTAAAAAAGGCAACATTTTATTTCAATAATTAAAGAAATGCAATTAGACCATATAGAATAAAACAAATAGTATTTTACTTATAATCGTACTTAATAAATTTAGACTTTTCAAGTGTTTCCCCCCCATATTAACTCTATATGCAGTATTCTTCAAAGAATTGGATTATTCATTCATTGATTTTATTTTCGGCTTTGTCCCTTTATTAATCTGGGGTCGCCACAGTGGAATGAACCGCCAACTTATCCAGCATATGTTTTACACAGTGAATGCCCTTCCAGCTGCAACCCATCACTGGGAAATGGATAGGATTAGGATATGTTAAATATATGCAGTATTCTTCAAAGGATTGTATTAAGATATGTTAAAATTAGTAGTCATGTATGTTATGCTTACCAAGGCTGCATTTATCATTTAGATAGATGTTTTATTAGATTTTTTTTTCTTATTGCAATTTGAAACAACACATTTCTGTATTATTCTGTATTTTGAACATTTGTTCTTGTAAATCTTTTAAGAATAATTTTTCCAGTCATCAGTGTCCCATCATCCTTCAGAAATGATTTAGATTTTTGATCTTCTGCTAAATATCTTAATTATCTAATTATATTTAAAACATTTATTAATAAAAATATATATAACATATATATAACTTTCTTGCTGCTTAATTTGTGTTTAAATAATAAAAAAAAGATGCATAAAAATCTTAATTGATTAAATGATATTTTATTCAGCACGCTTACATTAAATTGATCATGCATGTTTCAAATAAAAGCTTTTTTAACCTAATGTATGGTTAACATAATAACATTAAGCAGCAAAAAACGGTTTAAAACACTGAAAATAACCAAATAAAACCATAAATAATTGAGCACCAACAATAATGTATAACTACTAAGCACAGCCTTGGTGCATAAAAATCTAAAAACATTAATCCATAATGATTCCAACCTTTAGACGGGTAGTGTAGTTACTGTCTAACATATCCTGATTATCAAAATTGCAAGTGAAACCAGATGGCCATATTATTTGCATTTATTTTTAATGATGGAGCATGCATGAGATCAGTTTTTCTGGGCTCTTTTTAGCAGATCACTCCAACTCAAGGCCTGGATATGGCTTCTCTGACTCCTACACCAGACCTCAGAGCTCCTCGACTGGTTTCACTGGTGGAACCAGACCTGGTGGAGGCGGCGGCGGTGGATTCTGGACTGGAATGGGCACAGGTGGAATTCTGGGATATTTGTTTGGTAGTCAGAGGTGAGAAACCCATGTTTTGTCCCGCATAACGTACAGTTGATCATCCTCCTTTATATATTGATTCTACATTACAACATTTTAATACTGATGCTAGAACTGCTGACTTAGTAGGGATAGTCTATCCAAAAATAAGACTAGTGTTAATTTACTCACCCTCGGGCATTTCAAGAGGTAGATGAGTTTTTTTCTTCAATAGAACACTGAGGAGAGGATTTTAGATGAAACTGTGGTCCTTGGTGATTCATAAAATGCAAATAAACAACATCTAGCACATTGAGAGTTAAAAAAATAAATATATAGACTAAGCTAAGCTAATAAGATAATAAAATGTTTTAATTGTAAGATTACACAGTACCTTTGTTTTAACCAGAACAGTTAAGAACTCTCTCTGTGGTGAAATAGACCTGATTTTCAATCAGAAATATTGCCATATTCTGAAGAAATAAAATACTAGGGGTGTCAAAATTAATCGTTTCTTCTGTGCACCGCGATGCAGACGGGGACAATTTGATATCGGTTCAGTAATAGATCATAGCCGGTTATTACGCACTGACGTCATTTATCTCCTATGCGCGATGTCGCAGTAGAATATTATGGCGAAGGAGGCGAGGGTAAGTAAATAAAACACTCCTACTACTTAAAAAGCAGATAATTGTGCACATGTGTGAGTGTGCTGGACACAGTCTTTCACTGACACTGAGGAATGGTAAAGCACGAGCCGCTATTTCACTACTAGGGAGAAATGCTGTAAAACTCCATCTCTGCCCCTCTCTCTCCCACACACACACACACTTTTTGCATTTGACCCGTTGGCATGTTCGTGAGGTAAATTTCCCTCTACTCTCGGCTTTTAAAGCGATACTTGTGGATCCAGACACAAGCGTGCCTGTAGTGCGAGTTTATATTATTGTATTTATTCTTTTACGGATTACCTCATAACCGCGTATTATTTGAACATAGACTGACCCGCGGCTGTTTTTCCAGCGTCACTCATGGGTGAACAGCGTTTCTAAAGCCAAGCGCAGCCCTTTCTGTTAAACGGGTGAAGACAATGACCAATCATAGGGGTGTAAGAACTTTCCAGCGCTCAAAAAGCAAGCGAGATAATATTTACATTAGTTTATTTGTTATGAATGCTCGTGCTGTCTTCTGTGCATGTATTGGAGTTTTGTCTAAAACATTCACAAAGAGCGTTTTTTTTTTTTGAGCAGGTAAAATTAAAGGTACAGTTCATGTATCTGACTGCTTGTATTAAAGGACAAAATTGTATTACAAGTAATAAATAAATATAAACATTTTTATAGATTTTATTACAATTTTTTTCTTGTGTTGTAAAGAAAAAAAATCTAATGATGTATGGAAAGCATCGTCAATGCACCGAGATATCGAATTGAACCAAATCGATGGCATAATAATCGTAACCGAACCGTGAGATCAGAGTAGGTTCACACCCCTATAAAATACTCTAAAAGGCAATATTTTAATTAGAAAACATTAATAAATGTTATGAGAACTTTAAAGAATAAACAAATTGTATTTTACTTAAACCCATACCTAATAATCACAGTATATCCAGAGAAACTGATAAAAAAGATCATTTTATTTACAACATTATTACACTAAAAAACTTCTTGCTGCCTTATTTTTTTAGTTGAATCAAATTAATTTTTCTAGTCACTCAACTTACATCAATCAAACAGACATAAACATATTAAGTTAAACTTTGTCTAACTTAAAAGATTCAGTTGAAACTGATAAACTTATTAAAATAAGTTTAAGCAACATAAATATATTGTAGTGTACAATTAAATTACAGCCTTTACAAACTGTCCTATATGCTTTAAAAAGGCTACTTTTTTACTTTCAAAGTGCAGTTTACTCTCACGAAGAGCCACAAACAATCCTCCTTAATCTTTTACTGAAGACAAAAGGTCATATACCACATCTTAAATGGGCTTAGGGTTAAAAAGTTAATTCAAAATGGTCATTTTGGGGTGAAATATTCTTGTAAGTTTCTGTCATGTTAGCAAACTTTAGTGACCAGAAATGGTTAGTTGTGTAATATCAATAGCGTAGTGAAGCTCACACAGAAGTACTTGTAAAATGTGCTGGAAAATGTCCTTGTCACATGGATTGCTATTTTAAAACATATTTAAAATGAGTCTGCATAAATATATCAGTTAATGTTTAATGTAACCACATCTTTACACACCCTGGGTACTTTCTGAAATCGTAACAAATTGACAGTTTAGATCTTGTTTATCAAAAAAGAAAGGATCTGCTTACAACATGAGTGCAAATGTAACCGCAGTAATTGACTTTAATATTGATGTAGACGGCAGCCACCGATGGGCTTTGCGGGACCAACTTATAACAGCAACCCTTCTCCAGCTCCAAAAACAAGCTCAGGAACGCGGACCGCCTCAGGTAAAAGCCAACTCATGAAGCTAGAACCTTCCTTACAGGTGTCAGATGTACTCTTTTGGTTTTTAAATGCACTTTCCCTAATAAAATGTGACTTATACTGCCCAGAGTAAGTCATTAGAAGTCAGTCGTGTGTTTTGGTGGTTATATTTGTGCTGTTTTCTGGTTCAGGTTTTGGAACCACTAAACGAAGATGATTGCAGAGAGATGAGCATGTACTGTCACGACTTCAAGACTCTGATTGGATGTGATCAGCAGGCAATTTACAACTTTTTCCAAATGCTGTTCATTCATAACTATGATGCAAGTCCAGATGTAGTGTGGTATTGATCTGGATTGGTTTGGAAAAACTCCTGCCTTCTTCCACACTGGGTTTAGTGGAGGTATAGATAAAACAAAAAATCCAAAGCAATTGACTCTGAAGCACTGCACCCCCCCCCCCCCCCCCCCCCCCCCCCCAAGTTTTAAGTTCTAGATCTATATTTTCTAAAATTCTGTATATATTTTGTCAACGTTAAATACACTTGCTGATCTTGTTCTCCAGTGATTTATTTTTTTTTCTTATTGAAAACAACATATTTCTTAAATTAAATTCTATGCTTTTTCAGTTTGTCTTATCAACTCTCAGATGTATAAATTAAAATCTACTTATAAAATAGGTTTCTCTTGAAAATATTGATGCACTAGTTCAAGTAGCATATAATGTTGACTTTATTTAAAATAAATAAATTAAAGATCAAATAAAATAATGTCAAATGTTGTGGTTTGGTGTGAGAGATTAGCTTGATATACCTAGGACAGTGTTTTCCCAACCCTGTTCCTGAAGGCACACCAACAGTACACATTTTCAACCTCTTCCTAATCAAACACACCTGAATCAACTCATCAGAACATTAGAAGAGACTCCACAACCTGAAGTTAATGGGTCAGATAAGGGAGACATCCGAAATATGTACTGTTGGTGTGCCTGCAGGAATAGGGTTGGGAAACACTGACCTAGGACATACTGTGATAAAGGTTTTAGGCAATTAGCTATTGTGAAACTGCTACATGCATTAAAGCATACTATGTGCACTGGCTCGCTCGATTACTGTTATTGCTCTTGCTTTATATATTAAAATCACGGTTTGGGAAGTCTTGCTTGATGTGATTTTTTTTTGTGTGCTGTTACTAGACAATTGTGAACCTGTACCACATTTGTAATAATAATCAAAATGTTTCTTATACGTCAGAAATCATTAGAGTGTTAAGTAAAGGTGTTCCATGAAGACATTTCCTAACAGAACTATTTCAAACCGTGTTTTCTGATTAGTAAGATTTGGATGTTTTTGAACTCTTAGATTCCAGATTTTTAATTTTGTCTGAACAAGCCATAAATCAGTGGAAAAATTATTTATTTCTATGATGTCTAACAATTGACAGTTATTGTCACTTTGTGGTCCAGGCTCACAATTAAATGACGCTGAAATAATGATGATGGTTATATGCATAGCATAGCATAACAAATGTATGTGTAGATCTTCAGAAGTTTAACTCATTGTTAATTCATTAATCATTATTAAGATTATAGGCACAAGATTTTTCCACGTTATGCAATGTAAAGACTTCTTTCATGTTTTTGCTAACAAAATATGAAAGTGGCACCTTAATTTAATATTTACCATAATGTATCCCATCACAGCAGGATAAACTATATAATGATTCTTAGTATAAAGATTCTAAGCATATAGAGATAATGATCATTTTTGGCATATTAGAACAATAATCATTAGATGGCATAATGTTTATGACTTTGAGGATCACAGACCCAAAATATTGTGTATAATGGTAATTAAATATAATTAACAAAGATCATTTAGAATCTTTACGCTTTTCTGAAATTCTTCAAAATCACTAGTTTTAAAAAAAAATAATAATTTAAATATATCGTAAGCATTAATATGAACACAATAAGTACAGATCTGAAAATTATGGTGTTTCAGTTACACAAAATGACGTCTGAACATTATTACACCCATATTGACATTTTATTTTCACAAATGTTAAAGTACTATCACAAACATAAAATTTTATATATATATATATATATATATATATATATATATATATATATATATATATATATATATATATATACATACACACACACACACATACATACACAGTTGAAGTCAGAATTATTAGCCCCCCTTTGAATTTTTTTTCTTTATTAAATATTTTCCAAATGATGTTTAACAGAGCAAGGAAATGTTCACAGTATGTCTGATAATATTTTTTCTTCTGGAGAAAGTCTTATTTGTTTTATTTCGACTAGAATAAAACCATTTTTTAATTTTTTAAACACCATTTTATGGTCAAAATTATTAGCCCCTTTAAGCTATATTTTTTTTCTGATAGTCTACAGCACAAACCATCATTATACAATAACTTGCCTAATTACCCTAACCTGCCTAGTAAACCTAATTAATCTAGTTAAGCCTTTAAATGTCACTTTAAGCTGGCAAAGATAAAATAAATAAGTTATTAGAAATGAGTTATTAAAACTATTATGATAAGAAATGTGTTGAAAAAAATCTCTCCGTTTAACAGAAATTGGGGGGAAAAAATACACAGGAGGGCTAATAATTCAGGGGGCTAATAATTCTGACTTCAACTGTATATACAGTGTGTGTGTGTATATATATATATATATATATATATATATATATATATATATATATATATATATATATATATATATATATATATATGTATGTATGTGTGTGTGTGTGTGTCAGAATATATAATACTGACGTACTGTATACATAATATATTACTTTTTGTTTGTATATAAATTACAAAAATAATTGCACCTCTTTTGTAAATATTAAAATGTAATGATTCACATTATAAAAACTAACAAAAAGCTATGAGTTGTGCTGTACCCTGAGATAATAATAAAACATCCCCTCACCATCAGATCCAAATCGCTGTCATCATTTACTCACAATTCACTTGTTCAAAACCTATTTCTTCTGTTGAAAATAAAGGAAGTTATTTTGAAGAATGTTGGTACTCACGGACTACCATAGTAATTTGTATCCTACTATGGACTTCAAAGAGTACCATCAACCAGCATTTTTCAAAATATCTTCTTTAAAGTGGAGGCAGAGTAAACGGTGAAGTCTTTTTCATTTTTGAACGAACTCTTCAATCAATTACAGATCAGGCTTCTCCTCGTAGTGGCAAATGCAGGCTGATCTTTGGCTGTCCAGGTAAGGCTTACATCCCAAGTGCATGACGGTATCAAAGAGCACAGTCACTGCTGATTCACAGGCTGTCCAAACAAAGACGGGAATACGGTTTGATTTACTGCACAAGTACAGCAAGATAAAATAAATACAGTTAAAGTCAGAATTATTAGTCCTCCTGTGAATTGTTTTCCCAAATATTTCCCAAATGATGTTTAACAGAGTAAGGAATTTTTCACAGTATGTCTGATAATATTTTTTCTGCTAGAGAAAGTCTTATTTGTTTTATTTCAGTAAAAGCGGTTTAAATTTTTTTTTTAAACCATTTTAAGGTCAATATTATAAGCATCTCTTAAGCAATAATTTTTTGATTGTTGTACAGTGACTTGCCTATTTAGCCTAGTTAAGCCTTTAAATGTCACTTTAAGCTGAATACTAGTATCTTGAAAAATATCTAGTCAAATATTCTGTACTGTCATTATGAAAAAGATAAAAGAAATCAGTTATTATAAGCTAGTTATTAAAACTATTATGTTTAGAAATGTGTTGAAATTTTTTTTTTACATTAAACCGAAATTGGGGGGAAAAATATACAGGGGGTCTAATAATTCAGAGGGGCTAATAATTCTGACTTCAACTGTATATATGCAATAAAACTAAAGTATAGACTTACCTTGAACACTTTGGGACAAGCCCAGTGTCATTTGTAAATTCTGACAGATGTTCTCCAGACAGAGCTGGAACTGCTCGTCACAGTCGTTTTTCTCTCTGCCGCAGGAGTCGTAGCAGCGGTCATGCTCATTACAGCATCTGGTCATAGACGGGATCCCAACATCAAACTGCAGCAAATTATGACAAAAGGATTCAGTTTTACTCACCCGTTTCAAACATTTCTAAGTTTTTATTCTTCTGTTTAACACAAAAAAAGACAATTTAAAGACACCTGAAAACCTGTAACCGTTTACTTCCATAGAATTAGTTTTTTCTAGTATGGAAGTCAATGGTTACAGCTTTTCATCTTTCTTAATATATATATATATATATATATATATACACTCACACACAGTTGAAGTCAGAATTATTAGCCTCCTTTGAATTTTTTTTCTGTTTTAAATATTTTCCAAATGATGTTTAACAGAGCAAGGAAATTTCCACAGTACGTCTGATAATCTTTTTTCTTCAGGAGAAAGTCTTTTTTGTTTTATTTCGACTAGAATAAAAGCTGTTTTTAATTTTTTTAGGTCAAAATTATTAGCCTCTTTAGGCTATATATGTCCGAGGCTCAGACACACTCTCGCACTTCAAAACTAGATTAAAGACCTATCTTTTTGCGATCCAAGACCAGCGATGAGATGATCCCAAGGTTTTCATAATCCTGGACCAGGCCGCATCCTGAGCAGCTGCTGTGGTGGTCATGGAAGAGTGGAGAGCATGAGACTGACTCCTGTGATGCTCCAAGGACAGATGAGTCTTCGCTGAGGTCCAGCTTCCTGCGCCTAGACTGCAGCTCTGCACAAGACGTTTGGCCATAGGAGAAATGGTCGTGCCCAACTGAGCCAGGTTTCTCTGGAGGTTTTTTAAATCTTCACTTTCGCCAATTGGTGAAGTTTTTTTTCCTCGCCGCTGTGCCACTGGCTTGCATGGTTCGGGATCTGTAGAGCTGCGCATCGATGGATTTGCTCTTCAGTGTTTGGACTCTCAGTAGTGAATATTACCCACACTGACCTGAGCTAAACTGAACTGAAACACTGAAAACTGGACTGACTCTGTTTCAATTCACTATAATCTTCTATGTGAAGCTGCTTTGACACAATCTACATTGTATAAGCGCTATACAAATAAAGATGAATTGAATTGAATATATTTTTTCGATAGTCTACAGAACAAACCATCGTTATACAATAACTTGCCTAATTACCCTAACCTGCCTAGTTAACCTAATTAACCTAGTTAAGCCTTTAAATGTCACTTTAAGCTGTATAGAAGTGTCTTGAAAAATATCTAGTCAAATATTATTTACTGTCATCATGGCAAAGATAAAATAAATCAGTTATTAGAGATGAAATATTAAAACTATTATGTTTAGAAATGTGTTGAAAAAAATCTCTCCGTTTAACAGAAATTGAGGAAAAAATAAACAGGGGGGCTAATCATTCTGACTTCAACTGTGTGTGTGTATGTGTATATATATATATATATATTTATTCAACAGAAGAAACAAACTCATAAAGGTGAACTACTTGAGGGAGAGTCAATAGTGTGGACATTTTTGGTCCCTTCAAGTACATAATAGTAGTGTATAAGTATATGCCAGAGATGGGGGACTCAAGTCACATGACTTGACTCGAGTCAGACTTAAGTCGCAAAATTTAGGACTTGAGACTTGACAAATATCCAAAAAAGACTTGACTGTCATGACTTGAGACTTGACCTTGAGTTAAATGACTCGAAATAACTTGTTTTTGTTAAATAAATAACCGTTTGTTATATATTATGCATTACATACAAACCCGAAAGTTATATAAATAAATACAAATTGCAAAAAAAAATTGCAAAAGTTCAAAAATTAACAAAAAATGTAATTGACTTGAAAGTGACTTGCTGGACCAAGCTACGACTTGACTTGTTTGAGACTTGAAGGTTATGACTCGAGACTTGCTTGTGACTTGCACATGTGTGACTTACTCCCACCTCTGGTATATACACTACTATGTGTCATTTGGGACACATTTCTGTCAATATCCAACACTGTTTTCCTCACCTGAAACCCAAACAGCGGTGAACCACATCCGTTCGGAGGAGGTGGTCTGTAGTTGGGACGAGGAACCGGTGTGTACCCTGTAGTAGAGAGACAAAACTCATTACCAATTGAATAAAACGAAGAGCCTTTAATAAATGTGTACTGTATGTAAGCTGTATGAGTTACTGATGTCTGACGAACCGTCGCCGCACGTGAACTGACACTGTCCGTCTGAGCCTCCGATCAGGTCCAGAGCCATGTTGAGGTACCTGTCGATCCGGTGAATCCCGCTCCGGATGGAGTTTATGGTCTTTCTCCAGTCTGGAGGTTTAATTTCTTCATCAGACCCATCAGCTTTTGTCGATAATAATACTCCAGAGAGCAGCAGGGTAACGCAGGAGAGGATGACACGGCGGGGCATAGTCCAAAAATCACTCTTAAAAAGTACCTATAGAGTCTATATGTTAGATATTTTGTCTTGCGTATGTTTCCGAAAGAATGTCCACATGTTAAATAAATCCGTGATGGAATAAATCTTTACTAGTGTAAACTGAGTCTGCGTCAAGTTCTTGTTGATAAGTGAATGGTTCTCTTCTTCTACTGCTCTTCTTACACTGAATGGTGGTCCTTCTGCCCCCTGCTGGACGAAAGTTTATTTCTGGACTATGGCCTGTCGTGTCATCATCTCCTGCGTGTTCGATTAGATCAGTATTTCTCAACCCTCCTGGAGGACCACCAGCTCTGCATAGTTTCCATGTCTCCTTAACCAAACACACCTGATTTAGATCATCAGCTCATTAGCAGAGACTGAAAGATCTGTAATGGGTGTGACAAACAAAGGAAGGAGACATCCAAAACATGCAGTGTTAGTGGTCCTCCAAGAACATGGTTGAGAAACACTGGACTAAAGCATAGTGATAGATTAAACATGGATTAAATAACTTTGTATGTATCGAGCATCTTGCAAAAGATAAATAAACACACACACATACTTATATTTAATAAGTAGCCTATAAAAGAAGTTTGGTCCAACAATGAAATAAAAATGAATAATAAATAAAATGACTGTACATGCATCTTAAACATATGTATATACACTATTTATATTTAAAAGAATAGTATTGAATAAAAGCAAAAAGGTTAAATCAATAAGCGAAACAACAGAACGACTTTAATGTTCATTCATTCATTCATTTTCTTGTCGGCTTTGTCCCTTGCGGGGTCGCCACAGCGGAATGAACCGCCAACTTATCCAGCACGATTTTACGCAGCGGATGCCCTTCCAGCCGCAACCCATCTATTTATCTTAAAAGCTCGAGCGTGTATAACAACACTAATAACACAGCTAATAACTTTAGCACATTCACATTTTATATTCATTCATTCATTTTCCATCGACTTAGTCCACTTATTCATCAGAGGTCACCACAGCAGAACGAACCGCCAACTTATCCACCATGTTTTGCACAGCGGTGCCCTTCCAGCTGCAACCCAGTACTGGGAAACATCCATACACACTCATCCATGCTCATACACTAAGGCCAATTTAGTTAATTCAATTCACCTGTACTGCATGTCTTTGGACTGTGGGGGAAACTGGAGCACCCGGAGGAAACCCACGTGAACACGGGGAGAACAATCAAACTCCACACAGAAATGCCAACTGACCCAGCCAGAGCTCGAACCAGCGACCTTATTCCTGTGAGGCGACAAGTTCTAACCACAGAGTCACCGTGCAGCCCTATTTTAAATTGAAATAAATATAAATTAATTCATAAAAATAAATAGATTTCAGGAAATATCTATAGAAATACAGGATATCTTATATAATACAATAATAATAAATATAAGTATCAAAGAAGTGTTTAAGTCAAAGTAAGAAATAACTAAAACAAATAGTCTAAAATCCTGAATGGATGGAAATTTACATACAGCACCAGTGTGTGCCTAAACAAATAAAAAATTATATGATCAAAAAGTCATGACTACATGTGTTTTCATGTTACTTTAACTTAATTTAGTAAGCTAATCAGGTTTACACTTTTATTTGTATTCTCAGTGCTGGTGGCAGCTGGAAGGACATCCACTGCGTAAAACATATGCTGGAGTAATAGGCGGTTTATTCAATGAATAAGCTGAAGGAAAGTGAGTGAATGTTTTAAGTCAGTTTAGTTAATATAAGGGTGCACTCACACTAGACCAGCGGCGGGCAAACTTTTTAGACCCGAGGGCCACATCAAGTTTTGCAAACCAAGTGAAGGGCCACATGTCAAATCCTTCAAAAAATAACTTTTATTTATAGTGGCAGTATGCATGTAACATGTAATATTGGACAGAAACATGCCACATTAACACAAAACAGATTTTTAAATAGTTATTATTGAGTCAAATTTACAAGTAAAATTAATTTGCACTGCTATTTATATTTACTTATCATCATCATAAAACAATAAAATAATCCCTTATAAAATATGATAATAATAATGTAATAATTTTTACAGTGGAGAATAGAAAGGGTATTGTCTAATAGAAAAAAATCTCCTATTAACACATTAAAATCATTCTTAAAGTTTACTATTCAGTCAAATTTATAATAATCTACTTTGCACTGCTTTTAGAATATACAGATCAATCATCATAAAACTTGATGAAACCACAAATCTTTGATAAAATAACTTTTTTAAGTGGATGTATGCATGGAAAATATATTCTATGACAAAAATGAACACATTTAACCAGCATTTATTATATAATTTGAGTCAAATTCACAACAATCTCATTTCATCTCATACTGGTTGCGCTAACTGTACCGCGTGCAATACTGCCATCAAATGGCGTTCACTTGTATTGCATCATTAATTTACTAATTCTGAAACCGTTACTCAGAAGCAGCATTTTAAAAACTCCCTCGCGGGCCGGATGAAAGTGTTCAGCGGGCCGCATATGGCCCATGGGCGTAGTTTGCCCACCTCTGCACTAGACTATTCGGATCGTGCCTGGGTGTGTTTCCCGGTTCATGTGACAATTGTGAGTGCTCCGAATTGGGCCCAAGCACGGTTGGAAGAGGTGTGCCAGAGAGCGGTTCACTTGGGCTTTGGCGCGGTACGCTTGTCGTGTGAGTGCAAAGCGTGCCTGATCGCGAAACTGAAGACGTGACGACACTTCTAAGGGACTGTTTCATATGGATTTATTAATCATTCGTACTTTTCAATGAACGCAAACTGTCGTAGTTTATTAAAGACACAAACCCCTCACTGCACCACAGCTGCACCTTCAGCAAACCTCCTAATACGAGCAGCACGATGACTTTTATGATCATTTATGAGCGTCAAAAGTGGCTGATGTGTTCGGCGAAATATTTGACTGTGTGTCACTGCATCTCAATCGACTAAAAATAATACAAAACGATATAACTAAAGCAATCTCCACTGTGCTGAGCGAGAGCGCTTCTCTACCTGTTAAACTGAACAGTCGCATCATGGATGACGAAAGCGTGCTCCAGCTCGGAAGGTAAAATGCAATGTGAGTGCAGGCTGTCAGGGGAGAGGGACAAGCGCACTTCGGCGCGGTTCAAGGCAACTGTACCTAGTGTGAGTACGCCCTTAGTTGAAGTGACTTGTAGTTCTGTTTTGAATCTGCCACTATGCTGACACACAGGTATTTGTAGCTCCGCCCCTTTTGAAAAGAGTGCAGTCTCATTTGAATTTAAAGCGACAGTCACCAAAACACCACAATTTGGATCAAAGCCTTAAAGGGGCAATTTCAAAGAGTTAAAAAAATGATTAGCGTGGTATTTTGAGCTGAAAGTCCACACTTTAGGGACATCATGAATTATTTTATATCTTGCAAAAAGAGGCATAATAGGTCCCCTTTATTGATTCATTTATTTTCCTTCGGCTTAGTCCCTTTATTCATCAGGGGTCTCAACAGCAGAATAAACTGCCAACTTATCCAGCATATGTAATTCGAACCCTGGTGCTAACCACTGAGCCACCGTGCCGCTTGGTCCCTTTAGTTTAACTAAAATTTTTTTAGTTGGAAACAAAACATAAAAAATGCATTTAAAACACTTTTTTACATCAAATAACCACATTTTATTAATGTTTCTTCAGATTTCCTCTGGCCAAGGACTCACTTGTCGACGGGCCCTGCTCTTGAAGGAGAACAGTTTAAACAGAGACCCCTGAATGCCTCTCTTCACTCTCGGCCTGATGTCTCTGAGAGCTGAAATAGGAGATTTATCAGCGTCTGCTTTCTGGTCTCCACTGCATTTCTCATCTGTTTCCTCCTGGTCAGAATCTAGGTACATCTCACTGATGCTTTTGCAGGTAGAATGAGATGCAGCGAAGCTCTCCATCAGCTCTTTCTCGACAGAAAACTCTGAATTTGATCCCGATGACGAAAGGCTTTCATGCGAGTAATTCTCTAGTGCCTCATGATGCATGACGGTGTAGTTAATGATGGCTGCAGATAGGACAGCGGTGACGTAGCCCACAACCAGATAGTTTTCATGCCAAGCTGTCTTTATGTTGACCTTATGTGCCAGGATGCCAAGAGCTTCATTTATGATCTGTAAAACAGTGTCTTCTGTAAATCTGCCTGTGGTGCAGACATCAACCTTAATCCCTGCCAGGCTTGCCAGTGCCTTTATTAGACTGGAGACAAGCGTTTTAGAAAGATCAGTGTCCAAAATGTCGAGATTTTCCAGCAGTCCTTCAACAACACCCTCGAGCAGATGAAATGGTAATGTTACAGCGTGAGAGGCCTCTAGGATTTCTCCTTCTTCTCTTCCTGATTGGCTGGTGCTTTTAAAGCAAGCTTCATCAGGTACATCCTTAAAAAAACAGTAAAGTAAAATATAAAATGCAGATATCTTTATTAGTAGTCCTCCTGTGAAATTCTCATGTCGATTATCATATTGTTTTTATATTTCTTTTAGTTTGGCTGTATTGCAAACTATTTACTAAAATAAAATGGAAAAAAACACTGATGAGATCAATATTATTAGCCCACTTAAGTTTTTTTTGCCCAATTAACCAAGTTAAGCCTTTAAAATGCACTTTAAGTTGAATACAACACTGTAAAACATTATATGATTAATTAGCCATGACAGAATATGATTTTCATAATCATGTTGTAACTTAATTTTATAAGTTACACAATGTGTTTTAAGTCAGTTTAACATAATATAAGTTCAACTGACTCATAAGGTTATTTTGATTCAGCTTAAATTTTTTATTTTTTTTACAGTGTATCTTGCAAAATAACAAATCAAATAATATACTCTGTCATCATGGCAAAGAAAAAAAATAGATATTTGAAATTAGTTATTAAACTATGATGTTTAAAATGTGTTGAAACCTTCACTTTTAAACATGAGCTTAAAATATATATATTTGAAGAATAATTAAAATTCCACAGATGGGCTAACATGAATTATAATATTTTCATGAACTTTTTATTGAATATTTATTCTTTATTCCTCTGAATTCTGAATTTATTACAGTTGCAAACTTGATATATATATATAATTTTTATTTTTTTACATGTATCCTGATAACAGAATATAATCTGAATTTTAGTTGAGGGATGCAATTAAATAAAAAATATTAAAATAAAAAACCCAAAATAAAAGCAATTCTATCAGTGAATAATAATGTACTTGTATTGTTTTTCTTAGATTTTTCTATTACGTTAAAATGCTAAAGTTAAAGCTAAAATGAACCAGAATAGATTCAATGGTAGGCTAACAAACAGGATGCCAGCTTTAAAAAATAAAATAGGTCTATTGTTCTTGTAGCTATAAGAAAGAAAGAAAGAAAGAAAGAAAGAAAGAAAGAAAGAAAGAAAAAGTTCCAAATATCTAAATATTCTATATACAAAACTATTCGACCCGTTTTTAATAATCAAAACAGTGATTATACAGCAGGGAGCTGTACATTAAATAGGTCAATTTTGTTTTATTTACCGTACAAAATGGCGCATAAAATCTTACCTCAGCTGCAGTAGGTGGAAGTATATGGTTTGTTTTATTCTCCACAGTCGTTACAAATATTATTAAATTGCCAGATTTGTTGACAAAAGTTTTCTGACGATTGTCCTCCATCTTTTCTAAACACATCGATCGTTATTTGCGTCCGAAATTTGAATCACAACACACGTCCGTATACATGCACATATGGTTTGCTTACGAAATAAAAATACGGTTACTCAGTTCTTTATACGTTATATTTACTGCATACATGTATTATATGAGCGCAAAGCCGTGAATCCATAACAATGCCACAAGAGGGCGATGTTGGTTCTGTGGTGCGAAGTATCCAAAGAAGAAGAGAAGAACCACAACATTGCTTGCTCTTTGAACACAGAACAGAACTGAAACGCTGGACTGATATTAGCATTTTCATTTAAGTTCTCGTTCGACTAAACGCTAATCTGGTAAGACAAATCTTCAGGAACTCCTCGTTAGTACGAAGTCTCAAACTCTTGCTTTAGTGTTAAGTTAGATCATGTGGTAGTAACCAAGATATTTAAGTCTCCTGTATAAATATTGTTATGAAAACGGCACATTTCTAAAGTATTACATTTTACTTGGGATATCTGTAATATTTTATGTATTTATTCATATTAAAATGCTTTTATACAACTATGGTTTGTGTAGCAAAACCATGGTGATTGGAATTTGAACATGGTTTAACTACAAAAACCATGTGTTTTTTTGTTTCCTATTGTTTATTTTATAGTAAACTATGGTTAATTTGCATAGAGTATAAATATTTATTAAACTGATGACCAACTATATTTTATTTCAGGCTTGACTGTATGTATATTATTAAAAGTGACGTTGTTTATTTGTAGATATTCACATTCAATACGTTGTGTATTTACTTATTCATTTTGCTATTCCTTTGTCTCCAGACATTGTGTATAAATTAATTTATCCCTGATTAATATTGTGAGTGTAAACTGGTGTTGGTTATAGGCTGATCATGGAGGTGCCAGAGGCCAGTCATTCTCAACACACACCGCCAGACTCTGCAAACTCTTCAAATGAGTCCGGCATGTCTTTAACACCACACATGCTGGCCAAAATTGAGCGAAACCGGCAACGGGCGCTGATGCTCAGACAAGCCAGACTCGCCAGCAGACCATCCTCCGCTGTGGAAGGTCTGGTTTTCGTTTGAAAACTGCACAAGACATGCATAAATTTCATTAATTAAGTTTGTGTGACGAATGTAATATGTTTCAGGAGCTACTCACGCTAAAGTGGCAAAAACTATAGACTCTGGTGCTGGGTTTTTTATTGAAGAGGAGACAACAGAGGACGAGCAGCAGGAGAAGAGAGTCGTTCAACAACCAGGTATTTGAAACCACCTACAGTTGAAGTCAGAATTATTAGCCCCCCTGAATTATTAACCCCCCTGTTTATTTTTCCCCCAATTTCTGTTTAATGGAGAGAAGATTTTTTTTTCAACACATTTCTAAACATAATAGTTTTAATAACTCATTTCTAATAACTGATTTATTTTATCTTTGCCATGATGACAGTAAATAATATTCTTCTATACACTTCTATACAGCTTAAAGTAACATTTAAAGGCTTAACTAGGGTAATTAGGTTAACTAGGCAGGTTAGGATAATTAGGCAAAATATTGTATAACGATGGTTTGAAATATAGCGTAAAGGGGCTACTAATTTTAACCTTAAATAATTAAAAACTGCTTTTATTCTAGCCAAAATGAAAGAAATAAGCCAAATAATTCTTCAGAAGAAAAAATATTATCAGGAATACTGTGAAAATGCCCTTGCTCTGGTAAACATAACTTGGGAAATATTAAAAAAAAGAAAAAAAAATCAAAGGGGGGCTAATAATTCTGACTTCAACTGTATATAACATACAGCTTCATTTTCCTTTAAAAAATGTAGGATAATATTATATTTTGAGAATTTTCTGAGCCCCATGCTGTATATTAAGATTAATGACAGCATGTAATGTGTTTGCTACTTTTGTATGTTTTGTGTTATTAGTTAGGTAAATTCACTGCCCATTGAGATTAAAGATTGCAATAAAGCCCAAGAGTACTAACATTAAACTAGAAAAGTATAGTTCGTAAACAAACTTTATGGTGGCTTGAGAAAGTCTGTAAGTTTTAAGTACTTATAATAGAAGTAGTTTTAAAGAAGTTTTAACCAGCTGGCATAGATAAGTACATATATGTTAGCATGTTTCTAGTATGGATTGGCATGTTTCTTGCTAGGCGGTTGATAGGGGTTTTGAGTGGTTGCTAAGTGGTTGCTAGTTGTTGTTCAGGGGTGCGTTTCCCAAACAACAACGTAACTCGCGGCTGAACTTATCATAGTACCATGCATTGTTTGGGAAAAGAACGATGTAGTGACGAGTGTTTCCCAAAACCCATAGTTTCTCTGTCGCAGATCCATCGCTTGAACCACGTTAGTTATAGCGTAAAACGCCCATAATGATGCTCTAAACGGGGTGGAGTAACTTCTTTAGGGAACAACCCCATCATTTCTTTGTGCAAATTATATTGTTTTACACAAACACGCATTTAAAATAAAATCCAATATTAGTTTTGGTCAAAACATGCACTCGTTTTCCATATTAATTAAAATATATGTAAATGGCACATATAGGGCCAATGTTTGCTTTACTAATATTATTGAGAAGTTGAACATTACATATTCTATTCTAAAATATAGAACAAATCACTTACAAAAGCTAACACTATTCTAATATCATATATAAATCATATCAATAAATAAATAATGAGGCGATTTATTATAAATATATTTACTTTAATAATAATATTAATTATATTAATGATGATGTTGATGATGATTATTATCATTATTATTAAGTAGGATATTGTTTATTTTATTGTTTAAATTATATTAATGTTTTCAAAGTGCGCTGCGAAGGGAGCACAATTGTAAACATGAAGATCGCTAAAACTGAACTGTAAAAAATACTTTGAAAGCAAATTACACCAAAGAGAGATGACCTTAATGCTTTTTTATTTTTAATCATTCCAACTTTGAATGTTAGAATGTTCTAAATCAGGGGTGCTCAACCCTGTTCCTGGCGATCGACCTTCCAGCTGATTTCAGCTCCAACCCTGATCAAACACACCTGAACCAATTATTTAGAACGTGAGGAGCACTTGATAATTACAGGCAGGTGTGTTTAATAAGGGCTGCTACTGAAAACTGCAGGAAGGTCGATCGCCAGGAATAGGGTTGAGCACCACTGTTCTAAATGAGTAGGGCATAGGGGGGATAAGTGGGAATAGAACACAGCCAGGAACTATGTTTCTAACTACAGCTCCAGAGGTGTCGTTTCAAGTGCTCAAGTTTGCGACGCAGTTTGCGAATGTTCGTTGGAATGATGGATTTGGGAAACAGCAAATTAACGAACTATGTTTGTAATGACGGAACTTGTGACCTTAGTTGGCTAACAATGGTTTTGGGAAACTTACCCCTGAATGGTTGCTAAGGTGTTCTGAGTGCTTGCTAAGGTGTTGCTAGGGTGCTCTCAGTGGTTGCTAGGTGGTTGCTAAGGCATTGCTAGGGTGTTTTAAATGGTTTTGTTGCTAGGTGGTTGCTAGGGTGTTCTGAGTAGTTGCTAGGCAGTTGCTAACACAAATTAGCATGGTTCTAATATTAATTAGCATGTTGCTAGAATGTTTCTAGCACAAATTAGCATGTTGTTAGCATGAATTTAGTATAAATTAGCATATTTCTAGTATGGTTAGTATGTTTGTTAGTATGGCTGCATCCGAAACCGCCTACTACTCAGTAGGTACTGCATTTGAATTTAAACGTAAGACTCTTTAGAAAAGTACGTTCTATACAGTATGAATGTGAGAATTGTGATGGTCACGTGACCTACCTGCGTCAGTTGCGTCGCTTCACTACCATTAATGAATTCTCTCGTGGGGCATCATGGGATAGCGCAGCGTGCATATGATGCGCACTTCAGAATCTTGCCGGAAGTAGCAAGTCATTCGGGTACTTCTCGCATACTGATTTTCGAATTCTATGACTACTTGGCTACTGATTTTAGCTTACTATATAGTATGGAAGTATGCAGTATCGGACACAGCCTATGTTTCTAGTATGGATTGGTATGTCGTTAGTATGTTTTAGTATGGATTGGTATGTTTTTAGTATGTTGTTAGTATGGATTAGTACATTGCTAGTATGGATTGGTATGTTGTTAGTATGATTCTAGTGTGGTTTGGTATGTTGTTAGTATGGATTGGTATGTTGTTAGTATGTCCAATGTAAAGTCCATGGCAGTTTTTTACAATGGAAGTCTATGGGACAGTTGCTAGGGTGCCGTTAGTGGTTGCTAGGGTGTGGCTAGTAAGTTTAAAGGTCATCGGTGATTGGCAGATTGGTAGTCTGAGTTAAATGAGCCCAAACTTAAGTCTGTATGACAGTCTGGCACAAAGCTATGAGGTCACAAAGTTTGGTCCAATGTTAAGTCAATGGGACTTTTCCGGATTTTCTGGGTCCGTTTTGGGAAAACTGTAAGTCTGATCAGCTGGTAAAGATACAGCAACTTAATTCAGTATAGTTTGGGGTTAGTTTGGTAGTTGTAGTATGAACGGTCTAGCAGTAGATGCGTTCTTAAAATAGTCTAAGAAGAAGGAAGAAGACGGAAGAAGTATAAGTTAATGTAGTATAACAGTATGTTGGCTTTCTCAAGCCACCATAATGAATAAATGTGCCTTTTTCTTTTTGACATTTCCAACAAACATTATTATTTGCCAAACCCATTCTATTGAGTCAAACAGGTGTGAAGTGAAACCTTTGTATAATTTTTATACTGAGTAAACTGTCCTTCTCTTATGTATTTACCAGTATTTGACAAAACACTTTTGAAAACATTTATAGTTATATTTTATATATAATATTCCATATAATTTGCTCTAGTTGATTTGCAAACCTAGTGACATCTTTGCATTGTCATGTGTGTGTTTTAGCCCCAGTGATGGAGCCTGATTATCTGATGTGCGAAGAGTGTCAAAAGCCATTTATGGATTCTTATCTGAGCAACAGTTTTGATCTGTCTGTGTGTGATAAATGCAGGTATGTCATATTCATTCTTTGTGTGGTCATACTGGGTTAGAAATGTACTGTGTAACAGAGACTAGTAGTTACTGCCAGGTGCAGTTAGTAAACACCAGTTGTTTTTGTCTCAGTATTTTGGTTATGGTTTGATATTGTGTTTCCTGTGCACCTGCGGTTCGAAAAGCTTTCAAAACAAGCACTGTGTTGTATATGAGAAATGTATTTATAGATGCAAATGTTTGCATAGAGACAATGAAGTAAAGCACAAGCTAATATCTCGCACGGAGGCAAAAAAGAATTACCTCCTGAAGGACTGTGATCTGGATAAGAGGGAGCCACTGCTGCGATTCATCCTGAGGAAAAATCCTCACAATCCACGCTGGGGAGACATGAAACTCTACTTAAAGACACAGGTAGGGTCAACACATCCTCTGCACTTGACAATAACCTGATGTCATTCAACCCAAAATATTAACCTTAAATCATGTCTTAAAATTAAGCTGGTACATAATTATTACATTTTTACCACAATAGTTTTTGTACCACTAGCTAGAATAAATAAATGGCTGGGAAAATGATGGTATATTTAAAAAAATTTCCCCAAAAACAGGTACTGACCTGATACCATATCTGTTTTATTAGCTCTTACATACACTACCTGACAAAAGTCTTGTCGTCTATCCCAGTTTTAGGAACAACAAATAATAACTGGACTTCTAGTTGATCATTTGGTATCAGAAGTGGCTTACATGAAAGGCAAAGGCCTCTAGATTACGATTATTTTACCAAAATAAAATATGATCATGCCTTGATTTTTAATTATTTCATTTGGACAGTAAGGTCTCACTTTGCTTAGACAAAAGTCTTGTCACTTAACAGAAATAATGTACAGTATAGAATATAAAGTCATGGTGCAATAGTTAAACAATGGTTAAAGTAGAACCCTAAACGTGTTAGTTCATCACGGCACTGTTAAATTATTTATTTATTTATTTATTTATTTATTTAATATGACTGGCTGATTTTTGTTTGTGCATACATGTGCAAAAACAGCTCTTTTTCTACCAAATGTTAAGGTGGAGAAACGCTCTGTGGAGGTCTGGGGCAGTGATGAGGCTCTGGAAGAGGCCAAAGAGACTAGAGAGGAGAACAAAGAGGTGCAGAAGCAGAAACGCTTTAATAAAAAGGTTAAAGGTATGACATCGAGTCACTCTGGAGGACTTATGCTTGTATAGACTTACTTAAAGGCACAATATGTCATTTTCGCCACTAGAAGGCGCATATTCACTACAAACAAAAGCGTAGATTGATGACACCGTTACTGAGTGTGGAATCATGGTCTTTACATCCTGTGAGACTCCTGAAGAAATAATGTTCATGGATGAGCTAAAATATTCAAAACTTATTATCATGGTAGTATGAAGCAAAGTAAGGGCTCATTCACACCGAATGCGTCTTTTAGCCCGCTTCCACTGAGTGGTACTGTACGGGACGGTACGGGTCACCTTTATCAGGCTTGCGTTTCCACTGCCAAAAGGGAACTAATGGTAACTCAAACAGAAAGTTTCAGTCGACGTCATTCTCGCTCGAGGAAATGTCAAAGTAAAGCTGCACGGGTCATTCACATATCGTATGAGAAGCATTTCTCACAAAACAGATGCTTTATACACATAAATACTTATGTATGAATGTTCATTACAAACCTTTCTATAATCATGATTTGATTGATAAATAATAAATGCAACATATATGAACACATACAGACCCTTACAGTCTATGATATCTTACCAATTACAGAAAAACTACACACAGCATAGATTTAGTCCTTATTTGGGTTCAAAAACAACACGCATGATATAACCCACAGTCAGAGCAAACCTCTCATCTGTATCTTTAATCTTCACCAGCACATGTAACCTCTTGTTAGAAAGTAATTCCGTCATTTCGAGTTCATAATAGTCCAAAATGTGATGATAATAGTTAAACATGGCAGTGTGTTCATCTTATAGGCTGCTGAAAGAATCATTTGCTTCTTTGTTTGTTCCGGCTTCTCCTTTGTTTTTTCACGCTTCACTCTCACGTGTGTACGTTTCTGAAAGGATGTCAGAAGCACTTAAATAATCACGCACGCGTTATTATCATCAGCTCAATAAGTTTGTTATTTCATATATAGACGCGCAGTGAGGGCACGCGAGCTCTCTGAAGAAAGTGAAACCGCTCGCGCTTTTAGACGGCCTCGTAAAACAACAACAGGACACAGAAGATTATGCTCTTCTTGGCTAAGGTTTGTTTGAGCTCGGGTCGACCATGGCTTGTTATTATATGTACTGTTATTACAGTGTAATGTCTCGGCTGTGTATTTAAAAAAAAATTTTTTCATTCTCCTGGCTTGTGTACGCGTGAGTGACACTTCTCTGTAATCCGTGGAAACGGCCATAAAAACATATCGAACCGTACCACTCAGTGGAAACGGGCCATTTGCTTACAAAATCACTCGAAAAGTAGTGCATTGGAAAGGCTGATGCAGCACAAAAGCAGCGGAGCTTTTATTATGCCACAGTCCACCGCTTTTGGTTCTGCTTCTTGTGATCACGTGGGTTAAAACCCTACAAGGAGGCTATTTATCATAGTAAAACCATTTTAAGGTTCTGTTATAATGCTGCTCTGTACAGTATAATAAAACACACAACATATTAAAGCATCTTCAGTGTTTCCCTGTTTTCTACAAAACCAAAAAACAGAAAACGAGGGTCTGTGACATCATTAGCACGGCAACACAGCACACGGTCCCTAGTTAAAATAGTTGATTTTTCTAAACATTCTTCAAAATATTTTGGGATAGTGTACATACATAAGTCAACAAAATATATAACACCGTGATTTTTGGATATGTTAATGAACAGATCTTACATATTGTGCCTTTAAATAATATTTCACCACACTGATAAAATTATTCAGAGATATTAATTATAATGTTATTTTTAACACTTTCATAAATGGTAATCAGTTTAAAATGGCCGCTTTCGTGTATGTAAATATTTTTTGAGTCTCAAACAATCTATGTTTAGATAACATGTATTGATTATAGACTAAATGAACTAATTGAGAATGACTAGAGTTGCTCACAGTGTTGATTTATCCATGTCTGTCAGAGCTGAGGCGGACGGTGAGGAGCAGTATGTTTAAGAAAGACACCAGCATTCATCAGCACGACTACGGCCCTGACGAGCTGCTGGATGAAGAGGAAGATCTATACAGGAAAGTGTGTCAAACCTGTGGACACCAACTCACTTTTGAGAAAATGTGATTGTGCCTTCCAGCTCACACAGATATGGCTACTGCACAGGGAACAAGCGGGGTCCAGATACAGGTCAACAGGGACAAGTAATCTGCCTCTCAACACATTCTAGTGGCAGTCCAGGTATCTGAAGCTTCCAAAAAACAGTGGTGCTGTATTGTTTGTTTATATCTTGAGTATGGCAAGCCGTTTGACATTTAATCTATAAAACATATTAGTACTTATTTTTCTATATTAGTGTCCTTTCCCAATAAGAACTAGCACTTACTATCTACTAGCATTTATTGTTTAGATCAGTGTTTCCCAACCCTGTTCCTGGAGGCACACCAACAGTACATATTTTTAATGTTTCCCTTATCTGACCCATTTATTTAAGGTTGTGGAGTCTCTTCTAATGTTATGATGAGTTGATTCAGGTGTGTTTGATTAGGCAGAGGTTAAAAATCTGTACTGTTGGTGTGCCTTCAGGAACAGGGTTGGGAAACACTGCTTTAGATAATAGTACATAATTTAAAAGACTGTTTAGTATTTTTTAGGTACTAGTGCTCTTATTTATTAGACCGATTGAATAGACACTTGGTTGTTCATTACACAATTGTTTCTGTTTATTAGATATTAGTACTTAATTCAATAGTGACTAGTTATTATTCAGTTTTCACTTGTAACAACCCAGCAAACAATTATGTGTTTAATAGACGTCTAATAGGCATCTAAAGATAGACAGCTTGGCTAAACTTGGGCTGTCAGTGAAAATCTAATAGACATCTAAGAATAGCCCAAAACTAGACTAGTCGTCAAATCGACAGCCTAGACCGACTATATATGTGTCATTATTAATTTCTGTTTATTTAATGACTAGTCTAGTTTTGGTCTATTCTAAGACATGTATTAGATTTTTACTGACAGCCCAAGTTTAGCCTTGTTTTAGTCAAGACGACTATGTTTAGACGTCTGTTAGACATCTATTAGAAACAAAAAATGCTTGCTGGGAAGCTTTACCTTTTGCACTTGTCTTCAATGAGGATCTGCCATTGAGATATCAACTGTTAAGTTTGGACTAGTGTGTATTCCAATTGTAACAAGTTCATGTTTTTATATAATACTAGTTGTTTTTTTTTTATTTACTAGTACCTATTATTAGATACCAGTACTTGTATCACTATATATACTATAATAGTACTTGTATAGGTAGGAGTGTCTGATCAGTAATAAATGCTAATTCTTATATGCACATATAAGTAGTTCTTATTTACTAGATACTAGTACCTAATGTTATTATTATTAGACACTCATATGCTTTATAATTATTGCTAGTAACATTTCTTGTTTTACTAATCACAACTGCTTTTTTTTGTCTCGTCGTATGTTACGACTAGTCAGAAAGGGGAATTCAATTAAAATAATTGCCTAATAATAATTACTAGTGTCTATTAAATAGGCAAGAGTATCTAATAAATACAATAAATGCAAATTTCTAATGATATATAACAAAATAAGTACTACTACCTAATGAATTACTAGTAGTTCATAAAAAACTATGCCCTAGTCACAATTGGAATACACAGTAGTCAAAAGTCTAAACATGCTAGTCAAAACTGAATAGTTGATACCTCAATGACAGATTACCATAGAACAGTGGTTCTCAACCACGTTCCTGGAGGACCACCAGCTCTGCACATTTTTCATGTCTCCTTAACCAAACACGCCTGATTCAGATCTTAGGCTCATTAGCAGAGACTGAAAGACCTGTAATGGGTGTGACAGGCTAAGGAGACATCCAAAACATGCAGTGTTGGTGGTCCTCCAGGAATGTGGTTGAGAAACACTGCCATAGAAGACAATGGCAAGGATAAAAATAAAGTGATGAATGAAATAAGCACTAGTAGTTATTAATAAGAGCCAGTGTCTAATGAATAATTCTAGAATTTAATTAATAAATTATAGTATCTAATAAATAAGTACCAGTATCTAATAAGTAGCTAAAGAATTAGTGCTAGCATCTAATAAATAAATTATATCTAATAAATGGATACCAGTAGCTAATGAATAAGTGCTAGTAGCTAATAAATAAGTTCTAGCATCTACTAAATAAATACCAGTAGCTAATGAATAAGTTCTAGTATCTAATAAATAAGTACCAGTATCTAATACATGGATACCAGTAGCTAATGAATAAGTTCTAGTATCTAATAAATAAGTTCTAGTATCTTATAAATAAGTACCAGTATCTAATAAATGGATACCAGTAGCTAATGAACAAGTTCTAGTGTCTAATAAATAAGTTCTAGTATCTAATAAATAAGTACCAGTATCTAATAGGCTACATTGATACCAGTAGCTAATGAATACGTTCTATTATCTACTAAATGCATACCATTAGCTAATGAATAAGTTCTTGTTACTAATGAATAAGTTCTAGTATCAAATAAGTACCAGTATCTAATAAATGGATACCAGTAGCTAACGAGTCAGTGCTTGTATCTAATGAATACGTTCTAGTATTTAATGAATAGCCTAACCCTGCTGAAAAAAACAGCTTAAACCAGCCTAAGCTGGTTGGCTGGTTTTAGCTGGTCAACCAGCCTTGTTTTAGAGGGGTTTTGGCCATTTCCCGGCTGGTTTCCAGCCATTTCCAGCCTGGTCATAGCTGGTCAGGCTGGAAAATGACCAGCTTAAACCAGCTAAAACCAGCTTGACCAGCCTGGTTTAAGCTGGACATAGCTGGTTTTGGCTGGTCAAGCTGATTTTAGCTGGTCATCTCCCAGCCTGACCAGCTAAGACCAGGCTGGAAATGGCTGGAAACCAGCCTGGAAATGGCCAAAACCCCTCTAAAACCAGGCTGGTCAACCAGCTAAAACCAGCCAACCAGCTTAGGCTGGTTTAAGCTGGATTTTTCAGCAGGGAAGTCTACCAGTATCTAATATATGGATACCACTAGCTAATGAATAAGTGCTAGTATCTAATAAATAAGTACAGTATCTAATAAATGAACACCAGTAGCTAATAAGTGCTCGTATTTAATGAACAAATTCTAGTATCTAATAAATAAGTACCAGTATCTAATAAATGAACACCAGTAGCTAATGAATAAGTGCTAAATCAACACCTGTAGCTATGCTAGTAGTATATAGTTATTAGTACGTGAGGAATAAATGGCACTAAAAACATTTAAGTACTAAAACTGAATGGAAAATGGGTACTAGCATGAAAAGAGATACTAATGTGATTTATAGATTAAATGTTAATACTTTGCGAAGTTTAGAAACGTTTACATCAGTGAAGATAAGAGTTTGAAGCGCTAGATTTGATCACAAGAGGGCGCTGTAGAGCTGAATTTCAGAACTACAAAGCAATTATCAAATGACATAAAAGAGAGCATTCTTTATCATATCAGGGGGAGCACACACACTGTTAGCATACTTTATATATGTGAACAAACTGCAAATGAGGTGTATTAAATGGTACATTCCATGTGTATTTTAATATTCGCGACGTGACTACCAAAAGTCTGCCTTGTCAGTTTAATCATGACTCAAACGAACCAAACTGGTCTGAAGCTGAACTGGTAACATGAACTGGTCTCTTCCTCGTCTACCTCGTAAAATCCCAGTGGCTGTTTGTACGGCGAGGGATATTGACGATTCCATACGCAGACTGAGAGATTCTCTTACGGTGTTGTGTTTCAGTCTGTCTGTCTGACCACTGAATGTATCACACCTCCATATTCACCATACACAAAAGCACTGGTTTATTTACATCACGTTTAAATAGATATGTTACACTGTATTAGAATGATGAATTTAGGGAATAAATGGTTTGTAATAAATAAAAACATCGTCTTAGAAAGTGTTTTCCATTATTAGCTTTTACTATGTGATGTTTAAGACCACAAACATGTTTATCATTATTCTTCAGGGACACACACACACACACACCGCATGCCCCGTTTCCTCGTGTCTGGTGTGTGTGTGAGTAAGAGAGTGAATGTGTGAATGTTCGTCCTTTTGTCATGGTGTCCTGTGAGGCAGGGTTACACATGCCTTGCATTGCTGTCATTTATTTGTGTTCGGCCTGTATCTTGTTCGCTTTTTCGCCTCTGAACCCTTCAGGCCACTGTAGAATCAGACCAAACAAAGGGCACCTCTAGTAATGATTAATTAATAACATAATGAATTACAGTAACTTTTAAAGTAGGAAATTCATCAATTAAATACATTAGGCTGCATCATCAATTACTGTTCGGTAAGATTTCCAAATGTTGTAGTAAAATCATATTGATCAAATTAATTTCATAATAAAATAATTATGAAATTAATAAGCTCGAAAGATTTATTGAAATGAGGGAGTGAATTGTATATAGCTACATGATCCATTGGCATGAGAAAATGAGTGAATGAATTGTCAGTTTGTGCTCCACATGAATGAAATGATACATTTTTAGTTATTATTGTGCAAACAGATATAGAAAAAACATAGTGCTCAGCATATATAAGTACACCCCTCACAAGTCTATCTTTTAAATTCATATTTTTAATGGGAAGCTGTACAATATTATATTTGTGCATATACATTAGATTAGTCAGTACTGAAGCCAAATCTGGAGCTTATCTAACAAAATAACTCACGATAACGGTCCAAAAACTAGTACACCCAAGAAAAATATTAAATACAAATTTAAAAAAAGAGGAAAAATCAAGAGAAGCAAAAAAATGTAAACATTTTGTTGAAATTTTGCAGGTTGTCATTTATTTTTGCAATATTTAGCTTGAATTTAATTGTATTATCTTTCAATTTCTAAATATGTTTAGTGACTAAAATCTTATTTTAATAATTATATCTGTTTAATAAATCTGTTTTGTTTAAATTCACCAAAATACACTGCCTATATTCACTAAAAAATGGATAAAAATATTCATTTTCAAAATGGGCTATTGATGGGTTGCAGCTGGAAGGGCATCTGCTACATAAAACATGCTGGATAAGTTGGCTGTTCATTCCACTGTGGTGACCCCAGATTAATAAAGGGACTAAGCCGAAAAGAAAATGAGTGAATGAATATAATATGGTGGCTCAGTGGTTAGCATGATTCTTTTTTATAAATATCTATTGTATATTTGAATATATCCATTTAGTGTTCAAGAAACATTTTTATTACCCATAATAAAAACTAAAAAAGGAATATTTGACTCGTTACATAGGAGTTTTTTTTGTTCTGTTGAGCTCAAATGAAGATATTTTGAAGAATGTTGGAAACCTGTAACCATTGACTTCCATAGTAGGAAAAATGCATACTATAAATGTCAGTGGTTACAGGTTTCCAACATTCTTCAGTATATCCTCTTGAAAAAACTCCAACAGGTTTGGAACAAGGGTGAGTAAATGATGACAGTTTTCACTTATTAGTGAACTGTATCCCTTTAACATTAGCAAATGATTTTAAATATATTCTTGTAACTCTTCTTACTACCAATTTAAAGCATCTTACTGACGCCAAACATGTTGAACAGCAATGTGTGTGTGCATGTGTGCCAAGCTTGGATTGGTTTTCCTTTAGCTTGTTTTTTTGGTACCATAATTCACAAGCCACATGTTCTTTGCTTGAGTCCATAAATCTTCCTCTGATTGATTCTAACGGCCCGCTTATTAATTTCTTAGTCTCTCTCCAGACTCACTATGGACAAAATATGAGCGCAAGATTGTTCGACAGTCCTAGTGTCACAAAAGGGTAATGAATTCATTCCTCAAGCGCCTTTAGAGGGGCATTTTTATTTCTGTTCTCATGCCTGTTGCGTTCTTATGACCTAATTGTGAAGTCTCAGCATAGCGGCTCTGAAATCCAAACCGCTCCACGCTTTTATCATCATTCACATTGACTGCGCACAGGGACATAAGATGAGCGGGACACCGAAAACTGTCCACCTGCAATTACTGTAATTATAGATCTAAAGTGCTTTTTGTTGATGGTTACAGCTGAAAACATATAACATTAATATTAGCCGGATCATAAGCTACAGAGCTTCCTAATGCATTTACAGGCTGCTTTTGATAGATAGGACCTGTATAGATGTAGCCTAGAGTCCGTGCTGATGTCTCGTCACCTCCGCTGACCCCTGAGGTCAACGTAAGGCCGAAAGATCAGCAAAGCACAGAGAAGGACATACCCCGCTAATGCCTGCGCTTTGATTAATGGCACCCATGATTTGCCACCTGCCGTTTTATATGGCCCTCTGTGAGTAACTGATCTCGAAGTGCTTGCATGCGTGGCGTCCGCATTTTAAATAGCTGCCTAAATTTATCAGCTTTGTGGAGGTCGTTAAAAATTCAGACACCCGCAAGTTTGACTCGCGTTCTGGTGTGAAAACGACCACTGTGAGCCATATCCAGCTGTCACGGTGCACCCGTATATTTTACCCTTTCAGACATGTGATGCTTGTACACGAGATGTGCGATTTCACCAAGTAGGACATGTTCATGTATCAACATCTAACAACATTCCAATCAGCCAATCAGAATGAAGGGATGAGTTTATGGGCTCTATTTTTACAATCTAGGCACAAAGTCTAAAGCACATGTCTCAAAAGCATTAAGGGTGTGTCCGAATTTTGCTATTTTAAGGACTGAAAAATACGGTTTGCGCCGCGGCACATGGTCTAACAGGGTTGTGCGTGTTCTCTTAATGAGTTATGGGTGTGTTTTGAGAATAACCTGCATTAAACCAATCAGAGTCTTATCTCCCATTCCCTTTAAGAGTCAGTTGCGTCGGACTTTGTAAGCGGATAAACTGAACGCTACACTAGCAACAAAACAGTTAAACAGACCGTCTGCAGCGTGAGGATAAAGAATGAGCCTCCTCCATTCGGCCTCTTTACTTTCTCTTTACTTTACTTTTACTCTTCACTTTACTCCTTTACTTTAGTGGATAAGGAAACGGTGTTGTACGCACTCCACTGAAGACATTCATTAGCCTACATATTAAATTTTGTTTGTAAAACACAAAGATTTGTTTTAAAACTATTTCTAAATTCAGTTCTAATTTCCAGCAAACGAATAAATGAACAATAATAATGAAGTGTGGTAAAAACACTGATTTATATCCAAACACATGTCCTATTCCTATGCCCCTATGGTGATGCATATATCTCCAAAGCCTGACAGGTGGACAAATCTAAACTTATTTTTATTAAAACAAATATAAATATGAATATATTAAATAATACTGCTAATAATAGTAACATTATACAAATGCAATTTGTCATGAATAAACTGAAAAAAAGCCCCCCAGAGATGAAGTCAAGGAGGCAGGGATTTTTTTATATTTACGTAGAAATAATTTTTGAAATGTAGAAATAGTAATAATTTTTGTAATATTTTAATTCTTTTTCATTTGTAAAGATATTTGCGTATTGCTGTACATCCTGTATGTATTAAGCAATGTGTAAGCATTTAAGGTGCACAACTAACGAACTGTGTGCTGGATTTTAGACCTGCTTTCAGCTAGTCAATTGCGCAGTCTATTTTAGTTCCTCAAAATAGCATCGCTCCAACAATGCACCTTAACACACCTTCTTTCAAGACCGGAACACCCATGAGTCCACAAAGTGGCGCAAATGGATTTGCTATTTAAACAATGTGGCGCAAAACAGGAAAATTAGGGTTGCGCTGGCCTAAAAATAGCAACACACCGCGCCAAACACGTCTTGCGCCTTATTGGGCCGGGTATATGATAGGGCCCTATGTTAAGTTTAGGCGCACAGTTAGGGTTATGTGTTTCTGTTATAAAACTAGTAATCCCCTCTGATTTTGGGAATAATTTACAGTTATGGTAGGGTTTAATTGTGGATCACATTGTCAAACAAAAATGATGTTCCAAGATCAACAAAGATCGTGTCATACATGACAAAATCCCACCCACCGTTTGCATGGGCCCATTTACTCCATATGTTAATTGTTTACATACTGTTAGCGGGTGTCTTCAGCTCCTCCATGACCCTAAAGGATAAATGAACTATTAACGCTGGTACATGAAGCCTGTCAATTTATTATTATTTATGCTTTTCATTTTTTGATATATTATTTTCAGAAAAATTCTCTACTCATAAAATGTTTATGTCTCTTGCAACTGCTCAGACACTAAAACTGCATATAGTTTTACCCTGTAGTTTATTTAGCTTCACTTCACTTGTTTCACTGCTAACCTGGTAATCTTTTAATAGAACTAAGTGGAGTTTTAATAGTTTAAAGTTGCTCTTAGTTACTCATAACATTAACTAATTAATTGAACCATAAGTTTCAGATCTAAATAGTCCAAATCATGTCATCATGAGATATTAAAAAACAATACAGTAACAGATAACAGTGTGGTCCTTTCATTCACTCATTAATTTTCTTTGGCTTAGTCCCTTATTTATCAGGGGTCGCCAAATCGGAATGAACCGCCAACTATTCCAGCACATGTTTTACACAGTGGATGCCCTTCCAGCCACAACCCAGTACTGGGAAACACTCATACACTCATTCACACAAACTTATACACTACGGCCAATTTAGATCATCCAATTCACCTAAAGCCCATGTCTTTGGACTGTGGGGGAAACCGGAGCACCCGGAGGAAATCCACACCAACAGAGGGAGAACATGCCTACTCCACACAGAAATGCCAACTGACCCAGCCGGGACTTGAACCAGCGACCTTCTTGCTGAGGTGACAGTGCTAACCACCGTGCTGCCCCAGTGGTCTCTATTATTATTATTTTTTTTTTTTTACTTATTGGTGAATATGAACTAATAAATTCAGCATATTTTGGTGTATTAACTTATATTAATGCGAATAATGTATTAATAAATGCTGCAATTAACATTACCTAAAATTACGAAGAGGCTTTTTAGACAATCAGTTATATACAGTAAATGAATATGAATGGAAAGGTTTTAACAATTGAACGAAATGTACAGTTGAAGGCAGAATTATTAGCCCCCCCTGTTTTTACCCCCTATCTCTGTTTAACAGAGAGATTTCTTCAACACATTTCTAAACATAATAGTTTTAATAACTCATCTCTAATTGATTTATTTTATTTTTGTCATGATGACCGTAAATAATATTTGACTAGATATTTTTCAAGACACTTCTATCCAGCTTAAAGTGACATTTAAAGGCTTAAGGTTAATTAGGTTACCTAGGCAGGTTAGGGTAATTAGGCAAGTTACTGTATAATGGTTTGTCCTGTAGACTTTTGAAAAAAAATATAGCTTAACCTCCTTGGGCTTGAGTGTCCACATACAGCACATTTCAGCTCTTAAGTGGCTATTTAAAATACTTTGAATGTTTTATGTTTTGTTACAGACATACAGTGTCAGCTTGCAACTGTTTTGCAGCATATGAAATGTCCCAAACACTATTTTTAACTGTCCAAAATGGGAAAAAAGTTTGTTTTTACTCTCTGATAGTCACAGCAAGTTAAAAAAAAATTCTATGTTAATATGCATTAAAAACAGTCAGAAAAAGGGTTTTATGTAAATTCGGACCACATATGGACTTCATTTTTCTCTAAAAGTACATCATATCAAAAGATGATACTTAGATTTTTATTCTAATTATGTTCCAATAAGCCCAAATAGCAAAGAGAAATATAAAATGCATGAAAAAAACACCTTGGGCCTTAAGAGGTTAAAGGGGCTAATAATTTTGACCTTAATATGGGTTTTGAAAAATTTAAAACTGCTTTTATTCTAGCCAAAAATAAAACAAATAAGACTTATCAGCCTTGTATGTATTATCAGACATACTGTGAAAATGTCCTTGCTTTGTTAAATGTCTTTTTGGAAATATATATTTAAAAAAAATAAAAATTCAAAGGGGGCTAATAATTCTGACTTCAACTGTATATAATAATAGATTACTATTAAACTAATTTAAAAGAGCGTCATGGTGGCCCAGTGGTTAGCACTGTTGCCTCACAGCAAGAAGGTTGGTCCCGGCTGGTTCAGTTGGCATTTCTGTGTGGTGTTGGCATGTTCTCCTCGTGTTCGAGTGGGTTTCCTCCGGGTGCTCCGGTTTGGCCCACAATCCACAGACATGCGCTGTAGGTGAATTGAATAAACTAAATTGGCCGTAGTGTATGTTTGTGAGTGTATGAGGGTTTCCTAGTTCTGGGTTGGGCATCTGCTGTGTAAAACATATGCTGGATAAGTTGGCGGTTCATTCCACTGTGGCGACCCCTGATGAATAAAGGGACTAAGCCGAAGGAAAATGAATGAATGAATGTAATATAAAATATCCTTTTCAGTTCCCCTACTTATAATGACATACAGCACTCAACAATTTAAGTGGATCAAAACCTTTCATCAAAGTTGTCCTAAAACTACTGAACAACACCCATCATTGTCTTGGGACTTTTTTGATCCACTTCAAATGTTGACTACTGTAATAGTCACTAATCTGTGCAATCTAACATTGATAAATCTAACATACAGTCGAAGACAAAAATTATTAACCCTCATGTGAAATTTTCATTCTTTTTCAGATATTTCCCAAGTGCTGTTTAACAGAGCAAGGATATGTTTCCACAGTGCTATTTTCATTTCTGGAAAAGTACTTATATTACTTAAGTACCTACTTATTTCTTTTAGTTTGGCAAAGGTCAATATTATTAGTCTCTTTAAGATTTTTTCTTCAATTGGCTACAGAACAAACCACTGTTGTCCAATGACTTGTGTGCTGTCACATTTGAACGACATAATAAATGAGTTATTAGAACTATTATGTTTAAAAATGTGTTGAAAAAAAAATCTCTGTTTACCAGCACTTGAGAAAAATTTGAGAATTAAATAAATGTGATTATTCCCAGTGATGGGTTGCAGCTGGAAGGGCATCCATGCTGGATAAGTTGGCGGTTCATTACTGTGCCGACCCCAGATTAATAAAGGGACTAAGCCGAAAAGAAAATGAATGAATAAATGTAAATAAAATTTAACACAGGGTGTCCGCGGGGTCTTAAAAAATATTAAGAGTTGATAAATCAATTTAGAGAAATGTAAGGCCCTTAAAAGGTATTAAAAAGCCTTAACTGCTAATGCAAGGTATTAAATTTTGTATCAGTATGCTAAAGTTTGCCTGAATTTAATCTGTGAATATTGGGATGCTGTGTAGTTTATGAAATCGGTAATATCCTGCTGGAGTTGACATCATGCTGCTTTGTTTACTGCAGTAACCAAGAAAATGCCATTATTCCTGCTGTTTTAGGGTTGTTGCCAGATCGGATACGGTTGCGGCCGGAAGTTAACAAGAATCATTTATATTATTTATTAAATTTCCCATTTATTGTATTATTTTAACGCCTACCCCCACCCCAACCCTAAACCCAACGGTCACAGTAATGTAAACACAGTAGTACCCTGTATTATTATTTATGCTATCTATTAAATTACCCAATAAACTGTATTTTTTAACACCTACCCCCACCCCAACTCTAAACCCAACCGTCACAGTACTGTAAAAATATTAAGTATTGTTATACAGTGTCATAACTAAATGCTGCTATATTGATGTGCATGTCACATTTCTGACCGGCCGCTTATCCGATCTAGACTTTACCCTATTTTAGGTGCCACCTGCTGGATTAGTATTGCTTATTCAGTATATGAATAACGTTTTAGTTTAGGATTTGTTTTACAATCAGTATTTAGTAAATATACTGTAAATTAAAATGTCACCAATGTTACCGGTTGAAACCTAAAGTGGCGAAGAGGTCTTAAAATGTATGATAAGAGTCTTAAAAAAGGTCTTGAAAGGTATTGAACTTCACTCTCCGGTTCCTGTATATACCCTGTAACAGGAGGGCAAATACAGTAATTGTGTCTACCTTGTCTAACTGTAGATCAGCAGTAGTAGTATATAAAATCCAGTAACAAGAAAATATTGGCATTTTTTCTAGGTCAGATTATTTTTTAAGACACCCAGTGTGGATTTTTACCTTAAGTTTTGCAAAAGTGCATTCTATTACAAAAATTAGATAATACTAGTAGAAATACAATGAACAGAACATCGTTTTTATCTAGGTGATCGTTTTCAATTTTGCATTTGTATCTAACTTTTGAGTGAGAAATGTGTTGTATTGTGTGGAAATGTGTGGTATTGATTTCCCAGTACTGGGTTGCGGCTGAAAGGTCATTCGCTGCGTAAAACATATGCGGAATAGTTGGCGGTTCATTCCACTGTGGCAACCCCTAATAAATAAGGGACTTAGCTGAAGGAAAATGAATGAATGAATGGATTTGATATATAGACTTTCCTCACATTTGTTTTTAAAGTGAGAATGTATCTGTTATGTCTGAATAACAGCTCACTCCGTTAGACTAATTGCAGATGATTTACTGTACAGCCTCTTCTTTCCTATTGGTCGGCCTGACCTCAGACTGTCATATCCCTCACACCTCTGCAGTTGTCCCTTTCTCTCTGTCTTTGTTGGGTTGTGCTTGTCGTGTCTCTTTCCCAGGGCCAGCTTGTGTTCTGTAGGTTTGGCAGCGGCACTGCCTCTAATACGGGCACGCAGCTGTCGTGGGCCAGAGGCGGACATTGATAACATTCAGTTGACAACAAATGTTTCTCTACTCGCGTTATGTGTGCGCTTATGCACTTCTAGGAGGAGCGCACCCACAATAGACCCGCAGCTCTTCTGAGCGTAGTGTTTTTCTCTATAGGCTTTGTGAGCTATGACAGGGTGTCTAATAATACCTGCGTAGATTATAATGGAGAATGATGTAAGACGTGTTGTCGGCTTGATCTAGGAAAATGCCCAGATTTTTTGTCATGTGCATTTAAAATTAGGGATTCATTCAGCTGCTCATGCTAGAGATGCACAGGGGTCAAAGAATTTTGGGGTTTGGGTCAAATTAATAATAAGTGCTTTTATACAGTTGAAATCAGAATTATTAGCCCCCCTTTAAAATTTTTTTTTTATATCTCCCAAATGATGTTTAACAGAGCAAGGAAATTTTCACAGTATGTCTGATAATATTTTTTCTTCTGGAGAAAGTCTTATTTGTTTTATTTTGGCTAGAATAAAAGCAGTTAGTAGTTTTTTTAAACCAATTTTAAGGACAAAATGATTAGCCACTTTAAGCTATATTTTGTTTCGGTAGAACAAACCATCATTATACAATAACTTGCCTAATTACCCTAACCTGCCTAGGTAACCTAATTAACCTAGTTAAGCCTTTAAATGTCACTTTAAGTTGTATAGAAGTGTCTTGAAACATATCTAGTCAAATATTATTTACTGTCATCATGGCAAAGAGAAATAAATCAGTTATTAGAAATGAGTTATTAAAACTATTATGTTTAGAAATTTGTTGAAAAAATCTCACTGTTAAACAGAAATTGGGGGAAAATTTAAACAGTGGGGCTAATAATTCAGGAAGTTTAATAATTCTAACTTTAACTGTATATAAGAAAAATATTAAATGCAATTGCCTATAGTGTTTTTGACATAATACATCATCAAAATATGAGTGAAAAAATGATACATTTAGTGTAGAAGATTTTTGTAAAATTAAACATGTGCTGTTTTTATGGAATTTTTTTAGGTTTTTAATGTTATTATAGTTGAAATGGTGTTATTTTCTCTAAATTATATAATTGTTTGCTCATAAAGTATATACAGGGCAATTTGTATAAGATACAGTAACAAAAATTAAAGCTGTATTACACATATTTTGGAAGCAACCTCTTTTTAAAAGCTCATAACTTATAATTTGCTACATTTTTCCTTTGACAGTTGCGTATTGACCGTATAATAAGCAGTATTAAATACATTACGCCTATGTAGGGTTCATGTGAAGTATGTATACAAGTGTGTGTGTGTGCGTGTGTGGTGAGACTCTCTCTCTTTCTCTTCCCCTCCCTCATCGCAGTCTTTCTCTCTCTCTTTGGTCAGTTGGTCTCGAGCGCAGCAGCAGTTCACTCGCTCACTCAAGCCGTGCTGCGGTCCGGTGTCAGAGGCAACACTGATGGAGACACTTCACACGGTCACCGCGGACCGAGAGGACACCGGACCGTTCAAAAAGCCGCTCAAAGAGGCGAAAGAGTACCGCAATAGTGACGAGCACAGCGAAACAAACTATGTAGACCTGGGCAATCCGTCGGACATGAAGTCAGACAGCACAAAGACAGTGAAAGTCACTTTCACAGGTGAAGGGAACCAGCTGGCCATATTCAAATGTAAAGGAGATGCGTCCATCTCTGGGACTAAGAGCCCCGGGGAGCAAGAGGGGAATGAAAATGCAGATAAAACCTCATCGAAAGAGGGGAATAGCCTTTCAGAGAGCCTTCACGAAGAGCGCGTTCCGCTGACAGATGACTCTGTGGACGCAGGAGAGGATGTAAAAGGTGAAAATCCCAAATCTCCGTCGTATGAAACGGAGGAGTTGGAGTACACCGATATGTACTTGAACAGCCGCTGCGATTCTAAAGCCAGCCCGAGCGCGGCGGACGTGGAGCCCCACTATATAACAACGCACGAGATTCAGCTGACGGAGTTGGACCACGATGTGGATTACGAGTTTGGTCGCGGATCCTGCTGGGATTTTGAGGATGATAATCTGGTGTATTCGTTTGTTGACTACGCATCATTTGACAGCGACGAGACGACTCTCGGGAGAATCCAGAGCAAGTCCAGGAGCAGTAAAGGTCCGTTCACTTCACGCGCGGCTAAGCTTTGCGCCACAGGTGCTCTGGTCAGCACCGAAAGTGAACTTTGTGAATCTGATAAGTGTGCCAGCTCGGATGAGGGCGCCGGACAGCTTGGAAATTCAGCAGGACATATTCACCTGTCAATCAAAACGTCTTCGCGTGCCGTCAACGAGCCCGCCGCCAATGTCCTGGGACAGAGGAATGTGCGCTTTCACACCAGACGTGCAGGCGAGCGGAGTCATTATTCATTCAGAAGCTCGGACTCCAAAAGCGAGACCCTGTTTGACCGCTACTTTATCCCACCCCCCGGCCGCCAGCACCTCGCCAGCAAGCTGAGGGGGAAGGACATCAACGAATATTCCAGTGGCGCTTCCAGTTCCGTCAGCGAGCTGGATGACGCTGATAAAGAGGTGCGTAATCTCACCGCGCGTTCCTTCCGGAGTTTGGCGTGCCCGTACTTTGATGCCATTAATTTGAGCAGCTCGAGTGAGTCCTCAATGTCAGAACACGGACTGAGTATTAACAAATGGTCTGCTTTCGTCGACTTAAATTACGGCAGTTTGACACGTGAGCCGCACAAGAACTCTACGCCCGTTTTTGAGGGAAATAAAAGCGCAGAGTGCGCAAATATAAAAGACGCGGTTCAAAGCAGTACATCTAGTCCTCAAACTAAAATAGTGTCGATGAAAAACAGCTTGAACTCACAGCAGACGTCCAAGAAAATAGAGATACGAAGCAAACCGGGTGAAACCATCACACAGACTGAAACCTTGAACTTCAGCTGTAATGTAGGAGCTGGCATACCTGCGCGAGAGAGGCGCGCGAAACGCGCACTGCATGCCATGATGTCACGTTCCACAGCAGAGGTTATGAGCAAAGCTGAGTGTGAAGCAGAAAATCTGCTCGACGAAAGCTTGGAAGAATCCCAAAAGAAAGCCATCTTCGCCTCAAGTCTTTTGAAAAATGTGATTTCCAAGAAAATGCAGTTTGAGCAAGAACGTAAAATGGAAAGAGGTGAAATAAGAGACAAATACCCTGCATGCCCTCATGCTAAAGATTGTAAAGAGTTTGTTAAGGGCTTAGAAAGACAGACTTCTGAAACATCAGCACACTCCCAAGAGGATATCAGGGATGTGACACACCAGCCACAAGAGACTCCATGTTCCCATGCCGCAGAAATCACAGAGTCACCCTGTGACCCTGAAATGTCCGATAAATTAGATCCAAGTGAACCACTGAAGACCCCCAGTCAAAAGAGTGCCTTCAAAACCTGGAAAGATGGAGAGCAGGAAGCACAAGGTAATGGAGAATCTCAACGCACACAGGAGGAGGAGACGCTGCCAGACACCTCAATTAGACCTGTGATGGAAAGCAGCGAAAGTGTTGAGGGCGAGAGTAGGATGATTAAGATGTCTCACTTGTATGTCCCTAGCTCACAGCTTATGCCTAAGGAAAAGGAAGCAGCCGGGCTTTCATTACATAATCTGAAAGTGACTGGAGATCTTGCAGAGTCAGACGGGGGAGGGTGTGGAAAACTGAGCTCTGGCCAGCTCCATTGCTGTGCGGACACAGACCAAACCTCACAGTGCCAAAAAGCACCCGAAATCAAAATACACCTTCGAAGTGTCAAAGAAAGCAAAAGCGATCAGTTCAATATCACCAATCTGTTAACACCTAACATCAATCATGCCAAAAAGGCTACCAGTGAATCTAAAAGCCATTCATTGACCATATCAGACAAAGTCCCGCATTTTATGGTGAGGGATATTCGAGATAGTAAATGTAAGTTTCAAACACCTATTCATCAGGTTAGAGATGTGCGCAAACTGGTAAAAAGTTCATATCGGTTTGTTGCGCTTGAAAATTCTTGTGGTTCATCCACATCATTACGAGAGGAAAGCAAACCTGTCAATAGAGGACCTGACAAGAAACCATTTCCCACAGCTATAGTGATAAAATGCCAGTCTGTAAACACAAACCATGCCACAAAACCAGAGGGTGTGGCCGAAACATCAAGATTATCCCCAAATCACTCGTCTGAGTGGGCTACTAAAAGTGAACCCATGCGCACAGCACCCAGAGTGCTGCACACTAAGCCTGTGACTGAACAACCAGAGTTTAACCTAAAAATAGATGCTAAATCATCAAAACACAAACCAGAAAAGGCAACAGAAGGCAGTGAGAAAAAGCCAGAGTCGAAGGTTTCGAATCAAATAGCCCTTGAAAAGTTAAAGGCAGCTGTGAAAACTATGGAGCAACTGTACGTTTTTGACAGGAATGAATGGAAGCGCAAAACGCAAGCGCCGAGACCAATCACGGACAGCCACGTGCTGTCGCTCATCACGCGAGAGGAGCAAGGAGTCATGACCAAAACAGACTTTGAGAGCGAGTATGGGAAAGCGGACACTAGTATTGAGCAGCACTCGGAAAAGCTAATCACAGCTTCTAGTGCAGGTGTCGATGAGGAGAAAGTGTGTATGCCAGGAGATTCTCACGGTCAGGTAGATTCTTTCAGTGAAAAGTGTAACTTCAGAGCTCCTACCTGTGTAAATACAGCCAACGTTAGCACTCAGAAGATGTTTTCTAGCAGAAACTATACCCTGAAAACTCACAAATCACCTTTGTCTTTGAAAATATGTCAGAAAGGTGAAGAAAAGCATCATAAAGATCATCAGCAGCCAGACTCTGACAATTATCTAACCATCCCCATTAAAGCTCATCCTTCAGAGTCAAAACCCTCACATGCATCGAGCTGCACCAAATCTCACCTAAATACCTCCCACCATCAGCCCGTGCAGCGCTCGCCTATCATAATGGAGTCTTGGTCCCCTGACAGTCCTACAGCCATGATTTATCACCACGCTGTGCCTGTGCCAACTGTACCTGCTGTTCAACCTCAGGTGCTCTGTCTCACACCCCCTGTAGATGTCCCACATCCTCACATCCAGCGCAAGCTGCTGCTTGACCCCACCACGGGTCAGTACTACTTAGTGGACACACCTATTCCCATGCAGCCCGCCGCCCAGAGGTTTTGGCATCCTGAGAGTGGCCAGTACTTGGACATTCCTTTATCACTCACTCCAGTGTCAGTGTCAGTGTCACCGGTCGCCTTCGGTCCTGCAGCCTATCCCCCAACTTACTTGGTCTACCCTTCGACCTTTCTGCCCGCACACCCAGCACCCCAGTCACACTCATCCACCTGCTCAGAGGGCGAGGATGCAGTGGAGACGGGCAGCATGTACATGATCCCGCCGGGCACCACAGCACCCAGCAGCACCACCAAACCGGTCATCAGTATCACATCACAGCAAGGTGCCCGTATTGTTGCTCCTCCCTCCTTTGATGGCACAACAATGAGCTTTGTGGTGGAGCATCGATAACGGAAGGTGAGTAAACACTGCACGGCTCTGTGTGTTTACACAGTAAGATATTAATTTTAAAAATCAAGTCAACAGTTGATAAATAAATGTTTGTGGAATAAAAAAAGTTCCATTGATTTTTAAGGTTCTGCAAGGAACCATCAACAGATGTAAAAAGCTTTTATTTTTTTAAGTGTAGCAGGAAATATTTTACAAATTTCATTTGTTTTAAAGATTGTTTTCTCTGAACATGTTAAAAGTATACTGGGTTGCATCATCTGTGCAAAACATATGCCAGAATAGTTGGTGGTTCATTCCACTGTGGCGACCCATAATAAATAACGGACTAAGCCAAAGGAAAATGAATGAATGTTAAAAGTAAAAAAAAATAATAAAAAGAATTATTAAAATAAAAAGAATTATTAGCCCCCCTGTTTATTTTTCCCCCCCCAATTTCTGTTTAACGGAGAGAAGATTTTTCCAACACATTTCTACACATAATAGTTTTAATAACTCATTTCTAATAACTGATTTATTTTATCTTTGCCATGATGACAGTAAATAATATTTTACTAGATATTTTTCAAGACACTTCTATACAGCTTAAAGTGACATTTAAAGGCTTAACTAGGTTAATTAAGTTAACTAGGCAGGTTAGGGCAATTAGGCAAGATTGTATAATGATGGTTTGTTCTGCAGACTATTGAAAAAATATATAGTTTAAATAAAATGTTTTTTAAAAAATTCAAAACAGCTTTTATTCTAGCCAAAATAAAACAAAGACTTTCTCCAGAAGAAAATTATTATCAGACATACTGTGAAAATTTCTTTGCTCTGTAAACCATCATTTGGAAAATGTTTAAAAAAGAAAGAAAAAAATCAAAGGGGGTTCAATAATTCTGACTTCAACTGTATATGCATGAACTAAACTAAAAGCATAATATAATTAATTTACTTTAAAAAAAGGCTTTGTGGTTTTGAAATGTTGCATTATGTTCATATTTAATGTGATTAAGTACAGCATATTGGGAATCGGCTTTACTAATAATTAGGGATGTCCAGATCCGATCAGGTGATTGGATATCGGGCCCGATCACGCGGTTTCAGACTTAATCGGAATCAGACGTTACCTCCCGATCAGGACTCGAATATATATTCTCATTATTTTTAACACATCTGGTATGCAGTGGCACAGAGTTAGACCTGTTTCTTGACATCACACAGAAACAGCAATGCGTGTAGCATGACATCACTTTGTTGCTGAGACGCTATTGGTTAAATGCCGGCAAAGTAGAACACGTAAGCAGCTTGAAGTGGAAAGCGTGAGCATGTCTGCGGTCTGGAGGTATTATAAAGTTGATGATGACAGCATTGCCAAAGCAAACTTTGAGATATGTAAACTTGGGATTGCCTGCCGGGTGTTTTAGGCTGAGGTGCTGTTAGTTTTTATATTAGATTTTTTTTTTTAATATTTACTGTTGCAATAAAGTCCAAAAGTGAAGAATTGATGTTATTTCTTACTTGATTGTTCAAGCTACCCCACAGAAGTGCTCTGTTTGTTAACAGAGTTGTTAAATGTTAAAATAAGATTAATTCAATAAAAAATAATATAAAAATAAAAAATTCTTTTTTATGTATTATAGAAGTATCGGATCGGGTTTTGGTATCGACAGATACTCAAAATCAAATGACTCGGTCTCAAGGGCAAAAAACCTGATCGGGACATCCCTACTAAAAATATCATTAAATAAATGCTGATAAAAATATATTCAATTTAAATAAAAGTCCTTCTAAAAAGTGTCCAATTATGCAGTTTGACACTTTGCATTAAATCCCAAAATCATTTTTTAAGACTGCTTAATACTTAGGAATGTAATTGTAAATATCAGCAGTATTATGGATGTGTATATATGTACGTGTGTGTGTGTATATATGTACGTGTGTGTGTGTGTGTGTGTCTGTAAAACTGTACTTGTAACTAACACCTGTTCCTTCTTGCATGTCTGTTTGTTCACCGTGTGTGTGTTTGTTGTGGAGCAGTAGTTTATGGGGAAAAGTGAATGTTTGGCTATTTTTGTTTTCCTTGTTATGATATTAGTGCATGTGTTTGGCCTAAATATTATTAGACAGTTATGATGGCTTCATATGCTTGAGTATTTACTTTTTGAATAGTTTTGACAGATTTGTTTTCTACTTGAACCAATAATAGTGGGACCAAGACAAATAAAGACAAGAATGACAAGTAAAAAATAATGTACACTCACCGGCCACTTTATTAGGTACACCTTACTAGTACCGGGTTGGTCGCCCTTTTGCCTTCAGAACTGCCTTCATCCTTCATGGTATAGATTCAACAAGGTACTGGAAATATTCCTCAGAGATTTTGGTCCATATTGACATGATAGCATCACACAGTTGCTGCAGATTTGTCGGCTGCACATCCATGATGCGAATCTCCCGTTCCACCACATCCCAAAGGTGCTCTATTGGATTGAGTTCTGGTGACTGTGGAGGCCATTTGAGTACAGTGAACTCATTGTCATGTTCAAGAAACCAGTCTAAGTTGATTGGTGCTTTATGACATGGTGCGTTACCTTGCTGAAAGTAGCCATCAGAAGATGGGTGCACTGTGGTCACAAAGGGATGGACATGGTCAGCAACAATACTCGGGTGGCATTGACATGATGCTCAATTGGTACTAATGGGCCCAAATTGTGCCAAGAAAATATCCCACCGCCAGCCTGAACCGCTGATACAAGGCAGTATAGATCCATGCTTTCATGTTGTTGACGCCAAATTATGACCCCATCGTCCATATGTCGCAGCAGCAGATTGTCTTGACCATGTCTACATGCCTAAATGCATTGACCTGCTGCTATGTGATTGGATGATTAGAAATTTGCTTTAACGAGCAGTTGGACAGGTGTACCTAATAAAGTGGCCGGTGAGTGTAGAAGAAAAACCTAGCAATTATATAAATCAACATTGCTTGCCTTTTTTGCTTGAATTGTGTCTCATCCAAGAAAACAGGCAATCTTCAAAATATGTGTCAGATTTGATGTCATTTTGATCCGTTACTCAAGTTCATTAAGTTTTTCTTATGCTGCACACCTACAAAATCATAGAAATACCAAACACTGGCAAGTATTGCAGGCACTTGACAGTATGCATGTGTGAGTGTGAGCTGTGTGGAAAGGTCAGTCGGCGAGTGAAGTATTTGTTGTGCTGAGGCAGTAGGTTGACAGCTGCTGGGGCCGATCAGAGGACCAACAAGCTGCAGCAGGGTCAAACCTTTTTATAGAGAGAGACGGACTGAGAGGAACCTTCATATCTGATCTTTAGACATTCTGCATTACTGATCAGTGTGCATACTTGACATCTATTGTCATTCAGACTCGCTGTAACCTTTTGTTTTGTAGCAATCTATTTGTTTATATTGCTGTAGAACAGAAACATGATGATTTGATTTCACATATTGTATGTGTGTTTCTTTAATTACAAAGTTTATTTGAGCCAGGGGTTTATTTAAATTTTTTATAAAGTTTTATTAGCTTTCATAGTTTATTTTTGCTTCAAAATTTTTTCAGGTTTTTAGTGCATAGATTTTAGATCACATGTTTTTTTAATTAAATATGTATTAAAGTATTGAATATCAAAATTCAAAATAGAAATTTCAACTTTTTAAAACTATGTGTGAAAAACAAATGATGACTTTGCTTGAATTGGGATATAATGCATGTAAATATAAATAAATATAAAATATTTTGAATATAGCAGTAATTTAGAAAAAAAAAATGCAATTTGTCAATTGAAAAAAATTAGTTTTTAAGCATGCATTTCATTTAAGAAATTTTGCCTACAGAGGACTAAGGAGTATATTTTAATAATATAATAGAATATAATATTCATTTAATTCGGCTTAGTTCCTTTATTCATCAGGGGTCACCACAGCAGAGTGAACCGCCAACTTATCCAGCATGTTTTACACAGCGGATGCCCTTCCAGCTGCGAACATGGGGAGAAACTCCACACAGAAATGCCAACTGGCCCAGCTGGGACTTGAACCAACAACCTTCGTGCTGTATATATGATGTAAGATAAAATAATATAATATAATATAGGGCGACGCGGTGGTGCAGTAAGTAGTGTTGTCGCCTCACAGCAAGAAGGTCGCTTGTTCGAGCCTCGGCTGGGTCAGTTGGCATTTCTGTGTGGAGTTTGCATGTTCTCCCCGTGTTCGCGTGGGTTTCCTCTGGGTGCTTCGGTTTCCCCCACAGTCCAAAGACATGCGGTACAGGTGAATTGGGTAAGCTAAAATTATCCGTAGTGTATGAGTGTGAATGAGTGTGTATGGATGTTTCCCAGAGGTGGGTTGCAGCTGGAAGGGCATCCGCTGAGTAAAACATATGCTGGATAAGTTGGCGGTTCATTCCGCTGTGGCGGCCCCGGATTAATAAAGGGACTAAGCGAAAAAAAAATGAATGAATGAATATAATATAGGCTGCACACTGGCACAGTGGTTTGCACGCTCGCCTCACAGCAAGAAGGTCACTGGTTTGAGCCTCGGCTGGGTCAGTTGGCGTTTCTGTGTGGAGTTTGCATGTTCTCCCCGTGTTGCCGTGGGTTTCCTCCGGGTGCTTCAGTTTCTCCCACAGTCCAATGACATAATATAATATAATATAATATAATATAATATAATATAATATAATATAATATAATATAATATAATATAATATAATATAATATAATATAATATAATCATATTTTGAAATATTTTATTCAAAGTTTAGAAACTATACCAAAGTTAAGATGGACTTTATTTGGAGAACAAAAATTGCATCCAGTGTTGAAATTTGTTATTAGACACATTTAAATTTCTTTGCCACAAGACGAAAAATGTCAAGTAAATGAATAAAAAGGACAATTCTTTTTACAGTTGTGAGTTTATATGACACAGTTGTGATAGAATTCATTACTTATATCTCGAATTTCATTTTATAAACGCGCCGTCATTCAGTTATTTTCCGCAGATTTACAAGATATAAACTTACAATTCTAAGAAAAAGAGTTACATCCCATCAAGATTTTATTAGATGGGATTAGTAGATTAGATTAGATTAGATTAATTATTAGATGGGAACATGAAATGGCAAGAAATAAAAAAAACATATTTACGATTCTTGTAAATTACACAGTATTTAACTGTAACATTAACTGTATTTTACTGTAGGACAGTTATGCAGTATGTTACTGTATTTTAAAGTTGCATTGTGAACATTACTGTATATTTTACAGTAAAGATACACAATACTGTAAATACATACACAGCAAGATAAATGGTGCTGTAAATATAAATACAGTATTTTTGCTGAGATTTACAGTAAATTACTTGGGGAACTGCTGCCAGCAAGATACTGTAGATTCTACAGTAGGGGTGCCCAAACATTTTCTTATGAAGGGCCAAAAACCAAACTTGATTGAGGGTTGTGGGCCGAGGGTAAATATAGCAAACTGTATTTTATTAAAGGTGTCATGGGTAATTTCCTAATTTATTTCTTTATATTTAAAAAATAGCTAAAATTACTTTAATCGTATTACCTGATGAATTATATATTATTACATCTTATAATGAATTTATTACGATAAAAATTCATGTTATAACACAATGGAGTTCAATGCTGTGTAATGCTGTGACGAGGTCTTGTGTGTTGTCCTCTATCTGTAAAGTGACAGTATTTACATAAAAAACAAAACAATTTGATTCATTTACAAAATTTAATTGAAACATTTAATTTCAGTTTGCTTTTTGTAGCTTAAAGTCCCCAAGAAATCAAAACTAACCATATGATTTTGTTAGCTCACATTGCTAGTTTTGTGGTGAACAACTCATCTGTGCATGACATTAAGAAAAAAACAAATTAACCCCTGTAACCTTTAATTGAAATCTGAAAATTGTCAGATTACGTATATTTTAGGAAATGGGCGTGGCTAATATATTTAACCACGATGCTTCAACTGTCAGTTTTGACATCAAACAGAAATAGTGAGCAGGAGGAGTCTGTTTGGTTGGCCGTGATAACTTTCCCAAAACCCTTTTCCCATCTTTTGAAATGCCTACTTTACTACATCCAATCAGCTTGCAGTAGAAAAAACAAGCCACTCTCACTGTTTGTCATTTAATATTCCGTTTCTCAAGGAACTGCGTCACAATACGAAAAAAATAACAGTCGCAGCTTCCAGTTCATGGAGACTTTAACAATAAAACAAACAAAATGTTCTCAGATGGGACAGTGGGCCAAATCAAAGGTTACATGGGCCAACTTTGCACGTGGACCCTAGTTTGGGCATCTCTGTTCTACAGGAAATTATTAGCAGTGAATTGTGAAATAAAAAGCAGCGATTATCTTATTTAATTTGATCCTGGTGCAGAAACGTACTTCCATACAAAAAATGTAAAGCAAGCATATATTGATATTCCCCTTCATTCATCTGTTCTTTCCCTTTCCTTCTCAGGAGGATCCCTGTCAAAGTGTGTTCGCCAACCACTTCATCAAAAACAAAAAACAGACATGTTTCACAGTTTCCCACATCTGTCTTCATCAATTCCTACATGGTGTTGCCTCCTGATCTGTGACTTTTGCAATGCTCAAAAGCTAAAGACGAACCATTTAATGCAGTTTTTATAAACTTGTGCAACAAATTAATTTGAGGTAACCGCATTTTTTTTTTTTGCCCATCCAGCTGTCTTGAAGCACCGCATAATTAAAAGAAATCGTTGCTTGTTCTGTTTTCATTTTGTTGTATAAAGTGTCTGTATTTTTACATTTTTATGGACTCCTTTTTACCTACCTATAGGTATAATGTCAAGTTCTGATTGAGTAACGCATGGCTTGTGTGAACGAGAGAGAAACCGAGAGAAATGTGATGTGGTGACTGTGTTGCGTATGAGAGAAAAAGCAAGCAAACGGCATGTCTGTTTTCTCTCACTGTGATGAGAATTATGGTTATAGTGACGGATCACAGAGGAGTTCTGTATAGTTTCAATGTATAATAATGATAATCATGCTGTTTTTACTGAACTGAAAACATGTACCTTTGAGAAAGATTTCACTTTTCGTCTCAGTCCTTATGTTGATGGCCATTACCTCAGTTTGCAGTGCAGGCATGTTGCTATCTCATGGGATTTTGCTTTCACAGTATCATACTCCTTTGCTTTGTTCAGTTTTATCCTTACTTTACATCATCTGTCTTCCCTGTTCATTATCTTTTTGTCCTTTTTTTGTAATATTGATCATATATTAAAGGTATATGGATCTGCAGGCCAATCTATGTACCAATTTTAAATGGAACTATTGTTATTCTTGTCAGCGTTAGCTATCTTTATATTTAATAAGTGTGTTATTGACATTAACTTCATAACGATGAAGACATTTAGGGGAAAAATACATTATGAGTGTTGCTGCCTACAGTTCACCTACAAATAGAAAAATTAATTTGCTCTTATGACATTTGAGATGTACACTCACCGGCCACTTTATTAGGTACACCTTACTAGTACCAGGTTGGACCCGCTTTTGCCTTCAGAACTGCCTTAATCCTTCGTAGCATAGATTCAACAAGGTACTGGAAATATTCCTCAGAGATTTTGGTTCATATTGACATGATAGCATCACGCAGTTGCTGCAGATTTGTCGGCTGCACATCCATGATGCGAATCTTCCGTTCCACCACATCCCAAAGGTGCTCTATTGGATTGAGATATGGTGACTGTGGAGGCCATTTGAGTACAGTGAACTCATTGTCATGTTCAAGAAACCAGTCTGAGATGATTTGTGCTTTATGACATGACGCGATATCCTGCTGGAATTAGCCATCAGAAGATGGGTACACTGTGGTCATAAAGGGATGGACATGGTCAGCAACAATACTCAGGTAGGCTGTGGTGTTGATACGATGCTCAATTGGTACTAATCGGCCCAAAGTGTGCCAAGAAAATAACCCCCACACCATTACACCACCCCCAGCCTGAACCGCTGATACAAGGCAGGATAGATTCATGCTTTCATGTTGTTGATGCCAAATTCTGACCCCATCGTCCAAATGTTGCAGCAGAAATCGAGACTCATCAGACCAGGCAATGTTTTTCCAATCTTCTATCTAATTTTGATGAGCCTGTGCGAATTGTAGCCTCAGTTTCCTGTTCTTAGCTGACAGGAGTGGCACCCAGTGTGGTCTTCTGCTGCTGTAGCCCATCTGCCTCAAGGTTGGATGTGTTGTGCGTTCAGAACGAGTGATTATTTGAGATACTGTAGCCTTTCTATCATCTCGAACAAGTCTGGCCATTCTCCTCTGACCTCTGGCATCAACAAGGCCTTTGCGACTACAGAACTGCCGCTCACTGGATATTTTCTCTTTTTCTGACCATTCTCTGTAAACCCTAGAGATGGTTGTGTGAAAATCCCAGTAGATTATCAGTTTCTGAAATACTCAGACCAGCCCGTCTGCCACCAACAACCATGCCACGTTCAAAGTGACTTAAATCACCTTTCTTCCTCATTCTGATGCTCGGTTTGATCTGCAGCAGATCGTCTTGACCATTGCTGCGTCCCAATCTGCATACTATTCGTCCTAAATAGTATGTGAAAGTAGAATTAGTATGTCCCAAATCGTAGTATGTTGAAAAGAGTATGCCAAAAACTCCCGGATGGTTTACTATTTCCGGTCAAAATTTTAAGTGTAGAAGCGTCCATACTCTAACCGCTGATATTGCCCACAGTACATTGCACGTTGGACGTGAATTCGATTAGAACTACATTGCACGTTGGACGTGAATTCGATTAGAACTACAAAATGCGGGTGAAAAGTGTAAACAAACTACAAACATGATGGACGCGCGAGACCAACCGTCAAGCAGAGAGGCTTCGGTAAATATGTTTATATGACTGTTAATTAATATCTAGAGAATATTTAAATACCGTTGTCTGTGTTATATTTCATCTGCAACAACAATACTGAACTTGTATAAAGACGTGTTTGGACATTACCTTCTGAATGCAGAATTATCCAAAGACCTGAGGAGATTTCTCTGCATGAAAGAATCGTGAATGGGAGATTATCCTGCTGCTGCTTCTCCAATAAGGTAGGAAATTAAATACGACAGAAATGTGGATGATTGACAGGGCTCTAACTAAGCAACACAACGATCTGTGAAACGAGGAAGTAGTATGTCCCAAAGCTTGCATACTTTTCTGTTACTCACTCAAAAGTATATATTTTTCGTCCACAAAAAAAAAGTACATACTTTTAGGTCGTAGTATAAGTATGCGAATTGGGACGCAGCGCATGTCTACATGCCAAAATGCATTGAGTTGCTGCCATGTGATTGGCTGATTAGAAATTTGTGTTAATGAGCAGTTGGACAGGTGTACCTAATAATGTGAGTGTAGGTGACTTTTACTGGAACGTTAACTTCTATCTTATGTCACACCACAAGGGTATAATTACACTTGATTGAGGATGTTTGATTATAATGTTGTAACTTTCAGTGTCTTAAACAGACCGATTGTTTTGGTGTATAAGATGACAATGTATTAATGTTGTGTTGGCTCATATGTTTTTTTGACTCACAGAGTGCTGGTAACCAAATTTCTTAAATAACCAAGGACCACAGTTTCAGTTAAAATTATGATGTTATACTGAGGAAAAAAAATCACCTTTCAGATGGCATGAGAGTGAGTAAATGAACAGCAAATTGTCATTTTAAAATGAATTAAATATGAGAGAAATATAATTCAAGTCAACATTCATAATCTGTCTACTGATATAATAAAATTATAGTCTGCTATTAAAACAGAGGACAAATAGACACTACAGCATGATTAATAAATAACAATAAATCACACAAATTTTAACTATGCTTCTTAACCATATAAAAATACAGTTCTTGGTATTCTGAGCACACCCAAAAAGCTTTTCTGAGTAAACTAACTATTATGTGGAATACTAATGTAATACTAAACAAGATCATTGATTTATAAGTTTAATAAATCAAGTGTAGCCTCTTCAGCCCATATTAAAAACACTTTCAGCAGAACATGCACGTCATTGCACTATTAAAATCACTTATAGGTCTCGTTCCAGTGATGTTAATAGTACACGAGTAACATCGGAGGAATCTATTGGCCCACTCAGCTGCCTTTTGTAAGGGCAGTTAAAAAGATCACCTAGCCTTTAAATGTTGTAATAGGCTGAGAATTGCACGCCGAAGAGGATAAATGGACGGATTTGATTGTTTTGTTTTGTTTGCCTTATACAGTATGTGGCCCAAAGAAACAAAAATCACTGCTGTATGATAACTATGAGATAACTAAGGCATATTTCACCCAAAAATTATAATTCTGTTATCATTTATTCACTCTTTACATATCGCAAACCAGTTTGAGTTTTTTGTTCTGTTAAACACAAAAGGAGATATATTGAAGAATGCTGAACGCCTGTAACATTGACTCAGTTTGTTAGTGTAGTGTTTGTTGACTTAGTCTTTTGCCTACTTTCGAAATCGATGTTACAGATTTTCAACATTCTTTAAAATATCTTCTGAAAACAGAAAAAAACAAACACTCAAACTGTTTTTAACACGTAAACAGTGAGTAAGCAATAGCAGAATTGTGATTTTTGGGTTAACTATCCCTTTAAATGCTCATGCTCTCAAGATTGAAGAAGATTCTGATTAGTGAATAGTAACCTTTGTCTTCCATAGAATGAAAAATTACAATACTATTGTCTATGGCTACCGTTACCCGCATTCTTCAAAATATCTTCTTTTGTGTTCAACAGAACTTCGGTTTGGAAGATGTGGAGGGTACTATTCCTCTATCACAATCATTATAGTTAGTGACTAACATATTAACTTATAGAACATCGCTGTAAATAATTTCATGACAAATGAGAACAAATATTTTTATGTTGCTTTAACTTATCTTAATTAGTTGATCAGGTTTCAACTTTTTTTTTAAGTTATACAAAGTTTAACTTGATATTTTTAGTCAGTTTGATTGACGTAAGTTGAGATGACAAGAAAAGTTAATCTGATTCAACTAAAAAATTAAGGCAGCAATATGTTTACAGTATATTTGAGTGTCCCAGTGCTGGGTTGTGGCTGGAAGGGCATCCACTGCGTAAAACGTGCCAGAACAGTTGGTGGTTCATTCCGCTGTGGCAACCCCTGATAAATAAGTGACTAAACTGAAGGAAAATGAATGAATGAATGTATTTGAACGCCCTTTATGTGAACATAATGGGGTTTAAACCATAGACTGCAAAATATATAGGTTTTGTTATCGTAATAGCATAGATAGTTAACACATTTGGCAGAGGAGACGTCGATGCGTCGGCCATGAATGGTCAAAAGTCACCGTTTACATCAGCATTCCCTGAAGCCTCTGGTTCTAAAAATGCCTATAATTAGCTGGCCATTAAAAAAATTAAAAAGTTAAAAAAGTATATAAGTTGTTGTTGTGGGGCCCGTGTGATTTACACAGCTGGCAGAGGGTCTTTTGACGTGCTGCCAGCGTGCTAGGTAAGTTTTCCGCGAGCTCCTGAAACTTCACCCGCCCGAGGCATTAGCTCGAGCTGACAGTTTGTGCGTTTGTTTACGCCGTCGTCATGGCAGCGGCGCCAGTGACAGACACGCGCGCTCAGCTGCTGCCCGCCGCGCGATAGGAATGTCCGCCAGAGCGCAGTTGTTGGTTTTCAGTTGCCAGCCGCCACCAAGCGGAACTCCGGCTATTATTTAAAACGTTTGACCTGCAACATTAGTGCTCATCTGAAGTAATCTTTTGTAAAATAAAAAAATAATAAAAATCTTCTTATTGTGGTACACGTTGTGCTGCCTTTAATTCTAAGATCAAATTAAACCAAACTGATGTAGTTTTTATTTATTGGCGTAGACAGTGAGGAGAAAATTATTGACAAAATATACTAAGTTTGTCCTCTCTATTACTTAATATTTCGAGGTTGTTTTGTTGGCTTTTGTAATTAGGATGACAAAAATACAGATGTTGCCAGGTTTTGCAACAAAACTAGCCCTATAAGACCAAGACTCAAAATATGGCAGTATTTTACATCACTGTATTATGGGCGGTCTTTGAAAATGACTGTAAATCAGTAATTATAAAGATTCTGTTCTCATAAGAAATCATCTTACCATAACATTGACAGCAGAACATTTGACAACAATTTGACTTCTGTGTGTCATCCAGTCAGGGGCGGAGTGGACATTTTAAAAGTGGGGGGGCAGCTCTATGAAATCCAAAAGTTTACATTCTTAATCACCTATTTTTAATGGTCTGTCTCTAAAAGTGAGGGGGACATATCCCCCACATCCCCCCCGGTTGCTACGCCCCTGCATCCAGTTAAAATGCAAGCAAATGCCAAAGAAGTCCAGCAGTAGTGAACTCCAAACTTGCCAGATTGGGCGGTTTTGCATTTGATTGTGCGGGCAAAAGTTGGCATAGGCAGCTTGGAAAAAATTTGGGCGGTTTTGAAATGTAAATTTTATATGAAACTTATTTAAGAAAACACAACTGTGCTCCTACTCCATTCAGTTAGTAGTGACAATTGCAAAAGCGCAAACCACGTGGGCCCACAAGAGGTGACGGAAAGTTGTATTAAAATCGGACTCCCCTTCGCGTGCACGTGCATCACTCAGCGCCTGCAGTTAAACTCAGCGGTTATCATGACCAAATGGTCAACTAGAAGTCAACTTATTATTTGTTGCTCTTACAACTGGGATTGACGACAAGACTTTTGTCAGGTAGTGTAAAGTCCAATTTAATTAAATTCCATTTATTTCAGTCAGGTTAATAACTCAATTTATGTTTTTACACATTTCCTACAGCAATAAATTTAAATAAAATAGAACAAATAAAAAGTTTTAATTTGTTCTATTGGTAAATTATTAAAAAGATCTAAAACAGAGATTAATTCAGACCTGTATTTAAAAAAACTTACTAATTACTACTTTAATTAATCTGTCATCAATGTAAAGGGATATTCCACCAAAAAAAAAATAATTCTGTCATTATTTACTATTCATCTTTGTGTCATTGTGTCAACTTTTTAAATTTAGTCACCATCATTTTTCTAAACGTATACATCTACTTTTATGTTCCACAGAATAAAAAAAGATTTACAGGTCTGTAATGACAAGAAGCAGTGCAAATGATGACAGAATTTTCATTTTTGGCTGAACTATCACTTTAATGAAGCCTCAGTAGACATTTAGACACAAATTCTGTACAAATGATAGACACCAAACAAGCAAAGGGACATGGATCTACAGTGAATCCCATCAATTATATATTTACACCAAAAAGATGACCAAAAAGGAAATCCAAAAAAAAAAAAAAAAGACAAAAACTTTATTCATGGTTGATTATCTTCCCATGTACAAGACTGCCATAAATATTCTCAAGAATGTAAACATCTGGTGTGATCATGGAAACCAGACAGCGCGAACTGCCCGTGGAGGGATGAAGTGTGTCAGAAAGCCCTCTGATTAAATAAATAACACAGTAGCACCTCAAATACACAGTCCTGATATAATGCTATGACGTTATAACTTAGGAAAACTAAAGTGGAATATCTATGACTATAATTCTTTCCGATAGCGAGAGTGCCGTTGGTTATCCTGACAACCTTTTTATACATTCCTCTCATCAATGCTAATCATTCTTAAATGGAGAAAACGGGCCTATTAAGACTCTTATAGTACACTCTTAAAAAGAAAAGTTTATTAATAATGAAACCTTTTAATTGCTAAAAAAGATTCTTTATAGTGGAAAAATGATACTAAGAAAAAAAATAAGGGTTCTCCGAGGTTATTCTATGAAATATTGGTTATTCTAAACCTTTATTATTAGGTACGCTATAAAAATATCCGTAAATGAGCAGTTTTCCGTGTTTTGTGTTTCATGATTTTATTTTTCCCTGTTTATTTCTGCTTTTGAATTGCATTATGGGGTCTTGAGCTTTCTTCCAACAACTTTTAACATTTGAAAAGTTTGAAAAAGTGACTTTTATTAACATCTTTAATAGTTTAAAGTGATATATTGTCTGGGTTGATGTTGTGTTTTACACTACAAAAACTTTGTAATAATCTTCCAGCATATTTTCTTTTATTTTACCTATTATTTATTATTTCTTGTGCATTATATTATTTCAAACTACTAAAATATCATTAAAAGTCACTTTGTTAAACTGTAGAGTTGATTTTACAACATCAAAAGTCGACAGAGCAGAGATCAACAACCCATAATGCAATTCACAACCGTAAATAAACAGAAAACACTTATGAATCATAACGGAAACTGTTAATTAACAGAAAAAATAAGGGTTATTCTATGAAATATTGGTTATTCTAAACCTTTATTATTAGGTACGCTGTAAAAAAAATCCGTAAATGAGCAGTTTTCCATGTTTTGTGTTTCATGTTTTTATTTTTCCCTGTTTATTTCTGCTTTTGAATTGCATTATGGGATCTATATCTTTCTTCCAACAACTTTTAACATTTGAAAAGTTTGAAAAAGTGACTTTTATTAACATCTTTAATAGTTTAAAGTGATATATTGTCTGGGTTGATGTTGTGTTTTACGCTACAAAAACCTTGTAATAATCAGCCAGTACATTCATTTTCTGTTATTTACCCATTATTTATTATTTCTTGTGCATTATATTATTTAAAATTGCTAAAATATCATTAAAAGTCACTTTGTTAAACTGCAGAGGCGATTTTACAACATCAAAAGTTGAAGGAGCAGAGATCAACAACCCATAATGCAATTCACAACCATAAATAAACGGAAAACACTTATGAATCACAATGGAAACTGTTAATTAACAGAAAAAATAAGGGTTATTCTATGAAATATTGGTTATTCTAAAGCTTTATTATTAAGTACCCTGTTAAAAAAATAGCAGTTTTCTGTATTTTGTGATTCATTTTTTATTTTCCCATGTTTATTTCTGCTTTTGAATTGCATTATGGGATCTAAATCTTTCTTCCAACAACTTTTAACATTGAAAAGTTTGAAAAAGTGACTTTTATTAACATGTTTAATAGTTTAAAGTGATATATTGTCTGGGTTGATGTTGTGTTTTACGCTATAAAAACCTTTGTAATTACCCATAAATAAACGGAAAACACTTGTAAATCACAATGGAAACTGTTAATTAACAGATATTTTGTACAGTGTATCCACAACCCTGTCTGACTCGAGGTTTTCGCACCTACAGCCACCATAAACACACACACACATAGTAGATGTTTGTGTGAAAGCCTTTTGCATTTGCTGGTTCCAGTTTCCAGTTTACCAGGCCGGCTCAAAGACTTTCTTGCACATGTTGGAGTTCTCCTGGTGTAGAGGAAACTCTGAGCCCGGCACCACCTGATCTCTGCTCCTCTTTCTGGAGAACGTCTGTCCCGTTGGCAGCTTCTCCTGCTTGGACACCGTCTCTCTGAAGAACACCGAATTCGATACAGGTCAGTTTTGTTGATTTAAAGAAGGGGTGTTCAAACTCAGTCCTGGAGGGCCGGTGTCCTGCATATTTTAGTTCCAACTCCAATTAAACACACCTGAATCAGCTAATCAAGCTCTTTCTAGGTGTAGAAACTTATAGGGAGGTGTGTTGAAGGAAGTTGGAGCTAAAGCTGCACACCGGCCCTCCAGGACACCCATGATTTAAAATGTTCATCACACTCCACTTTGTTTGTTTGAAATAGGCTCATTTTACAGATCCAATAGAGTTAAATAGTTTTAACCAGTGCTTCCTTTGAGCCGGATCTTGCTGGATTCTGTTCCGGAAAATGGCAGGTATTCGTGTTTTGTGTTCCGGTATTTATTTTAATTGTTCCGGCTTTAACTTTTTGCGTGGTGAATGCCTGCATGTGTGTGTGAGAGAGAGAGAATGTGTGCGAGTGAAAAATAGCGAGCGGAGCTGTGTGGATAAAGGTAGTCACTATGCCAAAGTTAAAGCAGAAGTTACATTTAACTATTGGCCACAGCAATTTTTCAGCTTTCTTACATTTCCAATCAATCTCACTGGTTGGTGATTATTGTTTCACGCACAGTGAGCAGCGAAAATAAATAATGGCATAGTGGTCTATCTAAATAATATTTGTATTTTCAAAATGCCAACGAGGCAGTCAAGCATATTTAAATTTTTTAAAACCCCGAGTAAATCTTATAATGAGCCTGATCAAAAGAGATCTTGAGAAGATGAAACTGCGCAAATGGATCAGGATAGTGGGAGACAGAAGCAAAATGATCTCAAGTCAGACAGAAAACATGACGGAAGAGGTAACTGTGGGCTCTTCTTGAAGATTAGACAGAGTGAGTCATTTAATTATTATTTTTTTACTTGGCACATAATCGTGAAGCGAATTGAATGTCAGTGGTGTTAGTAAACTGAATAGTGATGCTTCATAATGTATGTTTGTAGGTACGTGTTTGTTTGTTCTTTATTCATACTTGAACTATAACGTTAAATGGCACGAAATAATTAAAGAACGGTCAGAAATTTGATGCTTTTTTTGCCCGCCGTAACCGATTAGCAACTTCATGTTCCGGGACAACTTAAATTGTGTGGGGGACATTGGGCACAGTAACTTTTATTGCCTGGTTTTGTTCTGGAAATTATTCATTTACAAATTAAGCACTGGTTTTAACTGTTTTTAAATCCATTCAGCAGATATCAGTATTTTTATCTTAGCTTAGCATAAATCATTGAATCGGATTAGACCATTAGCATCTTGCTCAAAACTTTTTTAAAAAAGAGTTTTGATAATTTCCCTAGGTCTTTATTTTGATGGTCCATTTGAGTATTAGTAGACTGTCTGCTTAATATACTGCTCCTTCAACAGACATTTAACTGATTATAAGAAACTTTTCAAGTGCATGTCAACTTACACTAACCCCAACCCCCAGCCTAAGAGTCTACTTATAATCTAATGAGAATTAGTTGATGTGTAGATGCAATGCAACTTAAATTCAACAAACAGACCATCAAAATAAAGTGTGACCTTTTCATATTTAAAGCTTGACTATTTTTATAGCTACATCATGTACTGAGACTGATGTAAAATGGAGAGTTGCTCATTTCTAGGTTGATATTGTCTAGGAGCTATATTTCTGGCATAATAATCAAGCAATTTCGACCTATAAAATTTGCATTGGTCCTACACAATGTAAATACAGAAGAGTCAAGCTTTAAATAGGAAAATTATAGAAGCTCTTATTTGGAATTTTTTGAGCAAGATGCTAATGGTCTAATCTGATTACACTACTTATGCTAAGCTAAGCTAAAAGTGCTCTCGCAAGACTCAGAGATCGGCTGAATGGATTCAAAAATTGTAAACTCAACTGTTTAACATTGTAAAATGAGACTATTTCCAAAAAAAGTGGAGTGATCTTTTAAAATGTGGTTCTCTGTGTTTAAAGTGTGATAGATACCTGAAGGGGAAAGTGGTTTTGTCCATCTGCATGCAGACGAGGAAGGGGTACTCTGAGAACTGGACGGTGGTGATGAAGTCCAGCGTGGCCTCGGTCTCAAAACCAACTTCCACTCCGGCGCTTACAAAGTCTGTGTCCACTGTCATGTTACCGATGATGACCAGCGCTCCCCTAATGATAATGACAAGGATAAGGTCAGCCAGCACACTAAAACAGTAGTCAAAGTTTCTAAAACTTGCACAGTAATGTACGGCATCTCTGCAGATTTTCTTTAGTCAATCAATTCATTTATTAAATTATTTAAATAAGATGAATATGTTCAAGTAATAATAAGCATTAAAATCCATGTGAAACAGAAGTTGCTGAGACTTTTATATTAGTATTTTGATGTACCAGCTGAAGCTTAATATTGAGTAGGGGGTGGGGCTTTATTTTTGCACATCATTCCCTCTTAGCAAACTAACAGTAAGAGGGGTGTGGTTAAGAATATGAAGTGATATGTAGTGTCAAACTGACATCAACAGAAAAGGACTGTCACTCCAAATGCAGAGGTAAATGTCAGACTTTGATTGAAGATTTCCAAAACAAAAATAAAACAAAATTCTCAGTGATTAACGCACGTCATGATTTTGCCAAGTATGATGCGATCCTGGATTAATATCTGTGTTGATCCTGGAACATCAATTTTGTTCAAAATGATAATCCATACCTGTTCCCTACCCCTAAACCCAATCATAACTGTAGATTATTCCCTAAATCAGAGGGAGATAATAGTTGGATAACAGTCATGTAGAAGTGCATAAACCTAACTGTGAGCCTAAACTTAACATAGATGGTAAACGTATCCCTTAATTCTGATTGGCTGATTGGACTGTTGTTCCAGGATCAACAGAGATGTTAATCCAGGAACATATCCTACTTGGTGAAATCAGGTTGGTGGTGAATTAACATTGTACATTTTGATTCCACCCAGACTTTAAGCAATAAGTGTTTTTTAAATAATTCTAGATTGTGGTTAGGTGCACATACAGGTGTAAACACTGTAAACAATATATTTCTCTATGTATCTGATTCTACCGTATATTTTCTATTTTTCAACACATGACATTGTGTTATATTGTATTACATTATTGTATTGTATTACATTGTGTATACAAAATATGCAAACAAAATACTGCCCGCTCTAGCAAATAGTTGACCATATTTTGACTGTTTTAAATAATGACTGTTAAAGTCATTTAAAGAAGTATGGTTTACACTACACAGCATTGTTGGTTTACAAAAAAATCAAACAAACATAATTCTGTTGCAGTACTACACTTGATTATGGTTTTATTGTAAAAAAACAAAACAAAACAAAAAAACAAGAAAACGTTAAATGAGAATCTGAAATATTTTATGGCGTACTTCTAAAAATAAAGATGATTTAGTGTTCAAAAATGTTTTATTTTGATTCTGTTTTTAAATAAATTGATCTTACACTTCATATTTTCAGATTTTCATAGTATATGTACACTGTAAAAAATAAATCGGTAAAATTTACGGTAAAAAACCGGCAGCTGTGATTGCCAGTATTTAACCGTAAAAAATACGGTACAAACCATGAAAGTAAATTCTCATTTTTACAGTAAACTACCATATTTTATTAATTTATAGAGCTAATATGTCTGTATTTTAAATTAGCAACATCTACACATCTTTTGTTACACGGATAGACATGATAACACAGCCATATGCAGGTGGTGATGAGAAAGTTCATACATAACGAACCTATGCTCATCACAAACAACTTTTCACACAAGCAGAAAAGTGTATCAGTGTATAGAAGGTGTTCAGTGTCATTCACACAGCTACTAAACACCAGTATGGTAACACGTATAAAATTAAAGTCATGAAATAAACATTGTTTATCAACATCAGATGTAACATAGCTCACTAATATACATAACTGATGGGGAAACAACTAAAAAGATCCATAATAATGTCAACAAAAAGCATAAAAAGTGATGTGCCATGCAGGGACTTCTGGGAAAGTCAATTTACGGTTATTCGCCGTATATATTAAGGAACCATACTGTTAACCAGGTTACGGATTTTTACTGTAGCATTTTTACAGTTTTTTACCGTTGAAATCACAACCATTTTTTACAGTGTATAAATTACGGTACTTTTACTATAAACTGATATATTAACCATTTGGTATAGGTTGATATTCTAGAAATTATGGGATGTGTTGAAAAAAAATGCATTGAGTTTGTTAACTAGCGATATTAGGAGTTCAGAAGTGCAATCCAAATTTTTCTTTCTTGGTGGTGCAGTTAAAGGGTTAAAAAGCTTAAAAATAAAATGAAAAATGTTGTTTGGTGCTAACTAAAAACCTAAAAAATTACTTTTAAAATTAAAATTTAGGCTGAATAGAAAATAAGAAAAATGACCAAAGCACAAGCAAGATAAAACAAAATATATGTAATAAACAAAAAACAAAACAGAAAATATGAAAATAAATTTAGTATTAATTAGAAATACGAATATTTATATCATATAAATATGAAGATAACACTGAATCGCGAATTGTATTTTCCTTAATTATAATGTCGTACTATATCAGGTCTATTAAATAATATGAGCAGATTTATGGGGTTCCCACTCTTTCATGGAAACCAAATTCTAGGACTTTCAAAGAATAATAGCATATGTAGCACCATTTCACTTACACTTAATATTTACATTAAAATGTCATAATGTTAAGGTTTTGAATGTCATTTTCAAAAATGTTGACCCTTTTAAAGTCATGTTCGAAGAACTTTAATACAATTAGTTGAATTCTGTACTGGCAATATTCAAATGCAGTTTCAGAAGTATTGATAAATGCTTTATTTGTCATAGTTCATGTATAAGATTGAAATTTAAGATTTTTGAAGATTTTTTTGTTCAGGCTTCGAAAGCAGCACAGTACAATTGTTGAAATATATATTGTTCACTAACAATAGGATTTTTAACTTTTCAACAAGTATTTCAATTTTAATAGCACAATAGCTAGTCTGGGGCAGGAGAACGAAGAGAGACTGTGCCAAACACTAGCTGGCTAAGGCTGCTCTCACTTGGTTATCCTGCCCCATCCTATTGTTAGTGAACAATATAGTAATTTTGTAAAAACTTGACTTTAAATTCCCTTTGTTATTTCTACTTGATATTTTTGGTTTTGGTTTAACTTTTTGCAGCAGTACGGAGGTGGATGCCACTTCTTGTTTGATACATTTTATTTTTTCTCCTGTTTCTGAGAGGGAGCCAGGTAAGATCTTTGTTTTTCTTTTTAATTTTATTTTGAGAGTTTAGAAAGTCACTTTCTTAATCAGTTAGATCTTTTGTTTGTTGTTTTGGCATTATCCCCTCCTGAGTATTTTTGAAACCTACCATTACCCGTGGTCATTTATTATTTGTTAATCTTTAAATAAATGCACTTCTTTTTTTGGACATTGTATTTGGTGTGAGTGATTGTTGGAGTGCTGGGACAGGAGAAGGGTGATGATTGTTGGCTGCCCTGCCATTTAGTTTTTTTATTATTTAGTATATCATTTTCTATTATCATAATTGGCCTCTATTTTTTTTATTGGGCTAAATTTAATGTATGTATTATTTACATACATTATGTATGTATTTAATGTATATGTTATTTTGTTGCGTGTTTCCCTGGTCTTAGAGGAGGCACGTAACACACCATAAACTTTCAATTCAAGCACTTTCAAAGACCTATGTTTGTTTTTAAGTACTTTCCAGGCCTTGAATTCATATGTCTGAAAATCAATACACCCACATCTTTTAAAATGATATTTTTAATAGGAAGCTATACAATATTATATTTGTACATATACATTAGATTAGTCAGTACTGAAGCCAAATCTGGAGCTTCATTCATTCATTCATTCATTTTCTTTTCGCCTTAGTCCCTTTATTAATACTGTTAAAACTATAATAATTAAACACTCATTCACACCAGGCACGTGCACACATAGGGCTCAACCTGTGCAGTGTACATGCCCTTTTGAATCTGGGATATAAAGTATATAACACTTGTTATGACTGTCACCTCTCACTCTCTGTCACCCCTCACCAGTGAAAACTGGGACCGTCCCCACCCCACTTTTCGTGAAAACTGGAGCATGCCCTTTGGAACACCTACAGACAATTCAGCCTACCCAATTCACCAGTACTGCATGTCTTTGGACTGTGGGGGAAACCGGAGCACCCGGAGGAAACCCACGCAAACACAGGGAGAACATGCAAACTCCACACAGAAACGCCAACTGACCCAGCCGAGGCTCGAACCAGAGACCTTCTTGCTGTGAGGCGACAGCACTACCTATTGCACCACTGCGTCACCCAAATCTGGAGATTATCTAACAAAATAACTTACGATAACGTCCAAAAACTAGTACACCCAAATTTATATGTTATAGAAAAATATTAAATACAAATGGAAAAAAAAAAGGAAAAATCAAGAGGAGCAAAAGGATTTAGTTAAAATTTTGTTTGCAATATTTAGCTTGAATTTATTTGTATTATCTTTTAATTTCTAAATGTTTGGTGACTAAAATATTATTTTAATAAATATATCTGTTTAATAAATCTGTTTTGTTTAAATGCACCAAAATACATCGCCTATATTTACTGAAAAATGGATAAAAATATTCATTTTCAAAATTAGCTGTACTCAATTATGCTGAGCACTGTATAAATATGTTAATAAAAAGTGTTATAAATAATAATAAATAAATATTATTAATAATTAACTAACATTATATAGTATATCAAATAATATAACAATAAAATAATATAATAAACATTAACTAACATTAATAGATGCTGTGATGTACAGTATTTATCACTGATATTTCATGTTACCAAAATTACCAAACCAAACAAGAATTCAAATAAAAACTAAAATACAAAAATAAACTTTGCTCGAACCAGGTTTCCTTCTTTCATAGTTTTGATTTTGTACATCTCAACTTTATCTCAAGCTAATTTATGTCAGACTTTTACACGCTTTATCCAGCTGCACAATTTGGGATGGTGATTTATCGCCTTAGTCTGTTCCTCAGAGTCTCTGCTGAGTCAGTTTTGGTGATTGGGCTCACATATCACATCAGACTGTCTGGCTCCATGCTTTCAACCTCCACCTTAAATGATCCGTCCAACATGGCCGCCCGTGATGAGTGGGCTGAGTGGAGGCATGCTAATCTTGTGTGCCCGAGAGAGCTGTGGTTTATTTCGTTTCTAAACATAACCCTCTTGTGTCTGACTACATGTGCGCAAGGATCTTTTGGTTTCCCCCGCTCCTGTGTACCCGCACGAACAAGTGTTTGCATATTCTGTGGTCTGTCTGTCAGTGAGTCTTTGTTTGTCTACTCGCTTCTGTGTGCGTTTTCAGAAAAGGTAAAGAGCGCCGTCCTGATCCATACACCTGCCCCTGCCTGTCCTGAGAGCTGGCAGATGCAGAAAACCAGATGCCACCCAGAAATACCCATCGTGAAACAAAGAACAGCACTAAAACTAAGGTAAAAGGATGACGGTTCTCTTCAGATTGGTGCAGTATTTTGTTAAGATCTCTCCCTGAGTGGATTTGGTTTCTCACAATCAATATCACGACCTAATTTTACCCTCAACCCCTGATCTTTTACTCCTAGCACAGCATCTTTCCATTTGCCCTCATTTCCCGTCTGTCTCTTTTTAGCCAAGTTGCCATCGCTCGCATCCACAAACCAACAGCAATCAAGCAGGTGCAGCTGTGGCTAAAGATATGGATTAGCATCAAATCTCTCAGAAGGATTAATGATGTTATAATAAGATGGACTGGAATCGTATTTACTGTCATTTGGAAGTCCTAGTGTAGAAAAAAACATCTGGCTGCGGTTAGCAAGTAGTCAATTTGATCAAATCCAACATTGCATTCAAAGTAATGTTGAGTGAAGGGACATTGAGTTTCCCACGTGGGATTTGTTTCATTTAGCAGCAGAGAGCTGCTTTATCTAAATGCAAAACATCATCCCTATTTAATTAGCCTTGAATGCTTTTTACTTACAGTCTCTGTTTCAACATGAAAAGATCTGCATAGTTGTAAATTCCACTCAAAAGTGAGTTGTCTATAAAAGAGTGTTGTCTTTATTGGTAAGCACCGGTGTTGGGTTGTAAATAATAATGTATTATCTGTGGGGTATTTTAAGCTTAAACTTTACAGACACATGTTTTATATCAAACAAATATATAAAATAGGGTAAAATCGGTCTTAAATTATGTAATTTCAGAAGAGGAACCTACCTGTTGTTGACACTTGTTTTGGATTCTCTGTACCACAAGCTGAACTCCATTCCTCCAGAGATATCAATGGACAGACCGGCTTGGAACTCAGCACTAGCTCTTAGACCAGACTGTAGAGGAATCACCTTCAATGCAAAAATGAAATGAAAAAGTAAGAAAATATTAATTTTAGCAAGCAATTTTTATATACAGTTGAAGTCAGAATTATTAGCCCCCCGCCTTGAATTTTTTTTCTTTTTCAAATATTTCACAAATGATGTTTAACAGAGCAGGGAAATTTTCACAGTATGTCTGATAATGTTTTTTCTTCTGGAGAAAGTCTTATTTGTCTTATTTCGGCTAAGATAAAAGCAGTTTAAAATTTAAAAAAAAAACATTTTAAGGTCAAAATTATTAGCCCCTTTAAGCTGTATTTTTTTCGATAGTCTACAGAACAAACCATCATTATACAATAACTTGCCTAATTACCTTAACCTGCCTAGTAAACCTAATTAACCTAGTTAAGATTTAAATGTCACTTTAAGCTGTATAGAAGTGTCTTGAAAAATATCTAGTCAAATATTATTTACTGTCATCATGGCAAAGATAAAATAAATCAGTTATTAGAAATGAGTTATTAACACTATTATGTGTAGAAATGTGTTGAAAAAAATCTTCATTCCATTAAACAGAAATTGGGGAAAAACATTCAGGTGGGCTAATAATTTTGAATTCGACTGTACATCAAAAAATTATAAAATTTTACTAAATGTTATGATTTTTGAAAGATTTACATTAATCTCAAATTGTATTATATAATGCTAAGGAAAAAAATTGAGTGAATTTAAAAATTAAAAGTTTCCCTGAATTTCAAATTTATATATATATATATCTCACACACAGTTAAAGTCAGAATCATTAAACCCCCTGAATTATTAGCTCCCCTGTTTATTTTAACCTAATTTCTGTTTAACGGAGAGAAGATTAATTTTTTCAACACATTTCTAAACATAATAGTTTTAATAACTCATTTCTAATAACTGATTTATTTTATCTTTGCCATGATGACAGTAAATAATATTTTACTAGATATTTTTCAAGACACTTCTATACAGCGTAAAGTGACATTTAAAGGCTTAACTAGGTTAATTAGGTTAACTAGGCAGGTTAGGGTAATTAGGCAAGTTATTGTATCACGATGGTTATACATCGATGTTAAACATCATTTGGGAGATATTTGAAAAAGAAAAAAAATTCAAAGAGGGGCTAATAATTCTGACTTCAGCTGTATTGAAGTCAGAATTATTAGCTCCCTTAGATTTTTTTTTCTTCTATTTTAAATAATTCCCAAATGATGTTTAACAGAGCAAGGAAATTTTCACAGTATGTCTGATAATATTTTTTTCTTCTATAGAAAGTCTTATTTGTTTTATTTAGGCAAGAATAAAAGGAGTTTTTAAATTTAGGTCAATATTATTAGCCCCTTTAAGCTATATATTTTTTTGACAGTCTACAGAACAAACCATCATTATACAATAATTTGCCTAATTACCCTAACCTGTCCAGTTAACCTAATTAACCTAGTTAAGCCTTTAAATGTCACTTAAGCTGTATAAAATTGTCTTAAAAAATATCTAGTCAAATATTATTTACTGTCATCATGGAAAAGATAAAATAAATCAGTTATTAGAAATGAGTTATTAAAACTATTATGTTTAGAATTGTGTTGAAAAAAATCTCCCCGTTAAAGAGAAATTGGGGAAAATTTTTTACAGGGGGGCTGATAATTCAGGGGGCTAATAATTCTGAATTCAACTATATATATATATATATATATATATATATATATATATATATATATATATATATATATATATATATATATATACATTCATTCATTCATTTTCTTGTCGGCTTTGTCCCTTGCGGGGTCGCCACAGTGGAATGAATCACCAACTTATCCAGCACGATTTTACGCAGCGGATGCCCTTCCAGCCGCAACCCATCTCTGGGAATTTCCACACACACACATTCACACACTACGGACAATTTAGCTTACCCAATTCACCTGTACTGCATGTCTTTGGACTGTGGGGGAAACCGGAGCACCCGGAGGAAACCCACGCAAACGCAGGGAGAACATGCAAACTCCACACAGAAATGCCAACTGACCCAGCCCAGCCCAGTTCGAACCTGCGACCCAGCGACGTTCTTGCTGTGAGGCAACAGCACTACCTACTGCGCCACTGCGTTGCCCTATCCCTATATATATATATATATATATATATATATATATATATATATATATACATATATATATATCTTCCAAATTTACTGTTTTCTTTTGAGAGTATTTGTGGATGAAAAGTTTACATTTGTTGTTAGACAACACAATTCAAATGTTTTAACTTCAGAAGAGTTAAGTCAATATTTGGTGGAATAATCCTTATTTTAAAAATCACAACAAATAAAACATTTGTTATTCTGAATAGCTGTCGTTTTATACATTCATAGAATAAAACAAATATTACCAGTTTACTCAAATCCATACTTAATCAATTTAATAAAACCAGAGAAACTGAGAATTTTTAAGTCGTAAAATATATTGTAATTTTTTACCATATAAAAATAATAATAAATAATAATAAATATTAAATAATAATAAATAAATGTATGCACAAAGTAAAAATGATCAGCAACCTTGGTAAACATAAGCAAATAAGGCTGTGGAAAAGAAAAATGCATTGTTAATCCTGATAAAATCATATATAAAACAATTGAAATTGGAGAAATCTCATTATGAAGTAAATAATTTCTCCAAATAAGCAGGTGCAGTCATGTTTACAGTTCCCTTAATTAATTTAAATTTAAATTTTTAATTTAAATTAATTTAAAAAGCAATCTATGCACTTTGAAATTTCATTTAAGAATAAAATATTGCCTCAAAGAAATTTAGCAATGAGCTCAATTGGTCATGTGCTAAAGCTCTTTAGTTTAAAAGTGAAATTTCTGTGTGTGAAAGTTAACTCATCTACACTATTAACAGCAGAAATGTTGTTAACACATTATTTTGAAGGTCTATTTGAGTATTAGTAGAATGCCTGCTTAATATCTGTTGATACTGCTACTTCAACAGACATTTAACTGACTATAAGAAACTTTGCAAGTACATGTCAACTTACATTAACCCTAACCCCAACCTAACAGTCTACTTATAATCTAATGAGAATTAGTTAGTATGTAGATGCAATGTAAATTAACTTCAACAAATGGACCATCAAAATAAAGTGTGACCGAAATGTTTATTTTTTTGCTCAGGAAACTGCTGAACTTTTGCTAATGCTGAATAGAATATGAATTATTTGATGAAAATAAAAAGGTGTCCAATATTATTATAGTGGAAAGTAATAATAAAGTTATTTATTTCTTTGATGGCGAAGCTAAATTTCCAATTCCTGATGATCCTTTAATGATATAATATAAGATGTAAAAGCATTGAGAATGCAACACTGGCCACTTAATCTAGCCCATAATTGTCTCACACTGCCCCCATGCTGTCAGCCTATGAATATTATTGCTTTAAAAACACCCGCTGCATGTATCAGAACACATCAATATGAAAGTCAAACCTGTGAGTGGTCTGTCAGCAGGATAAGGCCCTTCACCACATTGATGGGATCTCCAGACATGGAGAACATCTTGGACATCAGGTCACTGTAGCCCTTGAAGAAGGTGACAGGACGGAGCTGCACATCGAACAGCAGAGCGGACATTCCTGCAAAAGATTCCAGCTCTTCTTCTCCTTCATCCGGCGTGGCTGCGATCAGAGACTCCAGACCCTGCGCTTCAATCGTCACCTGGAAAACAGCACAGGTGAATGTCAGGTATGTTTATGGGATATGCTGAAGGACACTGGGTGGTGGTCATATTGACAGTACCTGGAGGCCATGAAGGAACGCGTTGTCGCTCTGACCGTAAATGTTCATGTTGCTTCTCCTCAATACTCCTGAGCCGGAGTACAGGATGTCCAAATTGTAGGTGCAAGTGACATCCACGGTTTCTGATAGAACAGAATATGAGAAATCTGTCAGAGTTTGTTTCATTATTCGGTCCCACTTTATATTATGTCGCTTATACCTGTGAACTTACATGGTAATTAGATGTGTAAGTAGTATGTAACTACAGTGTATGTACACACTGGTACAGAGTATTTACTTGTGTATACTGGTGTAACTACACTCATGTAACAACCAACTGAATAGTATGTGTAAGTACAAATGTGTAACAGGACATTGGTAACAACACTAGGAACGTACACATCTGTAACAAGAATTATGTAAGTGCATTGTGTAACAACAATATGTACTTGCAGATGTTTTCCCACTTCCACACCTGTTTGCAGATCATGTACTTGTGAACACTGTATGGCAGAACTAATGCTGCATTATAAGGTTTCACCTTGTGATACCAGTGTACTTGCATGGTAAATCCACAGGATCCACTCAATATAAAGTGTAAAATGGTCACAAATTACTGTTCATACATTCATTCATTTTCTTTTCGGCTTAGATGGGTTGCAGCTGGAAGGGCTTTCACTGTGTAAAACATATGCTGGATAAGTTGGCGGTTCATTCCGCTGTGGCGACCCCAGATTAATAAAGGGACTAGGCCAAAACAAAAATGAATTTTATTTTAAACTTTATATTGTGGACTGTTCCTGTGGAGTTACCATGTAACTACACTGTTATTAAAGTGTTGCATAGAAGATATTTCTACAAGTTACACAGTAATTTGTGACCATTTTACACTTTATATTAAGTGGATCCTGTGGAGTTACCATGTAAGTACACTGGTATCACAAGGTGAAACCTTCTAATGCAGCATTAGTTCTGCCATACAGTGTTCACAAGTACATGATCTGCAAACAGGTGTGGAAGTGGGAAAACATCTGCAAGTACATATTGTTGTTACACAATGCACTTACATAATTCTTGTTACAGATGTGTACTTTTCTACTGTTGTTACCAATGTCCTGTTACACATTTGTACTTACACATACTATTCAGTGGGTTGTTACATGAGTGTAGTTACACCAGTAATACAAAAGTAAATACTATGTAAACGTGTGTACATACACTGTAGTTACATACTACTTACACATCTAACTACCATGTAAGTTCACAGGTATAAGCGACACAATATAAAGTGGGACCCATTATTCTCTTCTTTACTTTTACATTTCCGCAGTCGTCCCAATAGCCTTCTGTCACTTCATAACGTAAAGAAGTGACTGAGTGATTGACATCTTTTTTTTTTTATAATTCAACTTTTTTTTATTGTTCAACAGCCAAGAACAAAGAACACACTTCACACTACACATACATATGATACATGTTACAGTACATATTCAGCCACCTGTCACACCAAGAAAATTCAGCTAAGAAAAACAACATATAATAAACATATATGGAGATTAAGGTTGTGGTACCTTTGTAAGCACATACTCATTTATCCTAATTTTAGATGTTGCCAGATTATCCCATTTTCTATGTACTTCTCCCTCATTATTTAATCTCCCCAGCATACACTCATACGATGCAATTTCAATCATCCCATTAATCCACTCATTTCTGGCATTCTGGGACACTTCCAATTGCGTAATATCATCCTAGCAGCTGTAATGCATCCAATTTTGAGAAGAATAAAGGAATTTTTACCTATATTAGGTATCACTAGTTTGTCACCCAGAAGGCATAGCCGTGGCTCTACAGGTAACTCACAGCCTAGCCACTCCTCCATAATTCTTAACATTTTACACCAGAATGGGTAAACTAAACAACATTCCCAGATCATGTGTAAATAAGTACCCTCTTCTTTACTGCATTTCCAACACAAATTATTTCCAGCTAGTCCCATCCTATAGAGTCTGGATGGTGTGTAGTAGTATCTATGTATTATTTTGTACTGAATGAACTTCTCTTATATTTTTACCTACATTGAAAAGGATCTCCAGCCACTCATTCTCCTCAATATCAATCCCCAGATCCTTCTGCCAGATTATTCTCAATTTATTATTACACACTTCTGAATTTACATTGAGCATCATTTTGTAACAAATAGAAGCAGTCCTAGCATCCTGTGGTGACTGTAAATAAGCATATACAGCATTGTCCTTCACTTTAAATTTGTCCTTGATGCAGTGTCTAATTTGTAGGTATTTCCAGAAGTCCCCTTGGGCTCCAATATCATATTTGTCCACTAGTGATTGACATCTAATATCTACATGGCAGACCTTTCACCAAATCGCAAATAAAATGAAAATAACCCATTATATATGGGTTGTTGACGTGATGTGGCATTTTCACTGCCACACAGGACAAAAATGAATATAATTAGTATTATTTAAAATGCTGTAAATGGTTTTACGGTTTTGTCTTCCATGGAACTTCCAAGCTCAAAACTGTCCTATGGTATGACTCCAGCTCAGTCATAGTTCAATAAATTACAGCTCTTATAATAAAAAAGATATTGTAAAATCATTACTTACTTATTCCCAGGGCCATTTATATCGAAGTTGATATTTAGCCACACCATATTGGTGTTTCGTAACATCTAGTTTTTATAAGGCGAGTTGTTAGCCCAACATGCAAACTCCACACATAAATGCCAACTGACCAACCCGGGGCTCGAACCAGCAACCTTCTTGCTGTGAGGTGACAGTGGTACCCACTACACCACCGTGTCGCCCAAAATCATTAATTAGGATATATATGTTAACCTCAGGCCTAATTTTACAAGTGGCTATTTTAATAATTGGCAATCATTTTTTCGTCAATAAATTTCAAACATCATAGGAACTTGATACATTTAAACTCGATACATCCTCCAAGCATGTCCTCTGGTGTGACAATTTTAAATAAATATTAAATTCCATGTAAAACTTAAATTAGTTGAAGGAACCAATTCAAAATCATGTGACTGAAGCCTCTTGTAAAGATCATGATGTGTACCAGTTCAGTTTTTGATTTTTTACATATTTAACTTTTATGGAGCAACTAATAAACCTGTTATTTTTATTGTCCTTTGGTGTGACATCTCTATTTATTGAATGTCTGACAAGCCATGGAAAAAAACATATAGGGCTCTATTTTAACGATATAGGCGCAAAGTCTAAAGCAGGGGTTTTCAACCTTTTAGGACACCCCATCCCCCCCAAGTTTGGCCAATTTCACTCGCGCCCCCACTTCAGCGCTCCAAAATTATAATGCATGTGCAAACATCATTCACATATTACTTGCTGCGTTTAAAGTGCGTAACATTAATTAAATTGAAACATATAGCTTAACTGATTTAGTGTGATGGCTGAGGCTGTTTCTGTGAGGACAACATGGTTGGATTCCTGACACGGCTAACCATAAATCATTTTCCACTGTCAATAAGCGTGAGCCATAGCCTACTTGCTTTTGATGTACGTACATACAGAAACTGCTGCTTCGCAAAGTCAAGTTCGCAGAGCCCTGACGATGTTGTTGAGTTGAACATTGAGTACGTTTACAAGGACACCAATACTTTAATACGATTTTCATACAATTAAGACATTACTTTGATTAAGAGTCACCGTGTAAACAGTGGTTTTTGATTAGCTTAATCCAACTAAAGTCATAACTGAACTAAACAGAAATGGAATTAAGACGTAGAGTATGCATATATTAGTGGCATTATTGAAGTAAACACCGCAATCAAACTATTACCGTCATGTAGGACTTTTTGCCATATTTCCCGACAAGATCCACACACCCGGATGTCAGTAAAGGACCGCACACACACACATTGTGAAATGCGGAAGTTTTTTCTTTCCACTCGGCGTGCGTTATTAAATTCCATAACACTCTCACCAGTCCTAACTCTTTATTTGCGTCTAAGCTTGTTTTTATTAAAACAAATATAAATATGCATATAATAAATTATACTGCTAATAATAATAACATTATACAAATGCAAATTGTCATGAATAAACTGAAAAAAATACATGAAGGCAATGAGGTAGTGGTTTTTATATTTATGTAGAAAATAATCATTTTTGTAACATTTTAATCCTTTATTTTTGTAAAGATATTTGTGTATTGCTGTTCATCCTGTCTGTTTTAAGCTATTTGTATGCGTTTTGGTCCTGCATAGGCGCATAACTAACACGCTCTGTGCTAGACTTTAGACCAGCTTTTAGTTTGTCAACGGCGTGGTCTATTTCAGTTCTTCAAAATGGCAATAGGCGGCCGCCTAGGTCGCCTCTATGGACGCGCCGGCCCAGGTCGCCCTTACACTATTTGTACATTATTAGTCGTTATTAGTTATTGATTTGTTTTTATTCATTTTTGATGTCACACCATAGGAAATATAAATCTTTTACAGTACACGGGTACAGTTCAGTAAAAAGTTAAATTAAAAACATCAAAGAATTGATTAAGTTAGTAATCCCATATATTTTCTCAAACATCAGACTTCAAACAAAACTATAACTTTTTTTTTCTACAAAAATGGCATTACAAAAAAAAAAGCTTTTTACTGCCTATTTGTCAACTGCCTACTGTATATACCCTTGCACAAATGCTCTCAAATATATTTTGAAGTCACATAGATTCATTTTCAGGTCCATATGTGACTAAAATGGTTGCAATTTGTTGGGTTCACTTACCTGCCATGAAGCCTGAATAAGCTGAGGACGACCCGGTCTTCGAGAATCTGTCATAATTATGGGAAATCATGTCCTTCATAACTTGCCGTACCAATTTACTGCAAACCAGACATACTGTGTAAGTTTAATATAAAAGTGCCACACATTACAATTGATAACCGTAAAGAACAAACTATTGGTTGCTTTGGACAGAGATCGTGACTCACTAGGCTGGCATCTGGAAGCGCAGGACGTCCTGGATTTTTGACAGCATGTATTTGTTCATCTCATGTGGCAGGTGTCCGATGGAGAGCAGCAGGTTCTTCACCTCCATGTAAGACGGATTACTGCTCATAATCACATCGGCTGCAGCCGCACGCACGTTCTTCTCGTAGATGCGCTGGTTCTGATGGTAGATGCGGTTCAAGGCTTCTTTCACCTGTGGACGTAAAGCGTTAATTGTTTTGAAGAATCATTCTACAGATGTTGATGTTGGATTTGCGATGTACCTCTGCTGTGATGAGCTTGGGGTCGTATCTCTGGAGCGCTGTGATGGCAATGGTGCTGTACGCTCCGACCTCAGATTCGGCATATTTGGCTAAAACAGGAATGCCTTCTGGTAGAAGAGCGTTTTTCAGTGCTAGCAGGTACATCTGAACCTCAGACTCCTCCTGAGTGCTGTCAGGCCCTGCCAACAGCAGCTCTTTCACCTTTACCACGGCCTGTGCAAAAAAAACCATGAGAAACACACTCAATCAGCTTGAATTTATGAAAGTTATGGTAACTAATACCTTTTCTGATTTTGATTGTAATGCAATAATGTGCACATTTTGTAAAGCTGCTTTGAAACAGTAACTATTGTGAAAAGCGCCATACAAATAAACTTGAATCAAATTGAAATTTAATTTAATTTAATTTGGGCGGCACGGTGCCTCAGTGGTTAGCACTGTCGTCTCACAGAAAGAAGGTCGCTGATTTGAGTCCCGGCTGGGTCAGTTGGCATTTCTGTGTGGAGTTTGCCTGTTCTTTCCGTGCTGGCATGGGTTTCCTCAGGGTGCTCCGGTTTCCCCAAAGACATGCGCTAATAGTGAATTGGATGAACTAAATTGGCGGTAGTGTCTGAGTGTGTCTGAATGTGAGAGAGTATGGGTGTTTCCCAGTACAGGGTTGCGGCTGGAAGGGCATCTGCTGCTTAAAACATATGCTGGAATAGTTGGCGGTTCATTCCGTTGTGGCGACCACTTAAATAGAGACTATGCTGAAGGAAAATGAATGAATGAATTGAATTGAACTCACTTAAAGGGATAGTTCACCCCAAAAATGAACTCACCGGTTATTCACACTCAAGTGGTTCTAAATGTCGATCAATTTTATTGCTTTTGAAGTAAAACAAGAGATTCTGAAGAATGTTGGGAAAAATCAGTCATTGACTTCCATAGTTGGAACAGAAAAAAACACTATGGAGGTCAATGGATGTTTTTTTTCCAGCATTTTTCAGAATACATTGCTTTGTGTTCAACAGAAGAAAGAAACTCAGGCAGGTTCGGAATAAGTGGAGGATGAGTAAATAAAGACATAATTGAACTGTCCTACCAAATTTGTAACAAATTTATAACACTTTGCAAGCCTTGCATAATCTTTGCTAGATGAAAAGCAATTCTTGCTTCTTACTAAATTTGGGATGCTGATTTTAAAAATTGTGCATTTTCATGCAAACTATGATGTGCATTAAGGTGCATTATGGCAATTATTAAAAAAAAACACTTCTGATAAGTTTTCTGCTACATCTCTATGTTACCTACTACTGCAGACTTTACAGAAGAAGTTTATTTACTTATAAATATGATTTTATGTAGAGTATTATGACAGTAATTTGAGTGTTTGAACATTTTCGTATAGTAAGGGTTAGAATTAAATGTTAAATTATACATTTTGAATTCTTATTTTTGTTCTGTGACATTTGACTACTTTCATTTTAAATAAATGTAAGACCCAAAAAACAGAAAGTTTTTATTGATATTTTTGAACTCAGCATCATTAAATTAGATGATATTATGTGTTTTTGCCTACCCTGCAGTATTTTTTCCAAGAAGCAGGTCTGTGTAATGCAAGCATGATTAAAGGTATTATCTGTTGATGGGGGTATTTTATTGTTATTAGCAGTAGAAAGCATATGCAAATTAGATAAAATATTTATTATGTGATAGGTAATATTGTAAAGATTCTGTTTTGTAGTTGTGGTATTAGACACGTGAATCCTATGTGAAGAATTAAAAGCATGCAAATACACGAAGAGTAATGAATAAATGAATATTAATAATAATAATAATAATAATAATAATAATAATAATAATAATAATAATAATAATAATAATAATAATAATAATAATAATCATATGTGTGAAGAAACTCACTGGTACATCACAAGCTCCTTTCAGACAGAGTTTCCTGAGCAAAGCTCCCATGATGATCACAACTGACTCCTTAATCTCAGTGCTGCCGATCTTTCCTTGAGACACTTCCTACAATGGAACAAAGATGTCGGAGTATTTAATGAAATAAGTCATAGAAAATTTTTAAAAAATCATTTAAAAGTGAATTAATATTTGTAATATTTAATTGGAAACAATAAATTTTTACTCCAAATATTGCTTGTTAATTTGACATAATTACAAATCAATAGGATGAAATTACAAACTACAAAAATTTAAAAGGGTCAAATATTTGTAAGTAATATTTGTTTTTTTACAACTTTACAAACATTTTTGTAGTGTAGGCTGTATGTTAAACAAACACGTTACTGCAACACTGTGTCTATATATAACAAATAGGTTCTTTATACGCTTCCCATTGAAAAACAACTAGCTGCAAAGGCTGCTCAAGGGTTGTAGCTTTAAACTGATGTACAATATGGCAAGATTTCTCAAGTCCATCTTGATGTAATCTTATGATAAACATTGACATGTGGAAAAACAGCGCCCCAGGACGCCCGCGTCGGGGTTGAAGGGTAATTAAGCAGTGTTGGGGAAAAAAGTAATACATTAGTAAACTGTAATCACTTTTTAAGTAGTTAAATATGTTACTTTTTAGGGAAAGTAATGAAGTAATTTGAAAGTTTGCGTTAGGTTAGTTTTGCTTCTTTTTAAAACAGAAAGACAGGCTTGAAATTGTAACATATTACTTTTTTAACCCAACACTGTTTTTAAAAGTTCCGTGAAGCGCTTTGAAATGTGCAGTTTTTATTCAACCCAGGCTCATTCTGAAAACATACCCCTATATACATTTCTGGAGAGCGCCAAACACGTCCCAGGAAATTTTTGTTTTTGTCAATCCACCATTGCCGCTGTGTACACTTTTTTTGATATCTCCTGGCGTTAACCCTTCAAAGGCTGCTGTTGACTGACTGACTGATCGACTGACCCACCTTCCTCCTTCCCTAAACCCAACCAATAGTGTTCTCAAATGCACCGATTGACCCGCCCACCTCCCTAAACCCAATCGACGATGTTTTCAAAAATCGATGCAGCCTGATTTTTACCACGTTTTCAGGTTTTACCACATTCTCACCCTGTTATTTACTTGTTTATTTTATTTTTGGCTTTTGTTTTTGTCTTATCTGCTTTCTGGAATGGTCTCTTAGCCAGACTTAAACCTCGTTGTCATGGTCAACTCCGCTCCACGTCACAAGTCCACACGGAGGTAAGTGGCCAGCTGGTAAGCGCGAAAAGGAACGGGATCACCTTGTAGCATTCGTTTTAAAGACGAAATGCAGTCATACGTTCCTCTGGCTACATAATTCATGATCTCCAGAAATGTATATAGGGCTACATTTTCAGAATGAGCCCACGTTGTTTTTATGAGTGACATAATTTCAACTAAAATATAAATAGAGGGTGGGACATAGTGTAGCTCCTCCTCTTTTTAAAAAACAGCCAATAGCACAGTTCTGCCAGTAAGCTATTGAGCTCAAGCGCATCAAATGAAAGAGGGTGGGGCATGTCAGATAATAGAGAGCATTTGATTGGTCAGGATTTTATGAGAAACTGAAGTATGAGGTGACGCGGAAAAAATCGTTGATCGATTTAGGCGGAAGTGACAAACTGCAAGCTTTGGATGTTTATAACAGATTAATATCTCCTAAACGCAAATTTCGTCACTGTTTTGGAGCACACTAGCTAATACATATTCTTAAAACTAACAGACTGAAACTAACTATTCTTTATTTTAATTTCACAGGACTTTTAAGGCTTACACTCCAGGTTTGGAAGCTCTAAATTCACATGTAAGTGCAGTAACGCAGTGATCTCACCAGTAGGGATTGAAGCATGGACTCTGTAGGATGGGAGGCAAATCCACATGCATACAGAAAGCGCTCCTGCAAACCAAGCCGTCTTTCTTACTAAAGTCCAGGAACTCCAGAACGGCTGAGAGAGAAGATGGAGTCTGGGCTGACGTTACTGCATCCACCAGCTGAGGTCTGCAAAGACATCATTGAGAAATCATGTGTTTAAAGTTAAATAAAGTTAATGTAGTTGCTGTCACTAGCTATTAAAAGAGTAGCATGACTGTATTTGACTAATCACAGTGTATAAATAAGAAAGGGGGAGATGCGGTGATTAGTTTGGTCTTACAGTGCCGTCTTGCTGCAGTTTTTCAGTACAGTCAGGATCTCAGACTTGCTGGATTTACGCAGGCTATGTACGAGCGTCAGGAAGCTGCGCGGTGCTTCTGCTTTAGAGAGTGAGTTCGGCTCCAGCTGAGACCTCACTGCCTTCCAGGTGTCCATCAGCTATTGCACACCACACCACAACAAAACAACACATTTAGCATATTGCAGCAATTAGTACATTTATTAGTGCAACCACGGTAGCTTACATTGGGGCATCCCTTGCATTTTGCTTTAGTTTTCTCCACTATGACTCCAACAGAGAGGAATTTGTCATCGAGGGCCTTCACCACTCCTGCGACGTCTTTTCCTGCCACTTCTGCGGGTCCAGCCTCAATCGCTTTGAGAGTCAGTGACTGCCTGAGGGAAATGAGAAGGTGCTTTAGTTTGGTTTATTCATTTATTCATTCTGTCTTGATTATTTATTTTACATTTTTTTGGATACCTGGATAAGACTTTAGTTGCAGCTTTATGACGAGCATTGATGGACAAAACGTGTGTTTCTTTAGCATCGGCAGACTTAATGATACCATTCTCCAGAGTTATGATCGTTTCAGCAGCACACTTCCCACTGATGCCCAGAACCTGGAGCAAAGGAGAGGAAATGTGAATTAAAAACTGCAGAGACTGGTGTGTAAATGCCCAGCAGGCACACAGGGCCATAAGGCGTTAATATTAGGTTAGATTTAGGTTGTGACATCAGGTGACCAAAATTCAATGTCTAGCCAGCGTCTAAGGACAATGTTATTTTGATGTCCAATAGTGACGTCAAATGATGTTAATATTTGGTTGATTTTAGATTGTGTTAGAAAGTGGCCAAAATCCAACGTCGAGCCAACATCTTAACCCAACGTCATATTGACGTCAAATACTGACTTTTATTAGTTTTATTTATTATACCAAAATCCAACGTCTGATAAACATCATAGTGGTAACATCCACACAACGTCAAGCTGTAACATCATTAGACATTGATATTTGGTTGAATTTAGGTAGGATGTTGAAAACTGATGTCTGTCTGACGTTGGGTTCTGACGTCAACCCTATTTTCATTTCCAAACAAAATTCAACATCCCCACAGCGTTGGGGTACAACGTCAATCTGTTGACATCCTGTGACTGCTGGGTGAGGTGAGATGAGAAAACTAGTTTTGGTCTTACTGGACTGTGAGTAGTGAATCCCGTCTCTTGTGATTTGCACGTTTCCAAGTGTTTTGTGCGGATCACCTGATGTTTGCTAACCTTGTACTCAACCAAACATTTCCCCGAAGCATCAGCCTGCAGATTACAAAGGAAGTATTTAACGTACAGTAGAAAAAAACACACTTCTGGGGTGAATTTTAATTGCTGGTCTTTACCTCTGACATCTTTCCAGACTTAAGCTGCATCATTAGCATGCTGGCCACGCCCCTCTTCAGGTTTTTTACTGTAGCAGGCTCCGCCTTTTGGGCATAGAGGCTTCTGATCTAAATGAGCAAGCAAAATAACACAAAAGTCAAACCACTATGGAAAGCATTTAAAAGTTGCAAACTAAACTGATATAAAAACAGTGTTTCTTACCTTGCCCATCTTCCACAGCACCAAGAAGGGCCTCTGAAGTGCCTCAAGCCTGACTTTACCCAAAATGCTTTCTGCCGAGCTGCCATGGAAGATGTTGTTTTTGCGGGAGTGCTTTCCAGCACTTTCAACTTGAACATTTGAAATCTGAGAACAGAACAGGAGAATGTGATTTACACAAGGGATATTTTGTTTACTAAAACTAAAACCATTTAAAAAAACAAAAAAGTAACACTTTATTTTGAAGGTCTATTTGAATATTAGTAGACTGTCTGCTTAATATCTGTTGATACTGTTCCTTCAACAGACATTTAACTGACTATAAGAAACTTTGCAAGTACATGTCAACTTACACTAACCCCAACCTAATAGTCTACTTATAATCTTATGAGAATTAGTTGGCAGATGTAATGTAACTTAAATTCAACAAATGGACTATCAAAATAAAGTGTGACCCAAAAAATGTTGTTACTTGAAATATAACATCTTTAAAAGCACTAAAATAACTAAATTTAAAAAACTAAAGAGTTAAACCTAATGACAAACTCTATTTACAAACTAATACAAATAACAAAAACACAAAATAAATAGCATGTCAATCATTATTATTTGCACACTACACTTTAAAAATGCTGGGTTCCACAATTGATTTGAGCTGGAACAACATGAAGAAATTGATTTAGCTTATTAGTTTTTACAAATTTTACTGAATTGAACATAAAACAATGAAGTTGCAGCCCAAAAAACTCAAGAATTGTGTTGTTTCAGCTCATTTTAATTAAGCAGTGTGAACAAACAGCAAATGTCATTTTTTGAGTGTAGGTTTGCATAATAAGAACTGTAGCATACATTTTAAAATGCAGCGCTTATTACAGAAATAATATCTTTTAAAAACAATATATTTAAATATGTGTATTTTTACATTTAATAAAGTTACAGCTTAATATACTTGAAATGCATTATTTCTAAATGTATTGATGAACAACACAATACAATTTAAATGCTCAAGTACTTTACATGTGCTTTTAAATGTTACAAAATATATAAAAAAAATCTAACAAAATATCAAATCAAATTGCTTTTATGGTCACATCATCAGCAGCACATGTACTGTGAGTGAAAAGCTTAGATATCGAAACTCATTGTTTAGTAATTATATATTTTCTTTTTTTTTCAGTTTTATTTAGCTACAAGGTTTTACAGCACAACAAATGATAAAAAGATGATTTAAAATATACTTTGAAAATGGTCACTTTGTGAAGTAAATGTTTTACTTTAAAGTGTCTTAAACATGCACTAAGCAATATCTGAAAAATGCTTTTGACCACATAGTCAGACCAAGACACAGCAGAGACTAATCAGCAATAAGGGGCTCGTCTTGTTATAGCAGAGATATACCAACACAGTTTCACGGCAGTTCGTAACTTTTTGATTTAGTGGCTAATTCGTATGAATTGGTAATCTCATTCGTACGAATTGCTTGTCCCCTAATGACGGTTGGGTTTAGGGGTGGTGTTGGGTGCCACGCCTCCTTTTTAAAATCGTACATTTTCATACGACTGAACTCGAATACGAATTTGTACAAATTAGTTACTAAACTGACAAAACGTAAAACAGTTACCCATGAGATCAGGCTGGATATACAGTTGAAGTCAGAATTATTAGCCCTCCTGAATTATTAGACCCCTGAATCATTGTATAATGATGGTTTGTAATGTAGACAATCAAAAATATATATATAGCTTAAGGGGGCTAATAATATTGACCTTAAAATGGGTTTAAAAAAATTAAAAACTGCTTTTATTCTAGCCAAAATAAAACAAATCAGACTTTCTCCAGAAGAAAAAATATTATAGGAAATACTGTGAAAAATTCCTTGCTCTGTAAAACATAATTTGGGAAATATTTGAAAAAGAAAAAAAAAAATCAGGAGAGCTAATCGTTCTGACTTCAGCTATAAACAAAAAGCAAGATCTTGTTGGGTGATGGGTGTGTTTGTTTTGGTGCTGTCAAATATCAACATTACTTGGCAAAATTAATTTAAGGCACCATTAAGTGTGTAAAGTGACCCTTTTTTATTATCTCTAGCTTATGTCCCTTTACCTGTACTTGCAGCAGCTGCTCGTCCTGGATCTCTGGGTTCCTCCAGGCCAGGTTGATGTCCACATCACTGCTAATCCTGAATCCAGCATTGCCTCCAGGGGATCCCGTCGGCCGGTTCAGCCCGACCTCAGTGCTGTAGCTGTATCTGTAGAGTTTGCCGTTATCCAGCCGAGGTCCAGCACCTGAAAAAACACACAAATGTCATGCTGTGACACTTTCTGGATCTTCTGATCTCAGGTCAGTGGCATGTAAGACACAGCTGGACTACAGCAAGAGAGGAATGTGAGAGAAGACAGACAGGAAACATCTTAAACCACAGACTTTAACCCTAAATTCAATCCTCTCACGGTTTTAATCCACAGGGTTTTGCATTCAAACTCGTATAATTTGGTCAAGAGGAGCAGCAAGGCAATTCAGAGTAAGTCCACAGCCCTTCACAGAAGTAAAACAGAAGGGAAAAGAATGTTGTCCTATCTGTAATTGAAGGTGGGTCTCAGATAACGGTGTACTATGAGCTATTAATCCTCAGTTATCTGTAATCATCGTATATACATGGATCATATTCTTTAGTTTCTTATGATGAAACTTAACCTTGAGTCTTTAAAAGATTCAGACTATAGAGTCTGTGATGTATGTGAAGTAACATTTGTGGGACTCAAGGTCATTTGGAAGTTAATGGACTAAAACACTGAATAAATCTGTTTAAAATGGTCACAATACACATTGCAATTTAGTGCTTTATTACTTTTTTAAAGCATGACATATATATAAGGATATGATTGTTTAAATCAAATTTAATCATAAGTTCAGGGGCCAAACACTGAATAAATCGGTCTAAAATGTTGGCCAATACACACGTTGTGATATTAATGCTATATTTAATGTATTAATGTTTTAAATAGAGTGATGTAATCAATACAATTTGTGAGTTTAGGGGCAAAAACACTGAATAAATCAGTTTTAAAAAGTGTCATAATGCATTTTGCTAATTGAATGTTTACTTTTTGTCTTAAATATCAGTCTAAAATACATATTTAAGGTAAAGCTTGTGTAAATCAATGCAGTTTGTGAGTTTAGGAACAAAATATACTAAATAAAACGGTATACGAGGAAAAATACAACTGGTGATTTAATGCCTATATGTATTTCTAAATATGTGGTTTTAGGAATTTTTAGATTAGTCAAATTTGCAGATTTTGATCTATGGAGCAAACACTAAATAAATCTGTATTAAAAGTGTAATAGTACAAATGGCTATTTAAAGGCCTGTATGGTTGTCTAAATATTTGGTTTAAGGATTATAAAATGGTCATAAAATGATCTCTTTAAAATGAGATCACTTTGTTCGTTGACAGCATAGTTCACTCCTGTCCTAAAAACACTGACGTGTCACATTCTGATTGCATCACAACTTCTGATACAAAGATTATGCCCTGATTTTACCTCTTAAAACAAATAAATGCTTTTAAATCTATGTTCTATTTGAAATATTTCCTATGAATTATAACAACAAGGTACATACATACATACAAAAAGATTTCAGCAATCATAGGCCTCGTGATAATGATTAAATGATGAGCACACATGATAAATCTGGGCACAGAATGAATGAAAGGTGTGACTAACCTCATGATTATTAAATGCCCTCCAAAAATAATATCCTGTTTAACTACAGTATAAGTACTCACCCTTGAACTAATGTAACATTAACAATTAATTAAATATCAGTTTTGAAAATATATATTAGAACAGAGATTTAAGCAGCATGGAAAGTGTGACTAACTTCATGATTACTAAATGCTCTCCAGAAAATAATATTCTGTAACGTTATACACTTTCTTCCTCATGTTCTCACCCTTAAACCAATGTTACAATCACAATAAATTATACCTCAGTTTTGAAAACAAGAACAGATATTTAAGCAAGCAGCTAACAGAAACAATCTGAAGTAAACTTAAAAGGATATTTTCGAATCTTCAGACTTCCTTAAATTGACTTACCAAGAGCTGAGGTGCAGAGAACGGCGGTGACGCACAGCAGAAGTCCGGCAACCGGCATCATGTTTGGGGTCTGCGGGTCAGAGAGATGAAGGCTACCTGATCCCTCAGCTCTCTCACTCACTCTCTCTCTCTGTTTATCTGGATTCAAGGGCAGACTCCAAACTCCACGCTCCGGTACTAAGTGGAGATAACGGCTAATAATTAACCGGCAGAGTTTGTGAGATTTGGTAAATGAACGGCTGTGGTTTTTTGTGCGTTCGCGGCGGCGCGCATCAATCAGCGCTCACTGAAGGCGCGCGCATCGTTTCTCTCTCATTCAAGATGATCAAACGCTCATGACAGACAGGATTATGTCGTTTATTCGGTTTTGCTCAAAAACAGGATAATTTCATTATGTAATTTAATGCTGTATGATTTAAGTATGTATAAATAAGGATGTTCAAGCTCAAGTGGAGTTAAAGACCGTATTATTTTTACACCACGTCAAATAAAGTCTTTCGATACGCGCGAAAAAACGTTCATAGACCATTTCAATGTGGTCATGTCATTGGCCCATGAACATTTCCTGCTTGTTATCAAACTATTTCTTAACTATAACAAGAGGCAATTCAATCAAAACTCAATGTTAAAACAGCTATCATAACATTATTTATCAATATGTGGCCCTTTTTGGCTTCTCGGAAGCTATAGAAATTAAAAATGTAAAACTACGTTGGGACCATTGTTTTTGTTTACATCCCTCAAAATAGTCTAGATGTACTACTAAATGTATTTTTAGGTTTCGTTTAAATTTTTTGATTGATGTTTTAGTATTTACATTGAAATAATTAGCCAAACTACAGGGCTACACGGTGGCTCAGTGGTTAGCACCGTTTCCTCACACAAGAAGGTCGCTGCTTCGAGTCCCGGCTTAGTCAGTTGGCCTTTCTGTGTGGAGTTTAAATGTTCTCCCTGTGTTGGCGTGGGTTTGACCTTAGTGAATGTGTGTGAATGAGTGTGTATGGGTGTTTCCCAGTACTGGGTTGCAACATATGCTGGATAAGTTGTTGAACGAATAAAGGGACTAAGCTGAAGGAGAATGAATAAATAGCCAAACTAATCTAGAATTTCTTTTCTTTTTTTATTTGATGAATTTGGTTGTTTCTTTCGAACAATCCAAATATAATAATACGTATCATTATAATAACATATTATAATAGATTATATTGTATTAGGCTATATTATATACAAGGATGTCCATGGTTAAAACTGAAATGGAAGAGTTCAGATGCAAAAACCTCTAAGTGCCATCTGAAATTTTCTTCTAAAATTAGCATTTTACTCAGGCTCCTATGTCTTGATTTAGTAATTTCACTTTTAAGGCAAAGATCAGGTTATTTTCATCGATTTTAACATAAAATAACTGAACATAAACATAAGAGGCAGAGAAAAATGCTCATTGTCGAAAAAAAATCTAGATGGCAGTTTTTTGAATCTGAACTCTTTAATTACTAACAAAATTTGAAATTACGAACTAAATTTGTTATTATTTGTTGTTTTTAGCACATATAAAAGTGTTTAATAATTTAATACACTCAGAAAATGTTTTTTTTAAATGAGCTGAAACAACATAATTCTTGAGTTTTTTTCTCTACTTAAATTTGTACAAACTAGTAAGTTAACTCAATTCTTTCATGTTGTCTTAACACAAAACCATTGAGTGGAACCCAGATTTTTTTATTCAATAACATTTAACCTTTTTATCTTATTTCATTTAATTTTATTTTATTTCAACAATATTTATTTGTTTACTTAGTGTAACAATAATATTTTCATATTAGTTAACTGTAATAACCCTCTAAAATAATACTTTTAGAAAGTGAGTATCAAGAGTGAGACTTGTATTTAGGCAGCCAGTCATAAACTGGGTAATGCTGGGTAATGGCTTCATTATGTGGATGATGTGGTCGATGATCTTTGATGCATGATATGATTGCACGTGTGCGTAACCATTTATACACAGTGATATGCACCTGTAAGTGAGTAATTTTCATTTTACTGCACGACCTTTCACCTGGACTGTATAGCTGTACTATCAGATCTCAGCAAAGCCAACATATTTCATTTTATGCCATCAAAGCATTGGAATTCCTGGTGCATTTAAATGTTGAAGATCTTCAGGAGAAACACTGAGACTGGTGTGAGAAAGACAGAAGGAGCTTTTGATTGAATCAGCAGTGATTGCTGCCATGATGCTGATTATCTTTGATTTATTTTTTCCTGAAAAGCAACCACTCATCAGATTAGGACTGAGTAATATCCCATCATTTGGATTATGGATTAGGTCAATGAACTACTGTATAATCAGCATTTAAGGATGTTTTACACTATGGTTATGGTGCCAAATGGGCTGGTGTTTCAGAGACTGCTGATCTACTGGAATTTTCACGCACAGCCATTTCCAAGGTTTACATAGAATGGTATAAACAAGAGAAATGTTGAGGAAAATGGGTAAAATGCCCTGTTTATTCCATATGAGAACATCTGGTTTCAAGCAACAGTTACTCAAAAAAGCATTTGTTACAACTGAGGTCTACAGAAAAGTCTCTGAACCCACAACACATCCAACCTTGAAGCAGATGAGCTACAGCAGCAGCAGCAGAAGAAAAATCTGAGAACAGGATGCCTAAGACTGGACAATAGAATAATAAAATAATAATTGTTTACATTTATATATCGCTTTTCTGGACACTTTACAGATTTGGGTGGAGGAGGTGGAACTTATCCTAATATTTGGATGATGATGTTACAATTTGGCACACTTTGATACCAACAGAACATGTTTAAACACCTCATCCAACTGAGTATTGATGCTGATCATGTCTCTTCATGACCACAGTGAACCCAGAACATCCAGCAGAATAATGTATAATGTGACAAAGTATAATTCATGTTTCTCAATACCAATAATGTAGTGACGGACTCGCTTTTTAATGGAGACCGGTTTTGTCAAGTTACCCCGAAAGAACAAACCCAGAGGAGTGCCAGAACACAGAACGCATCCTCTGAGAAATGTTTCTGTTGGACACATTGCCTTAACGAATTAAACAGAAAATCATTCACACACAGATTTATTTTTTGTTTGTTTTATTCTTTTCAACATAAATATTTAATCTAATTTTTGTCCGCTTTTCCGGGGCCGGGTCGCGGGGGCAGCAGTCTTAGGAGAGAACCCCAGACTTCCCTCTCCCCACACACTTCCTCCAGCTCCTCCAGGGGGATCCCAAGACATTCTCAGGCCAGCCGAGTGACATAGTCCCTCCAGCGTTTCCTGGGTCTTCTCCGAGGCCTCCTCCTGGTGTGACATGCCTGGAACACCTCCCTAGTTAGGCGTCCATGAGGCATCTGAAACAGATGCCCGAGCCACCTCAGCTGACTTCTCTTGATGTGGAGGAGCAGCGGCTCTACTCTGAGCTCCTCCTGGGTGACAGAGCTCCTCACCCTATCTATAAGGGTGTGTCCTGCCACCCTGCGAAGGAAACTCTTTTCGGCCACTTGTATTCAAGATCTTTTCCTTTCGGTCATGACCCAGTGCTCATGAACATAGGTGAGAGTAGGAATGTAGATTGACTGGTAAATTGAGAGCTTTGCTTTTTGGTTCAGCTTCTTCTTACCACAACGAACCAATACATCGACCACATTACTGCTGCCGCTGCACCAATACGCATGTCAATCTCAAGCTCCATCCTTCCATCACTCGTGAACAAAACCCCAAGACACTTGAACTCCTCCACCTGGGGTAAGGACTCTCCTCCAACCTGAAGATGGCAAACCACTTTTTTACGGTGGAGGACCATGGCCTGGGACTTTCACCTTTTCACCTTTAATGTTATAAGACAGTGGAGATTATAGACAGGAAAGTGTAAGGAGCAGAGATCAGCCAGGAATCAAACTCAGGTCACCATGTACACTGCAGTTTTTGAACAAGAGGACATGGTAAAATGCAGAATCTCAATGGTAAACAGGAGCAGCCTCTGCATAAAGAGGTCAGTTTGAGAAAATGTGGACTGAAAGCCCTGCAGTGTCCAAACCTCATCAACAGAGAGAAACAAAGACTAGATTGACCCTTGCTGAGAAGCATGTTGTGTACACAGAAAACTGGACCAAAATTTCCTTTCGTATTGAAAGGCAGTTTCAATTATTCAGCTCTGATTGAAAACATTACGTCCATCGTCAAACTAGAGGAAGACTGGACCTGAAGTGTGTGCAGAAATCAGTAAAGGTGGAGGTGAAGTCTCATGGTTCAGTGGTGTATTCTGCAGCAGGAGTTCAGCCTCTTTTACAGAGGCATGAGAGTCAATTTGAATGTTTTTCAGAAACCCCTTGCAACATGTGTTTCTTTCTTGAGTTCAATCAGAAAAAAAGGAGTCACGCAGTTTCCTTGATGGCCAACCAGAATCCTGAACTAAACCTGATTAAAAATCTCTGGAAAAACCTTGTAAAACGTTATGAAAAAAAAAACAATAAAGTAAGAGACTAGTGATGTCTGTGAGAGACTAGTGATGACCTGTCAAGTCAAAGCAAGGGCCTTTACACTTCCTGTAAATGTAAACTGATCTGTAGTGTGATGACTTCATAACCACCTTTTGTCCCTCATTGTAAATCAGTAAAACACTTCTGATGTGATCTAAGGTAGGACTTCTCATTTAATAATAATAATAATAATAATAATAATAATAATAATAATAATAATAATAATAATAATAATAATATACAATCATTTTACCATTACAATATTTATAACTTTAAGAAAAAATTTGGTCACTGTTTAGTTTCCATCAGTGTTTTTATTTCATGAATGAAGCTGTGTTGCTGTTTCTTTATCTCCTGGTTTGGATTTTCAGTGTTGCACCAGAGCTTCAGAGATTTGCCTTGCCTATTATTTTAAGCATAAATCTTGTAATCATTAACCGACTAATGAGGATTGTATAGCTTTTACACTGTAAAAAATCCTGGTTGCCTTAAATTTTTAAGCTGAATCAAATTAAATTTATGAGTCCATTGAACTTATATTATGTCAAACTGACTTAAAACAGCTTGTGTAACTTTTAAAATTAAGTTAGAACATGAATAATTAGTTTAATAAGTTACAATGAACTAAAAACATATGCTGTCATGACTTGGCCCACATGGAATCTCCACATAATTCTGCAGATTTTTAGCTCATCATAGACATCCGAGTCTATGTATTTACTTGTGTAAATGTGCGTAAATTTATATTTATTCAGTTTTTAAATTAATTTCAGTAATATTATTGACTAATATGAAAATGTTCATATGATTTTGTAAAGTAATATTTTCTATCTTTTAGTGGATGTATTATGAGAGACTTTCTTTGTTTACCAATTAAGTGGACCTAATTGGATTTGCATTGTAAACATTAAATACAAGTTAAAAAGGTATTATTCTTTCATATATTACGTTTTTAGTTACGATACTCCCAAAATCATTCTGTATAAATCCGCAGATTTTTTTTAATAAATTCTGCGCAGAAATAGCAAAAAATGTCCTCAGATTCTGTCCGGCCCTAGTTATGACTAATGACTAATTGATCATATCATTTTTTACAGTGTAGGAACACTTTATTTTCCTTTCAGTGAACACCTCAAATAATTTTTAGCGTGAAAAAACATTTTAATAATCTAAACAGCTTTTTTCAGTACTAATAACGTTATGTTAATGGTCGTGGGTAAAATCAGTAGTCAATAAAGGCCTATTTTAAGAGTGTCTCAACCTAATGGACCACACAACCTTATTTAGAGGTCCATTGGTTTGATACAATCTTTAAAAAGGCCCTTGATTATCATTACTGATTTCACCAACAACCTTTAACATAAAATTCTTTGTAGGGAAAAAAAAGCTGTTTAGACTATTGTATCTTAAATGTACATAGAGTATTAGGTACCCCATAATTGACACCATTTGTACATTTCTTTTGTAAGTGTGCAAAGTAAATATATATTTATTATATCCACCTGTACTGACCCGTTTCAGCCTGTGGATGGAGACAATCTTCTTTTTGCAGTTGGTAGTAGAATTGACTTGTGTAACCAGTACGACCAGTAGTATGAAATTCTGTATTGCACCGTATAACTGAACAATATTATTCAATTACCTATTAAATGACAGGGGAAACTGTTATGTTATCGTGCTTTTCCTTTTATGCTCCTAGGGCTTGGAATGATCTGCAAAATCGGCTTATTCAGAACACTTCCGACTCTGTGTACCTTCAAACATCTTCTGTATAATGTCTTAAAGGACACCTGTAATTGTTTTTTATGATCTGATCTTTTTTACGAATGGTGATTTTGTAATTTTGTGGTATTGTTTTCTGTGATTTTTTTTTTTTGTGTGAAACTTTATGTGCTGCCGTCTTGACCAGGTGTCACTGGAAGAAGAGATAGTACTGTCTCAATGTGATCTCCTAGCTAAATAAAGGAAATAATAAATAATAAAAATAACACACTAAAAAAAACAACATTTTAACTAAAAATAAAATATCAAGGAATTTCTTCATAATTATTTGCATTCAAATTTATAGTTTATCTCATCAAATCATTAAACCATGAGAAATAATATTAGATCGAGTCCATATGACGGTTTTAACATTCAGTTCAATTCAGTTTACAGCAAAGCAGAACTCATGTGTTCCTGTGTTAAACAGTCTTATCTTTACGTGTGTGTGTTCAGGTGTGTGAAATCTCACACTCCTTTGGTGTCATATAAAGTAATGTGAGTCTGTAGGGCTCATTCTGTGTCAACATGTCTACAGGACTGCTTGTGTTCGGCGTGTTTCTTCTGCTCAGTGCAGGTAGAGTCAACAGAAGTGTTCATTTACATCGATCATTCGTGTATTTGTCTTCAAACAGCAGATTCTCTAGATCAGATTTAAAGCTTTGGGTGTGTCAAACAGGAATGAGACTCTCTTTGTTCTGTATTCTGATCAGCTTCCAGAAACTGATAAAACAGGTTTAACTTCTCCATCATTTTCCCAGAAGATTCTAAGAAATGTTCACTTTTGTTTCAGGAGCATCTGGGTCATCCCGAAAGGTATGAAGGAATTTTTATGGTTGTCAGTGATTGATTAACTAGTGTTGTTTTTTTGTTTGTTATGTTTGTTTGCGTATGTGCGTGTGTTCAGGTGTTGGAAATCCCACACAGACATATATACAGCTGAAGTCAGAATTATTAGCCCTCTTTTTATTTATTTTTTCTTTTTTAAATACAAAGCAAGGAAATTTTCACAGTATGTCTGATTTGTTTTATTTCGGCTAGAATAAAGACATTTTTTAATTTTTTAAAAACCATTTTCTAGTTAACCTAATTAACCTAGTTAAGCCTTTAAATGTCACTTTAAGCTGTATAGAAGTGTCTTAAAAAATATCTAGTCAAATATTATTTACTGTCATCATGACAAAGATAAAATAAATCAGTTATTAGAAATGAGTTATTAAAACTATTATGTTTAGAAATGTGTTGAGAAAATCTTCCCTCCGTTAAACAGAAATTGGGGAAAATAAATAAACGGGGCCAATAATTCTCACTTCAACTGTATATATATATATATATATATATATATATATATATATATATATATATATATATATATATATATAAGTCAACATGATTAGCCCTCCTTTTATTTATTTATTTATTTATTTTTTAAATATTTCTCAAATGATGTTTAACAGAGCAAAGAATTTTCCGCAGTATTTCCTATAATATTTTTTCTTCTGGAGAAAGCCTTATTTGTTTTATTTCAGCCTTATTTGTTTTATTTCAGCTTTTATTTCAGCATTTTAAGGTCTATATTATTAACCCCCTTAAGCTATATATTTTTTTGAATTGTTTACAAAACAAACCACTGTTATACAATGATTTGGCCAGCAGCTAGCTCTCCACAACTTTCACATGTTCGCCCACTCAGTACCTGGATGCGAGACCACATGGGAAAGCTTTTGGTTGCTGCTGGAAGTGGAGTTAGTGAGACCAGCAGGGGGCACTCAACCTGTGGTCTGTGTGGGTCTTATTGCTCCAGTATAGTGAAGGGGACTCTATACTAGAGGTCTGCATTCCTGTGGGAGCCGCAGGACCCGACCAGATTTCTTGCAGCACAAGAATAAATTTCCGAGAATAAATTTCACAGAATAAATTTCCGAATAATACGCGGTAGCGGTCGGTAACTTTGGTGTAATTTGAATGGGAGAGGGTGGTGTAAAAATACAGCGTTCCCGAGAGCTAGAGAGAGAGCATGCGAGAGAGAAGGAGAGCGTGCGCATTCAGCTGGGTGTTTTTTGGGAGGCCTAATGAATCACTATACATTTTACATTCTTCCTAGGCCCAATATGTACCTGCTTTGTGTATAGAAATAATGCTGATATGATATATGAAACACAATCGTAGTTGGCAAATATATTGAGTGGATATGTTTGTAAATCGAATTTTGAAAGAGTCCACCAGCCACACACCTCACCGCACGTCACGCGGCACTCATGTCTCAGCACAAAGGGGCAAACAAAACTAACATTTTGCCTACAATCCTCGCACAACCTACACTTTTTTTTATCTGTTATCTCTCTCTTTTGGTAGTGCCCAATTTTAACGAGAGATTTTGGAAACCAGATCTAAATTTAGGGCAGGGCAGGGCAGGGCAGGGCAGGTCGGGCAGCGGCTGAACAAAGGCTGAATATACAGCAGGAGCGGTCAGGTGCGGAATAAAACCTGGCGGGAGTGGGATTAGAAATTTAGTCCCAAGCAGATCTCTACTCTATACTGCTCAGTGAGCACCGTCTTTCGGATGAGACGTTAAACCGAGGTTCTGACTCTCTGGTCGTTAAAAATTCTTCGAAAAAGAGTAGGGGTTTAACCCCGGCATCCTGGCCAAATTTGAATGGATTAATTATTATATGATTTGCCTAATTACCCTTACATGCCTAATTAACCTAATTAAGCTTGTTAAGCCTTTAAATGGCCCTTTAAGCTGAATAGTATCTTTAAAAATATCTAAATATTTCCCCAATGACGTTTAACAAAGCAAGGAATTTTTCACAGGATATCCTTTAATATTTTTTCTTCTGTGTGTTTATTTCTCTTTGACTGTATGCTGTATCCAGTCTTGTTATTGTTCTTTTACTAGTACTTATAGTGTGAATATAACCTTAATTTGAAGAGTGGTGTGTGTGTTTTGTAGCCGGCGTGTGCTGGGATGCCCGAGATTTTGGCGTGTCCTATGAATCTCGCTCCTGTGTGTGGCAGTGACGGAAACACATACAGCAATGAGTGCTTGCTGTGTGTGGAAAGACTGTAGGTCACCTACACTAATTACACTGAAGCGTGTGCATATATGTCTATACCAGGTGTCCAAACTCGGTCTTGGAGGGCCGGTGTCTTGCTGAGTTTAGCTCCAACTTGCCTCAACACACCTGCAAGGGTGTTTCTAGAAAGCCTAGTAAGTAAGAGCTTGATTAGCTAGCCCGGGTTGGAACATAACTTTGCAGGACACCGGCCCTCCAGGACCGAGTTTGGGCACCCCTGGTCTATATATGAAATAATAACATTTTTGTGTCTGTTTCAGGAAAACCAAATCAGACATTTTAATCTCAAAAGATGGGGACTGCTGAGCTGCTGAGGGACTCTCATGACCATGAAGATTTATGGCTATTAAAGTATCTGAAATGAAACATCATTATTTTGTTTGTTATTTATTGTCCCATTGGCCTTGAAGGGATAGTTCACTCAAAAATTTAAATGTACTCTCCCTCATGTAGTTCCACACCTGAATGAGTTTCTTTCTTCTGTTGAACACTAAAGAAGATATTTTCAAGAAAGCTGAAAACCTGTAACCATTGACTTCCAGTGTTGGAAAAAATATCACGAAAGTCAATGTTTACAGGTTTCTGACATTCTTCAAAATATCTGCTTTTGTGATCAACAGAAGAAAGAAACTGTAACCACTGACTTCCATTGTAGGAAGAAAAATACTATAGAAGTCCTAAAAACCTGTAACCATTGACTTCCGTAGTAGGGAAAAATTACTATGGTAGTCAATGGTTACAGGTTTCTGACATTATTCAAAATATCTGCTTTTGTGATCAACGAAAGAAACTGTAACCATTGACTTCCATTGTAGGAAAAAAAACTATGGTAGTCAATGGTAACAGGTTTCAGACATTCTTCAAAATATCTGCTTTTGTGATCAACAAAAGAAACTGTAACCATTGACTTCCATTGTAGGAAAAAATACTACGAAAGTCAATGGTTACAGGTTTCTGACATTCTTCAAAATATCTGCTTTTGTGATCAACAGAAGAAAGAAACTGTAACCAGTGACTTCCATTGTAGGAAAAAAAATACTATGGAAGTCCATGATAAAAAGAAATACTGTGAAAGTCAATGGTTACAGGTTTCTGACATTCTTCAAAATATCTTCTTTATGTTCAACAGAAGAAAGAAACTCAGTGTAACTCTGGGGGGTGACACTGACAACAGGGTTCGGATCCAAATGCAGGTTTATTAAGGAAGTCGGGCAAGCAATGGTCAGCACAGGTGCAAACAGATGTATGAAGGCAATCCAGAAACGTAGTCAAAATAACAGGCGAGAGGTCAGAAGGCAGGCAGGGATAATCAGTTAAACAAGGCGAGGAGCAAAACACGGAAAAACAAGGCAATGGAAACGTGTCGTAATATCACTTAAGAGATAACAAGACTCAGCCACTAGAGTTAGTGTTTGTACTGCTTAAATAGTGTGTGTATCAGTCCTTGACAATCCTCCGGTGGTGTGTGTTCAATCAGTCAGGATCAGGAACGTGTGTGTGAGCGGAGTGCATGTATAAAGTTGTAGTCCATGATATGGCAGATTTGTAGTCCATTACCCTACTGGAAAAACAGCTTAAACCAGCCTAAGATGGTTGGCTGGTTTTAGCTGGTCGACCAGCCTGGTTTTAGAGTGGTTTTGGCCATTTGGTTTAAGCTGGACATAGCTGGTTTTGGCTGGTCAAGCTGGTTTTAGCTGGTCAACTCCCAGCCTAGGGTGCGTTTCCCAAACAACGACGTAACTCGCGGCTGAACTATCATAGTGGGATGCATCATTTGGGAAAAGAACGATGTAGTGACGAGTGTTTCCCAAAACCCATAGTTTCTCTGTCGCAGATCCATCACTTGAACCACGTTAGTTATAACGTAAAACGCCCATAATGATGCTCTAAACGGGGTGGAGTAACTTCTTTAGAGAACAACCCCATCATTTCTTTGTGCAAACTATATTGTTTTACACAAACACGCATTTAAAATAAAATCCAATATTAGTTTTGGTTAAAACATGCACTCGCTTTCCATATTAAATCAAATAAATGTAAATGGCACATATAGGGCCTATGTTTGCTTTACTAATATTATTGAGAAGGTGAACATTACATATTCTATTCTAAAACATAAAATCACTTACAAAAGCTAACAAATATTTCTAATATCATATATAAATCATATAAATAAATAAATAAATAATGAGGCGATTTTTATAAATATATTTACTTTAATAATAATATTAATGATGATGATGATGATGATGATTATCATTATTATTATTATTATTTTATTATTATTATTAATATCATTATTATTATTATTTACAGATGTGTATTATATACAAAGCAGAAATTTCTAACCAACAGACCCATGTCATATACAGCAGAGAAAGTTAATAAATAACCCACTATAAAATAAAATAATTAACGTATGCTATGTTTTTTATTTTCACAAGCTTTGGAGACGTACTGTAACATAATTTCCGCTTTTAAATATACCTATAGCTTTCGCCATGAGGCTGTGTTCAAAATGATATCAATGTTTTCAAAGTGCACTGCGAAGGGAGCACAATTGTAAACATGAAGATCGCTAAAACTAAACTGTAAAAATACTTTGAAAGCAAATTACACCTAAGAGAGATGACCTTACTGCTTTTTTATTTTTAATAATTCCAACTTTGAATGTTAGAATGTTCTAAATGAATAGAGCATAGGGGGGATAAGTGGGAATAGAACACAGCCAGGAACTATGCTTTTAACTACAGCTCCAGAGGTGTCGTTTCATGTGCTCAAGTTTGCGACGCAGTTTGCGAATGTTCGTTGGAGCGATGGATTTGGGAAACAGCAAATCAAAGAACTATGTTTGTAACGACGGAACTTGCGACCTTAGTTGGCTAACAATGGTTTTGGGAAACGCACCCCTGATCAGCTAAGAAAACAAGCCAGGAAATGGCCAAAACCCCTCTGGCTGGTTTTCGATAGTGCATGTTTTACAGCGATCTATAGAGTCCAGATCGCTGGTGATCGTGACACATAGAGGTTTGAAACAAGCAAATGGCGAGTAAATGATGACACAATTTTCATTTTTGGGTGAAAAATCCCTCTAAACATAGGGTTATTTTAGTATCAATTATTTATTTTTGGTGTTTATAATATTTTTTTATATTTTATCTGTAGTTTTTAGTCAAAATAAATGACTTTTTTGTTGTTTAGTTAACAATAATGACCCTGATCACTGATATAATGATATAATTCTAAGGCATATCACATTAAAATACACACAATTTTAAGGCCAATACAACAAAATAAGTTTTATTGTATTTTAGCTTTTTTAATAAAAATCATAAAAGCTCCAACGTGAAAAGTTAAAATATCAAGGGGAAAAATCTTCATGAGAGGATGGTAAACTGTGCAAAACATCTCTTTGGATAAAATGAACTTCAGCATAAAGTTGGTTTCTATTTACTTTGAATAGTTGAGATCATTTAAATATTTTGCCAGCATCTTAGTCTCTTCGTTACCTCATTTTCCTGTGTTTATTCACATTATTTACACAACAGGGAAAAAGAGAGGCCAATATTGCACTTTGATGTAGAGAAGTTTGATAACCAAAGTGAACCAGTAAACTGTTTTAGAAAGCAATCCAGCATAAGATTAACTCATTATAAAGTTCTCCTAAAATGAAGCCCTATCTCTTCCTGAAAGTTCACTGACCGGCCTGATTCTGACAAAAACCAGCACAACAAGACCAGAAACTGCTTCTGTTTACAAAAGGCCATATTTTTAGCACTAGAGGCTTACTTTTTTAAATGTATAAGACCAAAACTGTTTGGGTTTGATAGCATTGTGGGACACTGAATATGTTTAATATGGCATTAAGATTGTCTTTATTGTGTACATTTTTGATAAGTTTACTTCCAGAACAAAATTTCTTGATAATTTACTCATCCAAGAGGTTTATATCTCTCTTTCTTCAGCCAGAAGACATTAGAAATTAAGCAAAACATTTCCCTGTTTTACTCCATATACTGTAGTAGACTTGAAATGTTGCAGCTTCAAAAGGCCTTAAAATCATTATAAGTCATTTTCATAATATAAATGACAATTTATATGTTTTATAACCACAAAAACTTCTTTTAATCTTGTAATGATTAAAAGTATATAAATGACATTGGGCTGAGTAAGTAATCAGAAAATATTCATTCTGGAAGAGAATTAATCTTTTAACGATACAGAGTTTTATTAGTAGTGAAAACATAATTGGTTAGAGCCAAGCTGTATAGACATTTAAAGAAAAGAAAAACTCATTGACATGTTGAGAGAGTGTTAATTATATGTAGTTAATGGCTGAGCTCTAGAAAACCAGTAGTGAGCTGCTTGACTGTCACAGATTTGAAAAACAAAAAGGCGGGAAAATGGAACTCCACTCACACAAAGAAGCAGCTCAGCATAAAAGGATGACAGGATTATAAAAATAACTGTAATCGTGGGTAAAATATATATTTTTTGTATAGATATTGTAAAAAAAGAACTAAAAATTACCCTAATTTGTTTAAATCAATACTTTTATTCAATAACAATATTTTATGAGTACAGGAGTCTAATTACCTATAACTTCGCATTTGAAATGCTGCTAGCCTTTATATTCATATTCATAGATGCATACAATGGGGAAAAAACAGCCTGAAATAGTTCTTCATTTATTTATTGACATACAGCCATGATATCTGTAATAAACAATTAGTTTCACTGACCTGGGGCCTATACCATGAAGCTGGATTAGCTGGCTAGCCTGTTAAGTTTCAGTTTATTTTGCAACAACTTTGGGTTTTAGGTGCCATAAAGGTAGATCAGCTTAATACCATGACAACAAAGAGTGATTAAGCTGCCTTTATGTTATCTAAAACCCAAGATTGGTGCAAACTAAACTGAAAGCTAAATAGCTAGCCTGTTAATCTGGCTTCATGGTACAGACCCATGGTGTGAAATACAGGCATGCACAACACTCAACCTCCACCAATCCAGACAATGTTCTATTTAAAAATAACAATAATAACTTTATAAAAGTTTCTGTAACATTTGATATCAAAATTATTCTACCATCAGTGTTACCCAAGTTCTCAAGCTCAACCGAAGGATTCATATTGTCAACAGTTTTAGATTTTTGTAAGGAGAGTTCTAATACACTGCAAATGCTTAGTTAGATTTTTCATTAGTTATTTTTTTTCTTGTTTTTAGACATAATGTGCTAAAATTAAGTGAGTATTTTCCTTAAAACAAGCAAAGTAATCTGCCAACAGGGTAAGCAAAATAATCTTGTTATTACTTTTGTTGTTTTTTTTGGGGTCTATAAATGTGATAGACTTTTCTGTCCTATCACATTTATTGTCATAGGATAGTAGAGGACAGACAGGAAAGCATTGGGAGCAGAGAGAGGGGAAGGATTACCACCTCGAGACAGGAATTGAACTTGGGTTTCCATGAGCACCATGGTGATATATACCATCGTACTTAACCACTAGGCTATTGGCGCTGGCTTTGTTCTTACTTTTGACATAGGATTATTTCGCTTATCCCATTGGCAGATTATTTTGCTTTTTTAAAGGAAAAACTCACTTAATTTTGGCACATTATTTCTTAAACCAAGACAATATCTTTTGCTTGTCTAGAAAATGCTTCTTGATTTAAGAATTTTGAGATATTTGGACTAGAAACAACAAAATATCTAAGTAAGAAAAGCATTTTTGCAGTGTATAAGGATTTGCGACATTGAAAAAAATTCAATAAAATTTTTTTTTCTCCACAAAACTTGCAATTGCATATTATAAAGTCAGAATTGTGAGATAAAGGGCCCTATCATACACCCGGCACAATAAGGCACAAGACGTGTTTGGGGCGAATTGTTGCTATTTTCACGTTTTGCACCACGTTGTTTAAATGGCAAATCTATTTTGCGGCACTTTGTAGACTCATGGGTGATCTGGTCTAGTAAGGAGGTGTGTTAAGGCACATTGTGGGCACGTTAATATTTTATGGAACTGAAATTGACTACGCCACTGACCAACTGAAAGCAGGTCTAAAGTCCAGCGCAGAGCGCGTTATAGTTATGCACCTATGCAGGTCCAAAATGCTTACACATTGCTTAATACACACAGGATGTACAGCAGTACACAAATATCTTTACATATGAAAAAATTAAAGGATTAAAATGTTATATGTAAAATATGTAATATATTTGTTTTAATAAAAACAAGTTTTGATTTGTCCACCTGTCGGGTTTTGGAGACATAAGAATAGGATGTGTGTTTAAATATAACTCAGTTTTATTATTAGTTTTTTGACCACACTTCGTTATTATTGTTCATTTATTCGTTTGCTGGAAATTAGAACTGAATTTAGAAATAGTTTAGAAACAAATCTTGTGCTTAACAAACTAAATTAAATAGGCTAATGGATGTCTTCAGTGGAGTGCGTTCAACACTGTTTCCTTGCTCCACAAAAGTAAAGGAGTAAAGTAAAGAGTAAAAGTAAAGTAAAGAGAAAGTAAAGAGCTCATTCTTTATCCTCGCGCTGCAGATGGTTTATTTAATTGTTTTCTCGCTAGTGAAGCGTTCAGTTTTTCTTTTTCAAAGTCCGCTATTTAAAAAGCAAATGCGCCATGGCGCGACGCAACTGAATCTTAAATGGATTGAGAGATGAGACTCTATTTGGTTTAATCCACGTTATGCTCAAAACACACTCATAATTCATTAAGAGAATAAGCACAACACTGTTAGACCATGTGCCGGGCTCAAGGCATATTTTTCCATCCTTGAAATAGCAAAAGTGGACTCGGACAGGCACATAATGCTTTTGCACCATGCGCTTTAGACTTTGTGCCTAGATTGTTAAAATAGAGCCCATAAACTTGCAACTCTGACTTTGTCTCAAAACTGTAAACAAACTGAAAAATGTCAGAATTTGGAGTTTATATCTCACTTACAACTTAGGATTGTGAAATATAACTGCATCTCGACAAAAGTAGTCGTTAATCCCTCAGAATTGAGCAGTTATGAGTTATAAAGTCACATTTGGATCATTTTGGCTCAGCGAGACTCACTCGATTCATTCAAAAAACACATTCATTCAGGAACACAACTCTTGTGTCTAAATTATAATTCGCTCAACAACATCAACTTCTTTTTTTGAACTTGATTCAAAATGAAAAGCAATCTCACATGATAATATTCAGGAAAACGGAACTCTGGTGTGACGTAACAATATCATATCTTATAAATATACATATAAAAACCCACACAGGGTTACTTTTGGTTTCATAAGATGAATTATAGGCACACTGTAATTGGATTCTGATTACAAACTGAATGCTTAGAGTCAGGTTTTTGTGTTAATGGCTGAATTTGTACAGTTTTCACAATGTGCAATTGCTCCCTGAGGCACGCTATTCACTGGCTGCTTTGCATGAAAGGTTTACAAAACGTACGTTCAGCGTCATTAAAGTCACAATTGACATGCTTATGAGGCACAAAGGTGAGCAAATCCACAGGAATGTCTGCAATCCTAATTCCTTCTGCTTGGAATGTCTTTCAGGACAGTGAGATTTTCAGTCAAGCTCAGTTTTTCATCAGCTGTTGAGAGCTAAATCTTTCTTTGGAGCTCTAGAGGTTTCACGGTTTGCCGATGTCCACTCTGATTTTGGTGTAGAGGAGGTCTTTCTCTATATTTACCACTGTGTACTTGAGCGATCGGATGCCGTCCGTGTTTATTGTCTGTCGTGTGTGAGCATTTCTACTAAATCTATGGAACAGAGAAGCAGCTTTAGTTTGTCATTCTGTCTTGCCTGTGTTTGTGTGACTGTGTATGTGTGTGTGTTTGTGTGTGTGTGTGTGTGTGTGTGTGTTTGTGGCTCCTGTGTTTACAAATTTGTGGGGATCAAATGTCATTTATAATTTTTTGAGAAAAAACGGCTCATAAGTAATTCAGGAGGAAGTTATTTGTAATAAAATGAGTGATTTCTGGGTTGGTTTTGAGAAGTAGGGTTGGGGAAGCATCACTGTCTTTGTGAAGTCTGCCTGAGTGTATGTGCGTATGCGTTTATACAGTATGTGTGTGTGCACGTGCATTAGTGTGTGGTGGGTGTGTCTGAAATAGTACCTCTGTGGGTTTTCCTCGTTTTTCCTGTCTCTCGAGTGACGAATCATTTTGCACTTGCCAATCTCTGCGCTCGGTCTTGATATCCTCATACCTCGAATTGAAAGCCTTCAAAATAAACAGCCCTTATTGAAATGGTTATATAACGAGCCTTTTATGTGAATGTCTAAACGATAAGACAGAATCAGGGTTTCTGCAGGTTTCACAGTCAAATTGAAGACTTTAAAAGACCCTTTTAAGGCCATTATGAAATAAATTTAAGACCTACAGCGGGGAAAATAAGTATTGAACATGTCACCGTTTTTCTCAGAAAACATATTTCTAAAGATGCTGTTGACTTGAAATTTTCCCCGGATGTTGGTAGCAACCAACGAAATCCATATATGCAAAGAAAACAAATCTAATTAGTTTACAAATGAAGTTATGTGTAATAAAATAAAATGACGCAGAGAAAAAGTATTAAACACATGAAGTAAGGAAGGTGTAGATAGGCAGTGAAAGCCCAGACAGTAGCTGAAATCTCTCTGTAGTTCTTCAGCAACCCTCTGCCCTTCGTCATTGTAAATAAATATCATCTGATTCAGTTCAACATCTAGATTATCAGGATGATGAAGATGCAACCAGGGTGGACATTTCAGCAAGACAATGATCCAAAACACAGCCAAGGAAACTCTCAAATGCTTTCAGAGAAAGAAAATCAAGCTGTAGAATGGCCTAGCCAATCACCTGACCTAAATCCAATATAAAAACAAATTAAGGATCAGATTTGATAGACGAGACCCACAGAACCATCAAGATTTTTACACTCTGTTGAAGTCTGTGGAAAACCCACACCTGAGCAATTAATGTAACTTAATTCTCTACATGAGAGGCGTCTTTAAGCTGCCATCACCAAAGAAGCCTTTTATATAAGGTATTTAATACGTTTCAGTAGTTCAGTGCTTTCTCCTTGTGTCATTTCTTTGTTATTACACATAACTCATCTTTCAGATTTGTTTTGTTTTATTTTTATGTTTGTATTGTTTGGGTTTTTACCAAAACCACAGAAACCCTGCACATTTTCCTCACCTGTTAAATATGTCATCATCTTCTCCTCCCCAGCCCCAGTAGTTATTGGGAAAGCCATTGATCTTCTCATACTGCTTTTTGCTCATCGCTGATACTCCCCCAAAATACTGTTTATATGGCAATCTGTAATAAAAAAATACATTTGAAACTTGAAAATAAGGATCAATACAGTAGATTACAAAGATAGAGAGAAAACAGATACACATTAGGTGCTAATTTATGCTTATCTTTGCCATTATTTTATTGGTCACACTTTACGTTAAGGATTCATTAGTTAATGTATTTAACATGAACTAATAATGAACAATACTCATACAGCATTTATTAATTATAGATTGACATTTACTGATGCGTTATTAAAATCCAAATTCATGCTTATTAACATTAATTAATGTACCATGAACTAACATGAACAACTTTATTTTCATTTACTAACGTTAACGTACATGAGCAAATACTCTAATGAATATATTGTTAATTGTTTGTTCATGTTAGTACGCTAAATGCATTACCTAACATTGACTAATACAACCCTATTGTAAAGTGTTATCATTTTATTATAATTATAACTACACTCTTAACCCACTGGTTGACTTTACTAGAAAATTGCATGGAAACCCATTGCCTTAAAGAGCCCCTATTAGGTTTTTTTTTGAAAATGACCTTCCATGCAGTGTGTAACACAGCTCCCAGTGAAGTGAAATATCCAGCTAAGGCTTAAATCTGAAAGGGTACCGTGTTTAACACTATTGATTCATTTATAAAATAGTCGACTCATAGTGGTTCGAATGAATCGCCGGGGTAACGAATCTTTAGCAGTGTCGGCGAGATGTCGATACGGAACTCATGCCCTGCCCATTTGTTGCACGCGGAAACCTGGGAAGATTGAAATCCCCAACCCACAAACACTGTAGAAAGAAAAAGAGGAAAACAAACACTGCAGCATGTAAGTGTGAGGGAAAGTTATTGTTACTTTCCCTACCCAAAGATGAGGCTGTGAAGAGTCAGTGGTTGAGGTTTATTTTTGAAAACATACCTCAGCATTATAGCCCCAGCCTTGTGTCATTTTTCTGACGAGTGCTTCAGCAATCTGCATGCTTACAATGGGGGATTCGTTGGCCGGGAAGATCAGAAATATCCATTGATGTATGGGACTTTGTCAGAGCTTGACAGAAACTTTACAGTACACAGTTCATGGATCAGTTCCTTCCTCCATTTCACAATTGTAAGTAACTCAAGTGTGATTAAAATGGTTGCATCCTTGTTTTCTCTAGCTTGCAAATTATGTATTTGTGTTTTGTTACTTGTAACCGCTTGTACTGTATCTGGTTAACTCTTTATATTAACTCATATTGCGTCTAATGCCACGTTGAAAACACGACGCATGCCGCTTTGTTACAGATTTAAATGTGTTTGTGAGCTGGCGATCCACTGCCGTTTGTCGTTGCTATGGCTACCATCAGCTGTTCCTACACACGTGCAGCGGTCAACTTTCAAAATAGTTCAGCTTTTGCCACTGTGTGGATTAATAGTGAATGTGTGTCATGGTTAAGAATAGAGCAATATGCTGGTGTTTAACTGCACTGCTTTAATGCACTCCTGCATTGGGCTCACACATACACTTTGCACTCTGACTACTTCAACAATGTTGAGAAGCCATGGTGGGCATTTCTCTCTGTCTCACGCTAAACACAGTCGACCAATCACAATAGACTGGGTCATCGGACCAATCATCGCAGATTAGCATTGTGCCAAGGAGGGGGGAAAGGTTTGACAACAAATGAATCGCTGAACGAATCATATGGGAGTCGTTGGGATAATCAGGTAAAAATAAATACATATTATAAGACAATGAAAGTGTTTTTTGACCTTGCATGGATATCAGCCTGTTGTTGAAGACCCCCAAAACCAAAATATGACCTTTTTTAATGCATAATAGGGGCTCTTTAAACCACTCAGGTGAAAACAAACAGCCCTGGTATAATTAACATAAAACCTTACACTGTAAAAAATGCTGGACTTCACATAATCGATTTGTGTTGGGACAATATGAAGAAATTAAGTTAACATATTCGTTTTTACAAATTTAAGTGGTTTGAACATAAAACATTTTCATTGCCCCCCAACAAACAGTGTACATTTTATGTCAATTCCAGTGGGTTTCCAGGCAACTTTCTAGTTAATTCAACTAGTTTGAATTAATTGTGTATGCAAGTTATTTTTATATGTTCTTAATGGAAATCTACTTTTAAAAACTAGTGTTTCCTAAAAATTTGGATTTTCTATTATTCTAATGCCAATTTGCCCCTCAAATTGATACACAATATGTTTTTGTCTCAATCGCCAGCCGTGTTATCAACGCTGGAGATTCATTCCGGTATCCCCGCAAAACTACAACTCCCAGAACCCTTTGCACCCATTAACTCCTGACAATAATCCGGACACTCACACACAGACACAGCTGTAGATTGTTGTCACTCATTACATGTACAATATATGCACTTCACTTCCTCATTCACATTGCTTTGTCTTGTTTACCTGTAGCATTATGAAACATTTCCTTGTCTTGTTCCGGTTCGTGTTTCCAGACCCTTGTTTTGTTTATTGATTTTTTTGCTGTTATATCCACCTTGACCGATCTCTTTGCCTTTGACTCGACTACTCTTTTGGATTGTCCTACGTGTACCTGTTTACTTCTAAAATTGACCATTGCCAGATTGACTACTCTTGTAAATAAAGACGCAGCAAGAATAGTTTATGTTACAGTATTAGTATTGTCAATATTGAAATGATTTGTGCTCAACGATTTTGGTAGAAACAGGATTTATTTTTGCAGGATTCATTTATAATTAGTTTGGAATATTTAAAAAAAAAATCTTGAAATTTATTTGAAAAATGTGTTTTAAGCTAGGGGAGTGCGGGGCACAAAGTAACGCAGGGTTAAATGTAACACGGAGTTTTAAGGTAATTGCTCAGGGTTAACCATGGTATGCTTCTGAGGTTTTCACAACAGTGTCGGCAGATGTCTTCCTGCCAATTATTGAAAATTTTCAGCGAAATTTGGATGAGAAACACAGAGGAAACCATTTTTGCATCATAAAAGTATTTTTTATTACAGTCAATATTGTTTTATTTTGAAAAAAATCGGTGAAGGTATGTAAGTAAAATCTTATATTGTTGTGATCACTGTCGTCTAGGCTAAAAGATGAAACCATTTTGAAAGATGTATAAAACACACAGAGACTGCTAGCCAGTTTTGATTAAAACATGACACAGCGGGGTTAAGCCGAAGTCACACTAGAGTTTGAGCTTGCGAAATTCTGTCGCACGGCGCTGCGAAAAGAGGCGGGATTAAACAAGATGATTAGACATTTAAAAAGCGAGAGATTGCTCCATGTTTTAAATTTCTGTCCAGAGAGGTCATGTTTTGATCCTGGATTGGTCTCACGCAGTCAAGTGTTGCGATTTCGCAGGTCAGAGTTCACCAAGTTTGAACTTTGCACCGCAGCAACCTGCGAAATCTGACGCATGACCCTGCGTTTCCGGTCTGACGCATTCGCGTGCGTATGAATGGAAGTCTATGGAGGGAAAAGTCCAGTGTGACCGCGGCTTTAGTTGTAACAGGATGTTGCAATTAAGTCACACACTGTTGGACACCAATTAAACTAACAAAATATTTTTTTGAATTTTGACTGTAAAATGTTATTTTTAAATAAAAATGTTTTAATAGAAAATATTGTTTTAATTCTATTAATGCAAATAAATGCATTGTATAATAATGGATAATAATTCAAATGTGATTCAAATGTGTTTATCCAATAAACAAAATAAATAAATAAACATACTGTGCAATGTAGAATAAAAAAGAAATGAGCCAATTACTGAGAAAATATAGCTACTATTTAAAGTAAACTGAATTTAAATTAATTGTGTGAAATCTGCCTTTATAAGCATGTGTTACAACTAACTCTCTGTCTGTTACAACTTGCCCCGCAGGTGGGGTAAATAGTAACATTTTTACTCCTGGCAACTTTGGCAACACTGCACAGAAACCACAGGTCCGGCGATCATAATTCCAGTACTCATTTGTAGGAGAGGCTTGTGTGTTGTTGGTAAAAAAAAATATGGTTTCTCTAACCCTATTACTTTGTTCATTATTTGACCAAAACCAAAAAGTGTTACTTTGTGCCCCGCTCTCCCCTATTTAAATTACATTCAAATTGTACACTCTCAGAAACTAAAGGGCACAAGCTCACACTGGGGCAGCACCTCTTCAAAAGGTAAACTACTGTACAGTTTAGATAATAACATGTACCTTTAAGGTATCAATACGGGTACTGCCCCAGTGACAGCCCTTGTACCGTGTGTACAGTCAACAATCCAGCTTTATTTAATATGACACATCTGCTACTTTAAACATAAGGGCTTCAAAGATATCCTGTTTCCAGCTTACAGTTATGATCCTAATACTAATGCGCTGCTAATATGATCTGACGTGGCCTGAATGATTTATTAATAAAACTATTTTCCATTATGAAAAGAACGGACACAATAGTCTTTTCTCATATGATGAATGTTTTCTGATTTTAGGTATTGTGTGTGTTTTTTTTTTTTTTGGTAAGCACTTTTGCACAACTCCTCTGCTTTTAAATGTGCTACAGAAATGACTTGACTTGTATTATAAAGAAAACAATTTAGCTGTGAAATCAGTACACAGATATGCTTTGAGAAGAGAGTGTAAAAACTGCATTCTTCAGTCAATGAACCGTGTTCATGAAAACTAAACTGTACCACATAAAGACCTGCTCGACAACACCTGATATTCAGTTGAGGATTTGCATTATGTTATCATAGACTAAGCCTGTCTTTGTGTTTGTTGCAGATTTGTTTGAGCTCGACACGACTGATTTCAGCAAAAGAGGTGAAAAAGCTATATTGTGTGGTAGATTACAGATTCTGACGATAGATATTGTTGCAGGGTGACACGGTGGCTCAGTGGTTAGCACTGTCGCCTCGTAGCAAGAAGGTCGCTGATTTAAGTCTCAGCTGGGTCAGTTGGCATTTCTATGTGGAGTTTGCATGTTCTCCCCGTGTTGGCGTGAGAGGCTCCGGCTTCCCCCACAGTCCAAAAACATGCTGTATGGGTGAATTGGGTAAGCTAAATTGGCCGTAGTCTATGTGTGTGAACGAGTGAATGTTTCATCCGCTGTGTAAAACATATGCTGGATAGGTTGGCGGTTCATTCCACTGTGGCAACCCCTGATGAATAAGGGGGACTAAGCCGAAGGATATGAATGAATATTATGTTGAATATCCTGCTGATGTTTATAAAACATCTGGACAAAAACAAAAGAAATTCATCTATCTGACTGAATATATTCTGTGTATATATACATATTCAGTAAATGTATCTTGTTTTATGAATGTTGAGATATTTGTACTGGACACAAGACAAAAATACTGAGGAAGATATTTACTTTTTGCAGTATGTGGAACATTTAACACCAAGAGTCAAGGCTTTATGACTTTAAGACGTTTTGCTGTGATTTATGAGCTTTTTAAGGCCTTGAATTGGGTAGATTAGGACTTTTAAAGCTCCTGTAAAGTGCTTTGAAATGTGCATTTTTATTCAATGTTTGATATAATCTCAACCAATATTATTACAATTAAAAATACATGTTTATTTTAATATAGTTTTAAATGTACTTTAATCATGTTGTAACGTAAAGTGGACGCTGACAACAGGAAGTGCGGATCCAAATGCAGGTGTATTAGCAGGATGGTCAGGCAAGCAACAGTCAACACAGGAGCAAACAGATGTGCACAGGAAATCCAGAGTCGTATTCAAATAACAGGCAGATAGTCAGTAAAGGCAGGCAGCGGACAACGTAAAACAAACAAAACAAAGCAAGGTTCAAACACGGAAGGGAAGGCAAGGCAAGGGAAAATGCGTCGTAATGTTCACAACAGTATAACAAGACTCAGCCCAGATGTGTATGTGAGTGGTCTATAAATAGTCCATGAATCAGTCCGAGAGCAGCATCAGCTGAGTGAGTGTTTGCAATCAATGGAGACTTGGAGCAGGTGTGAGTGTGTGTTGCATGACTGGATATGTAGTTCATTTTGAGGCAGGATTGTAGTTCGTGTGAATGAGCGATCTATGGTGGTTAGATCGCTGGTGATTATGACACATGTGATGGTAAAACAGATGTGTGTGTGTATTTCTGTGGAAACTGTGATACATTGTATTTCTTTGAATTGTATTGAACAGTGTTTATAATAGCAATCTTTTTAAACATTAGACTTGTCTCTATTGAAAATTAATTGTAATTGAATGCTTTCTTCTGAGCATTTCAAACAACCAAATCAGCATATTTGCATATTTTAATGCGGCCTTTTTATGTCCCATTTCGTCTTTGTGTGGCTTTGCATCATGATCACGGGTCTTAAAGGGATAGTTCATCCAAAAACTGAAAATTCCATCATCATTTACTTACCCTTTACTTGTTTCAAACCTTTATGAGTTTCATTCCTCTGTTGAACACAAAAGTAGATATTTTGAAGAATGCTGAAAACCTGTACCCATTGACTTAATTTTACTATAAAAAGTACTATATATATATATATATATATATATATATATATATATATATATATATCATGAATTATTTTCACCGTAGCATTTTTATGACTCTTGTTTGGCGATCTTTAAAAACTAGTTATTAGTCTAGTGCACTATAATCAAAATAGCAGCACCAGCCGCCCTCATCTACAATCTCCTTGATCTTACTGTTTACTTTAGATCAGGTCAGAACAGGTTATTTCATACTCTGAATGCAGAATTTACACAGTCACAATGCAATCAATGACCCAGGAACAACATTCATGTAAACGCATTAAGCATAATCCATCTCTCTACTGACACAACAGGATATTCAATATGCTTGATCCTTGAGTTTTCTCCTTCATTTGTTTTTAGTAGGTAAATATAGTTTGACTGAACAAATCAATCAAAGCAACGTTCAGATACTGGTGTCAAATATCATGTTAAACGTGTTGCTACTGTAAGTTTATGGGTAAAGCTTTGTCTTACCCCAGCAGGCACAGGACATCAACATAACATCAGATTGACGTTGTACCCTAACGTCGTAGGGATGTTGCATTTTGCTGCATGTTGATACTCCTTTTTTTTGGAAATGAAAAAGACGGGTTGACATCAGAACCCAACATCAGGCCGACATCAATGTTTAACGTCCAACCTAAAATCAACCAAATATCACGTCTAATGATGTTGTGCTTGACGTTTTGTGAACGTTACCACTATGACGTCTATCAGACGTTGGATTTTGGTTGCCATACCTGATGAACAAATGTCAGTATTTGACATCAATATGACGTTGGTTTAAGATGTTGGCTCGACGTTGGATTTTGGCCACTTTCTAACACAACCTAAAATCAACCAAATATCAACATCATTTGACGTCGTTATTGGACGTCAAAATAACGTTGTCCTTAGACGCTGGCTAGACATTGAATTTTGTCTTATGACATTGTGTGCCTGCTGGAAGTGTACCTGAAGCCGAACTTGTCCATGGAGACAGAGAGGTGGCGCGGCTGACTGGAGCACCCATAGGTGTTGCGATCGTCCATAGGGATGATGTCTACATCACTGAAGATGAAACAATCATAGTCATACTCCTTCAGCGCCTCTGCGTAACCCACATTGAGCAGTTTGGCCCTGTTGAATGTGTTCTCTCCATCCTAAACAAGTAGCATATAATGAAGATTAGATGTCACATACTGTTAAAAACGCTGGGTTCTACACAATTCCTTCATGTTGTCCCAACACAAATCCATTATGTTCATTATTTTTATACACACTCAAAATATGACTTTTGCTGCTTGTTCAAACTACTTATTTAAAAGGAGTTGAAACAACACAATTCTTAAGGTTTTTTGGTATAACCTAATTGTTTAATAATAATAATAATAATAATAATAATAATAATAATAATAATAATAATAATAATAATAATAATAATAATAATAATAATAATAAGTCCTTACGTTAATATATCTCTTTTCTGGACACTCAAGGCACTTTACACATTTTGGGAATCACCTCATCTACCACCAGTGTGGTAGCATCCACCTGGATGACGCGACGGCAGCCATACTGCGCCAGACCGCACACCACACACCAGAGAGAGGAGACAGAGTGATGAAGCCAATTATGATATGAGAATGGTTAGAAGGACATGATGGACAGAGGCCAGCGGGCAAATTTGGCCAGGATAAACCCTTACTCTTTGCTTACTCTTACTGGGATTTTTAACAACCACAGACAAAAGACGGTGCTCACTTAGCAGTATAGAGTCCCCTTCACTATACTGGTGTGTTAGGATCCACACAGACCGCAGGTCGAGCGCCCCCTGCTGGCCTCACTAACACCAGATTCTGCAGCAACCTAGCTTTCCCATGTGGTCTCCCATCCAAGTACTGACCAGGAGCAGCCTTGCTTAGGTTCAGTGGGAGGCCATGTGACAGTTGCAGCGAGCTAGCTGCCAGCTTTATGTTTAATCCACTTAAATTTGTAAAAACAAGTGAACTTAATCGATTTGTGTTGCGATAGCATGAAGGAATTGTGTAGAACCCTACATTTTTTACAGTGCATTGTACATAAACAATTAAGTTGTCCCCAAAAACGTATGAAATAGTTTAAACAAGCAGCGATTAAAAAAATGATTGGGTATTGGAAACCTATTTCCAATACCCAATCAAAATAATTAAGATTATTATTATATATAAAATAACTAATTTGATTGTGGAATGTTATCTCACAATTTTTGCCTTTTTTGTCACAAGGGACTACATGCACAGCTAGTGATTTTTAGCAAATGATGAACTTCCGGTGAAAGCTTAATGTGCCTATTTTCAATTTCATAAGGTTCCTTTTACAGCATCGATGTTGTAATGTAATTAAAATACATTCAGTTAAATAGATTTAAGCATTCATTTAGTTGTTCAAGCGTAAAACAAGATGAAAGACCGTGTAAACGCTAGCACCATCAGGATCAGCAGGCAAGCGCAGAAACACCATTGAAAATACTGGTGTAAAATAAACCGTCATATTTTAAAGACATGGCGGGGGGAAATGGAATTTAATGCAGTGCTTCTTGTTGAGACCCACTTTATGTCCTATATACAACATCAGGCAGTGAAGATCACTGATTTTTTAAAGAAATTGGACCTTAAACGTGACAATTTTATAATGGAAAGACAGTTCACCAGAAGTGCTGAGGCTGGCTGACTGAAATGAAAAGTCTGTGTGGATATACCCCTTTGAAAGGCTATATCTCGCAAAACATTTTTTTTTCTTAGGATTAGATGATGAGAACTTGGATTTGCTAGTTATTATTGTAACCAAGGATAGATGCTGACAAAAGGATGCAGATCCAAATGCAGGATTTATTAAAGAGGTGGTCAGGCAAGCAATGATCAGTACAGGAGCAAACAGATATATGAGGACAATCCAGAGTCGTAGTCGATATAGCAGGCAAAAGGTCACAAGGATGGCAGCAGACAGGGAGAAACAGATTATCAAGGCGAGGGTCAAAAACACGGCAAAAACAAGACAGGGAAACGATTTGAATTGATACTGATAACAGGTAACAAGACTCGGCAATGGAATGAGTGTGTGTGCTGCTTATGTACTGTGTGCAATCAGTCTTGACAAGCCTCCGGTGGTGTGTGTGCAATCAGTGGAGATGAGTAACATGTGTGTGAGAGTGGAGTGCATGTGTGGAGATGTAGTCCATTATGTGGTGGATTTGTAGTCCATAGTGTTTGTGCATGTAAACCAGCGATCTAAGGGGAGAAGATCGCTGGTGATCGTGACAATTATAACAAAATTGTGAGATCTATACTAGCAAAACAAAAAAATCTGATTCATGAGAAATAAAGTCACAATTGGCACTGGCAGATCCTGTATAAACTATAGCAAAATAAAAACATCAGGATATTGAGATAATTTTAAGAAAAAAAATCTGAATTTCAAGTTTGTCTTAGGCCGGTGCGGTGGCTCAGTGGGTAGAACTGTCACCTTACAGCAGGGGTCACCAATCTCGGTCCTGGAGGGCCGGTGTCCCTAGCTCCAACTTGCCTCAACACACCTGCCTGGATGTTTCAAGTATACATAGTACGACCTTGATTAGCTTGTTCAGGTGTGTTTGATTAGGGTTAGAGCTAAAATCTGCAGGACACCGGCCTTCCAGAAACAAGTTTGGTGACCCCTGCCTTACAGCAAGAAGGTTGCTGGTTTGAGTCCAGTTGGCATTTCTGTGTGGAGTTTGCATGTTCTTCCCGTGTTCACATGGGTTTCCACCGGGTGCTCCGGTTTCCCCCACTGACCAAAGACATGTGCTATAGGTGAATTGAATAAACTAAATTGTCTGTAGTGTATGTGTGTGAATTAGTGTGTATGGATGTTTCCCAGTACTGGGTTGTGGCTGGATGGGCATCCGCTGTGTAAAAACATACCGACCCCTGATAAATATGAGACTAAGGAAATTAATTAAGGAAAGTTTGTCTTAAAATTCTGACTTTATGTTCCCATTTACGAGTTATTAATCACTCAATTCAGAAAAAAGGCAAATATGTGAAACGTAAACTTAAATTGTGTGCAATCAAAATAATGAATTCAGAAAGTGTTTAATCTAACTGTGTTGCATAGCATGAACTGTATTTTTTTTTCTTGCACTTGTGATGATTGTGGTTTCAATCTGTCGTATGTCACTATTAATTTGTTGTATTTGTTAAAGCAGATTTCCACTCAGGTGGACAATAAAGTAAAACAAAGACATACATTGTAAGATAAAAAAAAGTTGTTTAAATTGAAACAAGCTCCAACAAGACACATCTTTCTTTTAGATATGAATGTGAAAGTTTGCATAATAAAAGTGCATGTCTCACTTGTCACTCCAAAATGATCACAATTGCCTCACAAAAAAAAAAAAGTTAAAAATGCTGCCTCACAATTCACAACATTATTTTTAGATCTGCCCATACTGTCTCACATTTCTTTGTATAAACAATGAACGTTTCTACCACGTACTATCACATTTCTGCTGAGTCATGATAACACAACAAAGTGCAGATATAGTGTGAGATATTAATTTAGCAGCTTTAGTGATTATAACAAGCACTTTTAACCTACATAAGACTAACATCAATTTAAATGTGTAACTTATTCTTTGTTGCTAAAATTTTGTTTGTGACTATTTATGGTATTCTGACTAAAATATTGTCCCTTAAATGTAAAGGTTTATTTGATTCTGCTGATTCTGTTTGATGTTGATAAGAATGTAATAACCACAACTAAATCAGTCAATCAGACATGCATGCATTAATAAACAAATACAGGCAAAAGCGCTAAGAAAAAAACTTCATCCATCTCCGTTTTCATGGCAGTTTGCATGCTGATTTTCATGTGAACAAGGGGAACGAAGCGTGAAAAAGAAAAAAAAGCAGGTCAAGGGAAACAAAAAAGATTAAATACTGAAGCATGTATTAGGTGGAAAGTTCAAATAAAACTGTTTGACTGATATTGAAATCTCTTTTTATTGGGTATGTCTACAGTTTTTTCCATTTAGTCTAGAACTTTCTCCACAAGCAATTTTGGAAGTTTCATCTATGCAAAATAAAATAAAATAAAATAAAATAAAATAAAATAAAATAAAATAAAATAAAATAAAATAAAATAAAATAAAATAAAATAAAATAAAATAAAATGAAACAAAATTAAATTAAATTAAATAAAAAAATAAAATTAAAAGTTTTAATAAAATAAAAAATAAAAATAAAAAAAATAATAAAATTAAATAAAAAAAATAAATAAATTAAATAAAATAATAAAATAAATTAAATTAAATAAAAAAATTAATAAAAACATTTAATAAAAAATCATTAAATAAAATATAAAATAAAATATAAAATTTTATTAAAATTTAATTAAATATTTTTTTTTTATAAATAATAGTTTAATTAAATTTTTATAATAAAATAAAATAAAATAATAAAAATAAATAAAAATAAACTCAAATAGATTGCAATGTTTTCCTTTGCATTAAATATTTACAGATTTGTCTCAGGCGTTTGAACCACACTCTACAACAAAGTGAATTATTAAAACTAATGGACACTCAAACAAGTGTGGTTTTGAATGATTCTCAATGGCAGTTACATTTGAGCTCATGTTAAAGGGATATTTCATCCAAAACTGAACATTCAGTGATCATTCTGTCACAAAATACAAAGAAAAGATAAAAGAAACTCATAAAGGTTTGGAACACCCTGAGGGGTAAAATAAATAATGAACTGTCCCTTCAAGACTAGGTTATTGACGCAAGCAGCTCCTATAATGAACAAATAGTTCAGATTCCAGATTGCATTTTTAACATTGCAGTCAGCAACAAAATATCCCAAATTGGGTCATAACATGCACTTTTAAATGCATAAAAGTGTCCACACACCCAATCAAACGGAGAGAAACAGGTGTTATATGTCCTCTTTGGGGGTTTTCAGACTACAGTTTTGCTTTCATTGTTGTTATTGCACAGGAAGTTTCAAAGAAGTCATACCAAGCATGCTGACTATGCAAAGCCAAGTCAACACATTTCCATATTTCAAGGTGAACATCTCCTGAAGAAAAATCCAACACACAATAGTATGCACACTATCTATCTATCTATCTATCTATCTATCTATCTATCTATCTATCTATCTATCTATCTATCTATCTATCTATCTATCTATCTATCTATCTATCTATCTATCTATCTATCTATCTATCTATCTATCTATCTATCTATCTATCTATCTATCTATAAATACTGTATATGCTATTTATTTTCTCCACTTGACCAATAATATCAGATTCTGTATTATTTAATCAATAATTGATTGAATTTGGATTTTAATAATGCATTAGTGTTGAACTAATAAATGCCCTATAATTATTGTTCATTATTAGTTCACGTTAGTAAATACATGAACTAACATTAACTAATGAAACCTTATTGTAAAGTGTGACCAAAAATTGGAAGATAAACCTCAGATGAACAACATCAGATGACATCTCACACTGCGTCATTATGCATTTAACAAAAATAAAGACAAGACAGAAAACCTTTGTTGACAAACTTAGGACACGCTATGATTCAGATGCCTGTTGATCCACTTTTAGCAGCAATCATTTTCTGTATGACCTTATCAGTCTCTCAGATCATTCTGGAAGAGTTTTCAGGACAATATCTGGACTTTGATTGAACTATTGCAACACCTTGATTTTTTCTTTTTCAGCTGTTCTGTTGTAGATGTGCTGCTGTGAAACCCTGCCACCTAAAGTTGAATCAAGTATTTTTTTAGTTACAGTTTTTCTCAGTCGCTTTGGTGCATTTCTCACAACAATATTTACATTTGCACAACAGTTAATGCATTTCTCAAAACAATTAGTACAAACTGCAAAACCTAGTAGATAACCTGCAAAAGTGTGTCATTTGCTCAAAATGGAGAGCTCATTCCTCAAAAGCAAGTATTCATGTCAATGAAAGTGTCAGTGTCATCAAAATGAAAAGTCCTGACAGCATTGTTTATGATCAAGACAGTCAAATGGCTTTGTCATGTTTTCATTTTGACAGTTTAATTTTCCAATGCAAAAAAGTCAGATTTTGGTGACACGTCCTGAAAATGCTCAAGACAGCACTATATACTATTTGCACAGCCAAAACTACAGTAAAGTTAGACATCACTGCATTTACTGAGGTATCTGAGTACAAGACACTGAATATGTATGTTTCACATTTTTACTGCATTTGCTCTTTGCAATTCTAATTTATTCACAGCATTGTGCAGAAGAATCAACACACCCTTATTTACAACAAACATAAACTTGCTTTGTGTTGAGCTGTGCACAACTGTAAACAATATTGCAGTACATATTGGAACTGAACCTACAACATACACAGGTCTGTAAATCATTCCTAAAATTGTTCAATTTAGAAGACATTTTCAGAAGGAAAAAAAAAGATTTAACATTTTTATAAAATTTTCTTGACAGATTTTGACAACTAGTTCAACATTTTGTATGTAATGACTCAAGTAATGAAATGAGGACTATTAGTTTTATATGGAATGACTATTCAGCATCCACAAGTTTAGTTAATTTTGACTGACATGACATAAGCAAATGATAATATTACAAACAGCAGAGAGTTGTATGAAAGCAATTGATGCATGCCCAAAAGCATTTGCAATTTGTTGGAAGGAATGAGAAACTGCTACTATGATGTGCACAAATGACTAATTGTTTTGAGAAATGCATTAACTGTTGTGCAAATGTAAATAGTGTTGTGAGAAATGCACCAAAGCCACTGAGAAAAACTGTAAATCAACCTTTCTTGTCATCTCAACTTAATCAAACTGACAAAAGAAATGCAGGTAAACTTTGATAGTTGTAAGCTAAAACCTGATTAACTGATTAAAATGAGTTAAATAAACATTTGGGAAGGGCATCATGTTCATACACGTGAAGCTCCAGACCAACAAACTGTTCAAACTGACTTATTTTGAATGACTTATTTTTGTTAAAGCTACAGCGAGGAAAATAAGTATTGAACACATCACCATTTTTCTCAGAAAACATATTTCTAAAGGTGCTCTTGACTGGATGTTGGTAGCAAAATCCATATACAGTATGCAAAGAAAACAAATCTAATTAGTTTACAAATGAAGTTATGTGTAATAAAATGAAATAATGCACGGAAAAAGTATTGAACACATGAAGAAACGGAGGTATAGAAAGGCAGTGAAAGCCCAGACTGTAGCTGAAATCTCTCAGTATTTCTTCAGCGACCCTCTGCCCTTCATCATTGTAAATAAATATCAGCTGCTTCAGTCCAATATCTAGATTATCAGGATGATGAAGATGAAACCAGGGTGGACATTTCAGCAAGACAATGACCCAAAACACAGGCAAGGAAACTCTCAAACGCTTTCAGAGAAAGAAAACCAAGCTGTAGAATGGCCTAGCCAATCACCTGACTTGAATCCAATATAAAATACAAATTAAAGATCAGATTTGATAGACGAGACCCACAGAACATCAAGATTTTTACACTCTGTGGAAGTCTGTGGAAAACTCACACCTGAGCAATTCATGTGACTTCATTCTCCATATGAGAGGCGTCTTTAATCTGTCATCACCAAAAAATTATTTTTTATAAATTATTAAACATGTTTCAGCAGTTCAGTACTTTCTCCTTGTGTGATTTTTTTGTTATTACACATAACTCATTTTTCAGATTTATTAATTTTTATGTTTGTATTATTTGGGTTTTTACCGAAATCTGGTTCAATTCCACGTCAACAGCTCCTTTAGAAATATTATTCCAGGGAAAAAACACTGACCAGTTCAATACTTATTTTCCCCGCTGTATTTGTTGAGGTTTTATTTTGCTAATTTTAAGACTTGCCAAAACCAGATTATTTATTTTGTCCATATATGGACAATTTGGAATTTCATATGTTGTCAAGAACTTTTTTACATGACCGTATACAGAAAATGTTGTGGAAAATTTCTTCCAGGACCTTATCTTTTTTCTTCTTTCACAGTGTAAATACATCTAAGAGCCGAATATACATCTTTTACACCCTGCGGCTGTTATCTCAATCATATGTAGTAGAAATGAGTTCTGCACAATAGTAGAAAAATCTAACATTGCGATATTTCCTGTATAGACCATTTTGAGTGATGTAAACAAAAACAACGGCCCCAACGTATTTCCTGTTTTACATTTTCCATAGTCTCCGAGAATCCAAAAAGAGCAACATATTGATAAATAATGTTATGATAGCTGTTTTAACATTAAGTTATGATTATTGCTTCTTGTTACAGTTATGAAATAGTTTGATAACAAGCAGGAAATGTTCATGGACAAAGACATGACCACATTGAAATGATCTATAAGAGAGCATAAAATATACATATATATATATATATATATATATATATATATATATATATATATATATATATATATATATATATATATATATATATTACAATAAAATATTGCAATGTCAGATTTTTCCAATATCGTGCAGCCCTACATTACAATATTGATGGTAAAACAACATATTGTGCATCCCTAGTAGAAATTTATAAGTAGTGAGTTTCTGTACCTGCTCTATGATATAAATCCCATAATCGAGCAGCTGTCTCTTTAGGATGGGGTGAAGGTAGTAGAGCCAGTATTTGAGGTGTTCTTCTCTGTTTCTGTATGGGATGATTATTGCCACTTTTTGTAGAGCCACACATTTGGTTGGTTTATACCTGCCACCCATCGTCAGATGCTTATTGTCTTTACGCACCAAATTAAAATCCAACGGGGTCGAAAATTCAATTCGCAGTTGACCCACTGAAAGAGAAATGGGGAGAAAGAACGTGACACTGATGCATGTAGTGTTTATACAAATGAAAGAGGAAGATACCACTTATGCAACAACTTTTTACTTCTTGTTTCAAACTAGCCATTTTCCTTTACATTCCCTCCTTTGCTCCTTTTAGTCTTTGTATTTTTATTTTTTATTTGTCTTTTCACTCGTACTGACAAGAAGGCAAGGCATTAAAACAATAATGCTAAGTATCTAGAAGAGGAGATAAATATATATTAAATATACCTTTTGTAACTTTCCTGCAAGTGTTCAACGTAAAATCCTTTAGGGTTATACACACCGGCCACTTTATTAGGTACATCTATCCAACTGCTTATTAACGCAAATTTCTAATCAGCCAATCATATGGCAGCAACTCAATGCATTTAGGCATGTAGACATGGTCAAGACGATCTGCTGCAGTTCAAACCAAGCAACAAAATGGGGAAGAAAGGTGACTTTGAATGTGGCATGGTTGTTGATGCCAGAGGTCAGAGGAGAATGGCCAGACTGGTTCGAGCTGATAGAAAGGCAACTGTTACTCAAATAACCACTGATTACAACCGAGGTATGCAGAAGAGCATCTCTGAACGCACAACACATCCAACCTTGGGCTACAGCAGCAGAAGACCATCATAATCCAGTACCTTGCTGAATCTTTGCCACGAAGGATTAAGGCGGGTATGAAGCCAAAAGGGGGTCCAACCTGGTACTAGTAAGGTGTACCTAATAAAGTGGCCAGTGAGTGTATTTAACAATGAGACTTTCTTTTAAGAAAAAATTTCCAAAACATTAGGTGTGTATCACTGGATCAATTGCAAAAATATCACTTTCAGCATCCTGTAGTGACGCTTGCACTGTGTTTGCAAACTTAATGAACAGGATTAGATGTAATATTTGTCAATCTGACAGTTTTTATGATGCAACATTATTCATACTTTATGTATTGCTTAAAGAGAGTTCATCCACAAAATGGAAATAAATAAACAGATCATTCATTCACCCTTAAACATGTTTACTTCTTATGCTGAAACAGGGAGCAAAAGTATGTGATGTAATTAAACTTCTATTACAAACGTACAGTTTAAATATGGGTTTAGTAAACAGAAATGAAAGATATTAATCAAGCAATTTAAAATTACATCTAGACTCAAAAAAGATGCGATTTCTGAATGTTTTAACCAATCCAGGCTCATTCTGAAAACGTACCGCTAAATACATTTTTGGAGAGCGCCAAATACATCCCAGGAGGTAAGCTTTTTAGCAGTTTTTGTTTTCGCGAATCCACCAGAGGCCGCTGTGTATGCTTTTTGAGATCTTAAATTTCTCTTGTGAGTGCCATTCACACCTGCTGTTCTTGCGTAAATCAACCAGAGGCCGCTGTCAACTGACTGACTGAATGATCAACTGACCCACCCTCGTCCTTCCCTAAACTCAACCAATAGTGTTTTCAAAAGCACCGATTGACCCGCCCACCCGCTTCCCTAAACCCAACCGACAGTTTTCAAAAGCAATCCAGAAAAAGACCGTTTTCAGATTTTACCACATTCTCACCCTGTTTTTTCCTTGTTTATTTTATTTATTTTCTTCTGTTTTTGTCTGACCCACTTTCTGAAACCATTATTTGTCAGACTCGAACCCCGTCATTGTAGTCAACTCCTCTCTGCATCTCAAGTCCGCCGATGTACATGGCGAGCTAACGGGACAAACTGGTAACAGCGTGAAAGCCATCCCTACAGAGGTAAGCGGTCAGCTGGTAAGCACGAAAAAGGAACGGCGTCATACCGCACTGCAGCGTTCATTTTAAAGATGAAATGCAGCCATACGCACTTCTGGCTATATAACTCACAATCTCCAGAAATTTATATAGGGCTACTTTTTCAGAATGAGCCTATGTTGCTTTTAACAGTCAATCAATACATTCTGAATGTTCACCCAAAAATGAAAATGAATCCTTTACTTAGCCTTTACTTGTTTCAAACCTGTCTGAGTTTCTTTCTTCTGTTGAACACAAAAGAAGATATTCTGAAGAAAGCTGAAGACCGGTAAGTGTAAGTGTTAAGCAGTTACAGGTTTTCAGAATTCTTCAAAATATCTTCTTTTGTGTTCAACAGAAGCAGTGGTGTAAAGTAACAAATTACAAATATTCAAATGACTTTAATTGAGTAGCTTTTCTCAGAAATTGTTATTTGCTAAGTCGTTTTAAAAATGTGTACTTTTACTTTCCCTTGAGTACAATTTTAGTGCTGTATCGGTACTTTTAGTTCACTACTTTCCTTCAACCTGCAGTCACTACTTTAGCTTTTCTTGTCTATGGGATTACAAAAATCAGTCCTGCAATTCCTGTCCAATCAAATCACACATGGAAGGTAAATCGCATCATTATGAACTACCTCAAGACATGGGCAATTTATAATTGCAGCAAACTGTTTGGAAGCATTAAAAGTGTCTAAAAGAAGATGTTTAAAATCTTTACACGCATTGATCCAGAGACTGTTTAGACGCATGTCACTGATGACAAGATGATGCATGTTTACTGTATGATGACCAAAATGGCATTAAACACCCAGCAGGCACAAGACGTCAACATGACATCAGATTTACGTTGTGCCCCAATGTTGTGGGGACGTTGCATTTTGTTGGAAATAAAAATCGGGTTGACGTCAGAACTCAACGTCAGGCTGACATCAATGTCCAACCTAAAATCAACCAAATATCAACGTCTAATAATGTTACAGCTTGACGTTGTGTGGAAGTTACCACTATGACGTCTATCAGATGAAGGATTTTGGTTGCCATACCTGATGAATAAATGTCAGTATTTGACGTCAATATGACGTTGGTTTAACATGTTGGCTTGACTTTGGATTTTGGTCACTTTCTAGCACAACCTAAAATCAACCAGATATCAACGTCATTTGACGTCACTAATGGACATCAAAATAACACTCTCCTTAGACGCTGACTAGACATTGAACTTTGTTCACCTGACATCACAACCTAAATCTAACCTAATATTAACGTCTTATGACATGTGCCTGCTGGGCAATAACTAAATGCACTACAGAATGTTACGTTTACACACATCCAAAAATTACATGTAAATGCATCAGCTTTATACAGTGTAATACTCACTGCTCACTACTCTTGAGTACTTTTGAAAGGGCTACTTTTTACTCATACTTTGAGTAATATTTTCGACAGATACTTTCACTCTACTTGCACTACATTTTTAGGCAAGTAATGGTACTTTTTAAGTAGGGGAGCGCGGGGCACAAAGTAACGCAGGGTTAAATGTAACACAGAGTTTTAAGGTATTTGCTCAGGGTTAACCATGGCATGCTTCCAAGGTTTTCACCACAGTGTCGGCAGATGTCTTCCTGCCAATTATTGAAAATTTTCGGCGAAATTTGGATGAGAAACACAGGAGAAACCATTTTTGCAGCATAAAAGTATTTTTTATTACAGTCGATTTTTTTTTATTTTGAAAAAATCGGTGAAGGTATGTAAGTAAAATCTTATATTGTTGTGATCACTGTCGTCTAGGCTAAAAGATAAACCATTTTAAAAGATGTATAAAACACACAGAGACTGCTAGCCAGTTTTGATTAAAACATGACACAGCGGGGTTAGTTGTAACAGGGTGTTACAATTAAGCCACAAACTGTTGGACACCTATTAAACTAACAAAATATTTTTTTGAATTTTGAGTCTAATGTTGAGAACTTTTTAAATTAAAATGTTTTTTAATAGAAATTATTGTTTTAATAGAAAAAAATATATTTTATTGCTATTAATGCAAATAAATGCATTGTATAATAATGGATACATGGATAATAATGCAAATAGATTCAAATGTGTTTATCCAATAAACAAAATAAATAAATAAACATGCTGTGCTACTGTATGTAGAATAAAAAAGAAATGAGCCAATTACTGAGAAAATACAGCTACTATTAAAAGTAAACTGAATTTAAATTAACTGTGTGAAATCTGCCTTTATAAGCATGTGTTACAACTAACCCCCTGTCTGTTACAACTTGCCCCGCAATTTTGGCAATAATGCACAGAAACCATAGGTCCGGCGATCATAATTCCAGTGCTCATTTGTAGGAGAGGCTTGTGTGTTGTTGGTAAAAAAATATGGTTTCTCTAACCCTATTACTTTGTTCATTATTTGACCAAAACCAAAAAGTGTTACTTTGTGCCCCGCTCTCCCCTATGATTTTTCAGTATTATTTCCACCACTGGACAGAAGAAAGAAACTCAAGGTTTGGGACCACTTGAGGGGGAGTAAATGTAATTTTTTGCGTGAACTACCCCTTCATACTTGATCTCAGCACAGAAAAAAAAACTTTCAGTTTTAAGTTAACCTTAACTTACCCAAAAGTGGCGACGTTTCAGGACACGACTGTAGTACTTCAGCAGGTTTCTCTACGTCACCATTAATGACAGTCTCGTTGTTAGAGATACGTTTATATTCAACTACGTCAAGTGTTTCATTGTCAGGTTGTCCTAATTCTCCGTGAATATGTGAATGAACTATATCAGAGATAAATGAAATGTGTCGATAATTCCTAAATTTAGCTAAAGGCGACTCTGATAAATAGAAAATCAGTGCCACGATGAGGTGAAGCCCGCAGAGCAGAACGAGCACGACGCAGGCTTTAGTGAAGAATCCCACCGACTCCGACATTCTCGCTAAACTACAGAGACCGCTTCATTCACGAGGAATAAAAAGTCCTAAAACTAAAACACATCTGCCCGTTCCTTCATGGGATGACCAGCGTAGTCTTCTCAGAAACTTTTTGTGATAGCGATCGCGTCCGTCCACGTCCAGTTTTTCCGGCATCGATGAAGATCAGTCTTGAAGAGCGAGATCCTCTGAAGTGACAGCAGTGGGCGTTTACTGTGTGCACTTGTAAACTACTTGTAGAAGAAGACTGGGAAACAAGTGTGATAGCTCAACCTCCAAGAAAGAAACCCTCCAAACATAATACATTTTGTAAAGATGCTCATTAAGATTACAATTATTTTATTTAGAGTACAATTAAAAAAAAACAATCCTGTAATTTTATTTATTTATTTATTTATTTATTTATTTATTTATTTATTTATTTATTTATTCATTGTAATATTACCTAGGCCTATATTGTAGGCTATATATATATATATATATATATATATATATATATATATATATATATATATATATATATATATATATATATATATATATATATATAAAATAATGAAATATATGAAATATTCTCCCTTGGTGTCAAAGCTAAATTTCCAGCATTATTTCTCTTGTCTTTAGTGTTTGATTATTATTATTATCAATTTGAAAAGCTGTGATGCTTCATATTTTGTTAAAACTATGACATGTTATGCCATTAAAGGTATTCAAAAGTAATATTTTAGTCACCAAACATCTTTAGAAATTGAAATATATTAAAAATGGATGCATGTATAATGCATATTATAATGCAAAATATTGCCAAAAAACTCCAAAATTTCAACTAAATCTTTCAATTTTTTGCTTCTCTTTGATTTTTCCTCTTTTTTAAAATTTGTATTTAATATTTTTCTATAACATATAAATGTGGGTGAACTAGTTTTCAACCGTTATCGTAAGTTATTTTGTTAGATAAGCTCCAGATTTGGCTTCAGTACTGATTAATCTAATGTACAAATATAATATTGTATAGCTTCCTATTAAAAATATGAATTTAAAAGACAGATTTGTGAGGAGTGTACTCATATATGCTGATCATACATATAATATATAATATACATTTTACAAACTGCTTTTTTCAAATCTCTATTCATGATTTGGGTCTATGTTATAAAATGTAAATGTACAAATGGAATCAAACATTTCATATGTCAAAGATGCAAAACGAATAAAATATGTCTTAAGTAAAGCTCATATGTCTCATGTACAAAGAAGAGACAAGTAAAATAAGAAATAAGTTGAAGTAATAGACGAATGATGTGGTAATGGGGTGGGGTAAATAAAAAGCTTGTGCTTCATCCCGCTCCATTTTGACCATGTTGAAATGTATTTTTGTTTAAAGAATTGTTTTATGTATGATTTTTTCTGTTCGAATTAAATAAATCAAATCAAATTAACTCAAATGATTGATTTCTAAAGTCAAAGACACTGAAGACAAGTAATGATGCTGAAAATACATTTATAATTGAAATAATATTTCAGAATATTGATGTTTTAATGGCAGATCAAATACATTAAACCTCGGTGAGATGCTTTAAATACAAAATAATGTTTATTTTTAAACTTAATATGAAAAAAAATAAGACTGCTATATCTTCACAAGTAATCCTTTTATTAAAACAATTTCAAGATGAGCTTTTTTGCCTGTTGATGGATTCTTTTTAAGTTTTGCAAGATATATATATATATATATATATATATATATATATATATATATATATATATATATATATATATATATATATATATATATATATATATATATATATATATATATATATATATATATATATATATATATATATATAAACAAATATTGTATATACTTTGATAAATAAAATCAATGTAGAAATAAAAATTTGTAAAAAAAAAAAAAGAAAAAGTAAAAAGAAAAAAGCCAGTAATTGTTTTTATCATGCACTGTAAAACCCAATAAGACTGATTGCAACAAACCATTTAAGTTTAAAAACTAATCCTAATGAGTACTGTGAACTTAATCCATTTGAATAAATTAAGCATTTTGAGCACAGTAAAACCCAATAATTCAAGAGAACTTAAACCAACTGAGAACTGTAAAACCCAATAAGTTAAGGCAACTCAAACCGTTTAAGGAAACTGATTGCTACAAACCATTTGGGTTAAAAACTAAACTATATGAGTACTGTGAACTTACTCCATTTAAGTTGAAGTAATGAGGTATTTAATTAACTCATTACCTTCAACACTGAGTTCAAAACTCTTTTCAAATGAGTAGAATTAACTTTTAGTCAATTTTGAGTTAACTACACTCATTTCATTTGATAAAGTTGACTGTTGGGTTTTACAGTGTGTGATTTTCCTGTTCCTATATGTGATCTTCGTGACATATGTCACTGTTTTGATTATTGTAGTAATCATCTGAGGCCTGTTGCACAAAACAAGTTGAACAAATTCCAGGCTGTTTTTCCAAAAGAGTTTTTACTCAAAAATCCTTTTATTGTAAAAAGACGCATGTGGACTGGAAGTGACTGAACACAGGTGTCAAACTGCTGGAGGGTCACAGCTCTGCAAAGTTTAGCTGTAACCAATAAAAAAACACACCTGATTTAACTAATCGAGTCTTCAGGCTTGTTTGTACTCTATAGGTAAGTGTGTTGAAGCAGGACTGGAACTAAACTCTGCAGAGCTGAATAAAATGTACATTTTATTTAAACCTGTTATTAATATTTTTTGACAATTTGAAAGAAATTAAATATATAATATTAAAATACAATATACAGTGCTCAGCATATATAAGTACACCCCTCACAAATCTTTTATTAATTCATATTTTTAATAGGAAGCTATGCAATATTATATTTGTGCATATACATTAGATGAGTCAGTACTGGAGTGTTAATTTTGACAGGAAATTTTAATTTTTGATTTCTATTTTAGTTTTAGTCATATTTTGGTCTTCTAAATCATTTTAGTTTTAGTCTAGTTTTAGACGACTAAACTTCATAAAATTTAATCTACTTGAGATTTAGGGGAGGTTGGGGGTGGAACTATGGGAGTTTCCTGCGGGAGAAATAACAAAACGAGATGGTGGCGGGAGATGGGTCTGAAATACGAGAGACTCACGGGAAATACGGGAGTGCTGGCAGGTATATGGTGTTAATTCATATAGGGGAATTTTAAAGCGAAGATGTAAAAAAATAAAAGTGTGCTTCACTTCAAGGCAGTTTCGTTATGCGACATCAAATACATCATTATGTTGTATTTGTCTTGACATCAAACGTGAATCTTTTTTTTCTGTCAGCTGTTGCCATTTCATTATAGTTTAATCTGACAGACGCTCCTATGGATGATGATGTAATCGCACCCCGCATCTACTGTGGAGCATGTACTTTCAAATGTGTGTGTGTGTGTGCGCGTCATGTGTCACACACCAACATTAATTCTGATGGGATATTTTCCAAAAAACGATCACATTCAAACGATCACATTCAATCACATTCTTGTCTCACTGACGGAAATGTCAGTATATTTTTATTGTAGTTGTTGTCATCATCACTAGATTTTCGTCTAGTTTTCGTCAACGGAATTCACACTGCAGTAATGTAACCATCTGGAGATTATCTAACGATAACGGTCTAAAAATTAGTACACCCAAATTTATATGTTATAAAAAAAATATTAAATACAAATTTAAAAAGAGGAAAAATCAAGAGAAGCAAAAAAAATTGAAAAATGTAGCAGAAATTTTGTAGGTTGTAATTTTTTGCAATATTTTGCTTGAATTTAATTGTATTATCTTTCAATTTCTAAATATGTTTGGTGACTAAAATATTATTTTAATAAATATATATTTAATAAATATAAGTTTTGTTTAAATGCACCAAAATACATTGCCTATATTCACTGAGAAATGGATACAAATATTCATTTTCAAAATAAGCTGTACTCAATTATAGCTGAGCACTGTAAATCATTCCAATTCATATAATATAAATAAATGATTAGCAAAATGACTCAAAAATGTTTTAGTGTAAAAGTCTTTAATTTAGAGCAAAAAGACCACATTAACATGAGCTTACCTGGGTAAAAACCCAAACCGGCTTTATGCATTGGGCCTCAGGAACTGAGTTTGACACCCCTGCTCTAAACCAGACTAAAACCTTCCCCAGAGCAAGTTAGTCACGTAGTGTAAATTACCTTGGTGACAAAACCTGATTAAAATTAAACAAAACGTGAACTGAAAACCCAAACTGGCTTTGTGCAACAGGCCTCAGATGATAATCATTGTTTATGATTCAAGTGTGTGTTGATTAGTCATTGTGTATACTGTAAATCCCTCATGCTTGTAGGTTTCCTATTGTAAACTGCAGGTAGTGAATGATATCTGTTCATTTTTCTAGTCAATTTTTAGTTTGCTTTGTATATTGTTTACTTTTATCAAATGCATCGGTTATCAACTCCAGCTCTTACAATAAGCTCAATCAGCCTGTTCTCCTCCCAGTCCTCCCTCAGGGTGAGCAGCATGCCATTGAGCACTTTGTTTAGGAATTTTGTGGTAATGATACAGCACGCAATGACTTTTTTTTTGTTTTGGTAACTAATACACCTCACTAAACCCCTCATTACATTCAGTATGTCAACTTGTCATTGGTGTTGAGTGGTTATATTTTCACTGCGTGTGAATTGTATGTGAAAACCCTGTACATTCTGGTACATTCTGTTTCCACTGATCATTCTTGAGATGTTTCAGCAGCTTAATTGGAGTTTACCTGTGGTCAATTCAGTTGATTGGACATAATTTGAATCGGGGGAGAAGGGCCTTAGTCAGGGAGGTGATCAATAACCCATTGGTCTGAGCTCCAGTGTTCTACTGTGGAGAGAGGAGAATCTTACAGAAGGACAACCATCTGTGCAGCAATCCACCAATCAGGCCTGTATGTTAGAGTGGCCAGACGGAAGCCACTCCCCGCCTGGAATTTGCCAAAAGGCATCTGAAGAACTCTCAGATCATAAGAAACAAAATTCTCTGGTCTGATGAGACTAAAATTGAACTCTCTGGAGTGAATGCCAGACATTACGTTTGGAGAAAACCAGGCACCGCTCATCACCAGGCTAATACCATCCCTACAGTAAAGCATGGTGGTGGCAGCATCCTGCTGTGGAGATGTTTTTCAGCACCAGGAACTGGAAGACTAGTCAGGATAGAGGGAAAGATGAATGCAGCAATGTACAGAGACATCCTGAATGAAAACCTGCTTCAGAGTGCTCTTGACCTCAGACTGGGGCGACAGTTAATCTTCCAGCAGGACATTGACCCAAAGCACACCGCCAAAATATCAATGGAGTGGCTTCACAACAACTCGGTGAATGTCCTTGAGTGGCCCAGCCAGAGCCCAGACCTAAATCCTATGGAACATCTCTGGAGAGATCTGAAAATGGCTGTACACCGTCGCTTCACATCCAACCTGATAGAGCTTGAGAGGTACTGCAAAGAGGAATGGGCAAAAATTCCCAAAGACAGGTGTGCCAAGCTTGTGGCATCATATTCAAAAAGACTTGAGGCTGTAATTGCTGCCAAAGGTGCATCAACAAATTATTGAGCAAAGGCTGTGAATACTGATGTACATGTGATTTTTCAGGTTTTTTATTTTTAATAAATTTGCTAAATCTTTTTTTCACATTGTCATTATGGGGAATTGTGTGTAGAAGTTCGAGGAAATAAATAAATTTAATCCATTTTGGAATAAGGCTTTAACATAAAAAATGTGGAAAAAGTGAAGCGCTATGAATACTTTCCAGATGCACTGTATATGGTCTTATACTCACTGCTCAAATACAGTCCATGTTCATGGCCATTGCTCCACAATCCAGGCCTCCTCCTGTTCCATGGTCACTTGCTTTACAGATCACTGCAAACAAACCAAACACTGGACATTACTAAGTTAATGATTACTAAGACAACCTGAGATGATACCAACACTAACAACATTCCTCACCATTTACTCACATTAGGGAGGTTCTATTTTATATTTTTATTTATTTATTTATTTTTTATTTATTTTATTATTATTTTTTTAATTATTATAATTTTTTTTTAATTTATTTATTCATTTATTTGTCTTTTGGAAGAGAGTGGTTTGTATGTTTATGTTTTATGTCTTTATGTCCATTTGTTTTATGTGGCACTGTTATGAAATCTCTTGACTGCAAACCAAATCTACCGTCAGGTATAAATAAAGTAACCTAACCTAACCTAACCTAACCTAACCTAACCTAACCTAACCTAACCTTCTTAACATTTATGAATTGTCTTCTTCTGTTCAACATAAAACAGGATATACTGAACAATGTTAGAAACCAGCAGCCATTGACATCCATAGAAGTAGCAAAAACACTATAGACGTCAATAGCTGCTGCTTTATTCTTCAACAGAAGAATAAACTCAAACTGGTTTGGAACAAGTAAACAGTGAGCAAAGAGTTTTCATTTTTGTGTGAACGGTCCCTTTAATTAAATATTTGTATTCTGTTTTTCAGCAAATTCCTCCTTATATACTGTAAAACCCTAAAATTAAGGTAACCGATTTCAACAAACCATTTAGGTTCAAAAACTAATCCTAATAAGTACTGTGAACTTACAGTGTAGTAAAAAACATAGTAGTACACCACAAAGCAACGTGTTTGTTTTATATGTCACTTAAATTCAGCATCACTTAGTCATCATACAGGTAACCTTTTTAAAACAGATCTAGCCCAGTCTAGAGGCTTCTAAAAAAACTGATGACGTATTGTTTTCTATATGTTCGTGTTTTGACGTGGAATATGGGAATCACCTGCGTCACATTTTTGATTGACAGCCACTGATGTCCTCTGTGTTCACGTCTTTCTCTTTAACCACCAAGAGAATTTTTAAACATTCCAATAGTACAAACGTCCACATGCAAGCTGAGTCATGACATCTTTTTTTGTAGCTTCATTTTTTTTTTTATTGGGTTTTAACAATACAATCATATTAATAAAAATTACATCAAGTACAATAGTAAAACTGGGAACAATGAAATTTAAATAATAAGAAAATAAATAAAACTAATCATAAAATAACAAAAGAAAAGAAAATTCACAGGCAAAAGTCTTAAATTATATAATTTTGACACAGTTTTTGTAAATTTTTTACTGTAAACCTTTTGTAATGTAGTAATTAAACAATTTAAATCACTTAAAAAATTGTGCAGATAATGGTAATAAATGATTCAATTCAATTCATCTTTATTTGAATAGCGCATTTACAATGTAAATTGTGTCAAAGCAGCTTCACATAGAAGATTATAGTGAATTGAAACAATGTCAGTTCAGTTTTCAGAGTTTAGTTCAGTTCAGTTTAGTTCAGTTCAGTGTGGTTTAATATTTAATGCTGAGAGTCCAAACACTGAAGAGTAATTTATCGATGCGCAGCTCTACAAGTCCCGAACCATGCAAGCCAGTGGCGACAGCGGTGAGGAAAAAACTTCACCAATTGGCGAAAGTGAAGGATAAAAAACCTTGAGAGAAACCAGGCTCAGTTGGGCATGACCATTTCTTCTATGGACAAACATCTTGCCGTGGCTGAAGAATGCTGGACAACAGCGAAGACTCAGCTGTCCCTGGAGTCTCACAGGAATCAGTCTCATGCTCTCTACTCCTCCATGACCACCACAGCAGCTGCTAAGGATACAGCCTGGTCCGGGATTGTGGAAACCTTGGGATCATGTCTTCACAGGCCTTGGATCACATCAGTGGCACTGCATAGTCTCTGGGGGCCTAGGTATGAGTACCCCCAGGTGGAAATAGAGAATAAAGAGATTAATTAGTGTAGCTGCTGTTCATAGTGTATATAAACGAGATGCAGAAAACCTGCGTGAAGCACATTCAAGCATCATACCGCTATGTGATGCATTGAGTGTATGCTTTACTAAAAGATAGGTCTTTAATCTAGTTTTGAACTGCAAGAGTGTGTCTGAGCCTCGGACATCATCAGGAAGGCTATTCCAGAGTTTAGGAGCCATAAATGAGAAGGCTCGACCTCCTTTACTTGACTTTGCTATTCTAGGTACCAGAAGCCCTGAGTTTTGAGATCTTAAAGAATGGGTTGGATTGTAGCGAGACAGATAGTTGGTTAGATAAACATGGGCTAGATTATTTAAAGCTTTATAGGTAAGAAGCAATATTTTATAATCAATATGAAACTTAACAGGCAGCCAGTGTAAGGAGGATGAAAGAATGATGGTAATGATGAAGAAAATTTACATGTGTGAATATAATAATTAGGGGTGACACAGTGACTCAGTGGTTAGCACTGTCGCCTCACAGCAAGAAGGTTGCTGGTTCAAGTCCTGACTGGGTCAGTTGGCATTTCTGTGTGGAGTTTGCATGTTCTCCCCGTGTTGGCGTGGATTTCCTCCGGGTGCTCTGGTACTGGGTTTCAGCTGGATGTAACCCCCGTAGCAGCTCACTTTTTTTGTCAATTACAAACTCTGGGTTTATAATATCAAGCATTGATTTAATAACATAATCTGATTTTAAGCAGGTTGGATTTGTATGGTTTTGTCAACCTGAAACTTACTCTGCAACCCAACGTTTGTTTAAAAGGCCTTGGGATATAATGTTGATTTTAGTTCTGGATTTTGTTGAGCCTTAGGAGCTACACACTGAGGGTAAAATATCAGTGGTGGAAAGAGTACTGAAAAATCATACTTAAGTAAAAGTACCACTACTTGCCTAAAAATGTAGGGCAAGTACACTCAGAAATAAAGGTACGCGAACTGTCACTGGGATGGTACCTTTTCAAAAGGAACACATTTGTACTTATAGGGTCCATATTAGTACCTCAGAAGTATATATTAGTACCTAAAAAATTTAAGAGGAACACTTTTGTACCTTTTAGGTACTAATATGTACCCTTGAGGTATTAATATGGTACAAATTTGTACCTTTTGAAAAGATACCACTCCAGTGACAGCTCGTGTACCATTATTTCTGAGAGTGTAGAGTAAAAGTATTTGTTGTAAATATTGCTCAAAGTATGAGTAAAAAGTAGCCCTTTCAAAAGTACTCAAGAGTAGTGAGCAGTGAGTATTACACTGTATAAAGCTGATGCACTTACATGTAAATTGTGGATGTGTGTAAACGTAACATTCTGTAGTGCATTTAGTTATTGCACAGCAGACACACAACGTCTTAAGACGTTAATATTATGTAAGATTTAGGTTGTGATGTCAGGTGACCAAAGTTCAATGTCTAGCCAATGTTATTTTGATGTCCATTAACGACGTCAAACGATGTTAATATTTGGTTGATTTTAGTTTGTGTTGTAAAGTGAACAAAATCCAACATCAAGCCAACATCTTAAACCAACGTCATATTGACGACAAATACTGACATTTATTCGTCAGGTATGGCAACAGAAATTCAACATTTGATAGACGTCATACAGTAGTGGTAACGTCCACACAACATCAAGCTATACCATCATTAGATGTTGATATTTGGTTGATTTTAGGTTGGACGTCAACCCAATTTTAATTTCCAAAAAAATGCAACGTCCCCACAACGTTGGGGTACAACGTCAATCTGATGTCATGTTGACGTCTTGTGCCTGCTGGATGTTTAGGCCATTTTGGTCATCATACCATAAACATCTGTCATCTTCTCATTAGTGACACGCATCTAAACAGTCTCTGGGTCAATGTGTGTAAAGATTTTAAACATCTTCTTTTAGACACTTTTAATGCTTCCAAACTGTTTTTTCCAATTAAAAATCACCCATCACTTTAGGTTGTTCAGTATGTTGCAATTTACCTTCTATGTGTGATTTGATTGGACAGTTATCAGAGAACTGACTTTTCTAATCCCCATAGAGAAGAAAAAATAAAGTAGTGACTGCAGGTTGAAGGAAAGTAGTAAACTAAAAGTACCGATACAGCACTAAAACTGTACTCAAGGGAAAGTAAAAGTACACATTTTTAAAACGACTTAATAAATAAAAATTTCTGAGAAAAGCTACTCAATTACAGTAATTTGAGTAGTTGTAATTTGTTACTTTACACCACTGATAATGATTTATTTTATTTATTATTACTTTACACATTTTAGTTTGTCATAGTCTAGTTTCTCATGTGATGTTGACGCACTTTCTTATTATTTTCTGGTAGCTAAGTCTTAACTGCTGGTAAGTCTTTGGTTATAAATAGGTTTCAATGTTATTTTGGTGTAAATCACTTCCTGTACAGTTTTTATAATTAAGTCAAACCCGTTTACGAGAGTTTGTTGATAGTCAAATCAGGCCTGCGTATCAAGTTGCTAATTTAAGTGTTGTGTCTTTGACTTGACGACTTTGAGGTCACATGGACAATATATGAAACATTCATTTATTTTCCTTAATCGCCACAGCTGAATGATCTAAAATAGCATATGTTTTACACAGCGGATGCCCTTTCAGTTGCAACCCAGTACTGGAAAACACCCATACACACTCATTCTCTCACACACACACACTCATTCACTACGGCCAATTTAGTTATTTTAATTCACCTGTACCTTTGGACTGTGGTGGAAACTGGAGCGTTTGGAGGAAACCAACGCCAACACGGGGAGAACACGCAAACTCTACACGAAATGGCAACTGACCCAGTCGGGACTCGAACCAGCGACTTTCTTGTTGTGAGGTGACAGTGCTAACCACTGAGCTGCCAATATGTGAAACAGACATAATATATCTTATTCTGCAAATTATTACATCACATCTCTTATTGGACTACTGTAAAATTGTCTTGCTTCAAAAAGTGATGTTAAAATTGTAGATTTATTTTAAAGACACAGATATTACTTAGACCTAATGTTATTAGAGATTTTAGTAATAGTTTTAATCAGCATAGTTAGCACGTTTTTATACTTTTTTGTCATTTGTATTACGTCAATGAAGTTTTTACTACATGAGGTAAATGAAAATGTGTAAGATTTCCTTGGAAACTAGCTGACATTGAGGAAGATATCACTGACTGATTTCCGATTGGACAGTTTTCCTCTCATCAACAGCGCCCTCATGTGTTGATTTCATTGATTAGATACCCAGAAAATACTGTCGTCAATCATTAAAGAATAGAATAGAATAGAATAGAATAGAATAGAATAGAATGGCTTTTATTTTCATATTATATACATGTGCGATGAGATTAAGTGCATCTACTCAGTGCAAACATGTAATAGTGGTCTCCTGTTTTTCGCACTTCATCTTTATCATAATATTTTGTAATTATTTATTATGTGCTTATGTTATGATTATAAATTATGTGACAACTAATTAGATTTTCTGATCATTTCTGATTATTTTCCATCACATAATTCTTATCACTTCTCTGTGCACAGCAAAAATAATCAGTGTACATTTAACTCAATTTGAGTTTAACTTAACACTCCTTGGGTGTACATATGACTCCCTCAATTTTGGAGTTAAAATAACACTTTCTAAAGTGTGAAATTTGTAGATTCCTCTCAGAGATCATTTTAACACAGTAAGAGTTTATTCTTACATCGAACTGGAATGTGTGTTACCCTTCAAAGTGTTAATATATTACCTTTTTTTCTATATTGGTGTGTGTGTGTGTGTGTGTGTGTGTGTGTGTGTGTGTGTGTGTGTGTGTGTGTGTGTGTGCGTGTGTGTGTGTGTGTGTGTGTGTGTGTGCGTGTGTGTGTGAGACAGATAACAGTGATCAAACATGTTGAAAATAGTTTTAATTTATTAAATGTTCATTAATATTTTTAAAAATAATTTCAATACATTCAACTCTTTGCATTTTAAAATACAACAAGACATGTTTCAAGTTTAAGTAAAACATACTGGTTTGATCACTGTTTGTCTGAAAGAACAAGTTCGAGTAAAAAAACTGCACTTCCCATCGCTAGTGGGAAATACACTGCATATTGGGTTAAAAAGTTTAACACTGAAAAAAAAAAATCTTAAATGTACGCTCTTTCACACTCGTGGATTAAAATGTAGTTCGGTTTTAACACCAAAAAAAATCACACTGTATATTTAACACTGGAATTTTTGCTGTGTGTGAACCAGTTTGTTAACTGCTAAATAATTCAGAGATTAACAACTTAAGCACTAAAATTGAATCTCTAGCCATTATTGACATCTGAAATTTGCACAGGATGACTCAAATAGGGGAGCACTTCCACATGAAGAATTAATAATTTACAGTAAATATAGCGTTTTTGACCATGGTACAGTATTTACATCACTGTTAATAAACGCTACAGCATAGAGTAGTGTTAATTATAGCCTAGTGAACTGTTAAACTGTGAAAAATAATATGCTTTTGTTTTTAACAGTAAGACTAAACTAAAAATATACTGTAGTAAAAAGTATACAGTACGGTTGTTGTAGAAAAATACAGTAGCCTACTGGCTAATTTGTTCATATTACTGTAATTACCACCATAGATAAATTAAAATTTGGTTCAAAACACCAGTATACTATAAATTATAACTTTGTTTCATGGGCTGGAGCCTATATCCAAACTCCTTTGAGTAGGACCAAATATTTGAGTAAATTAGTTACTTTACAGATAATTTCAGATATTAGAAACTTACTCGCTTGACCTCATGAAAATTAACCATGTTTTTTCTATGCAAACAAACATATACAGTTGAAGTCAGAATTATTAGCCCCCCTGTTTATTTTTTTCTGTTTAACAGAGAGAAGATTTTTTCAACACATTTCTAAACATAATAGTTTTAATAACTCATCTCTAATAACTGATTTATTTTATCTTTGCCATGATGACTAATATTTTACTAGATATTTTTCAAGACACTTCTATACAGCTTAAAGTCACATTTAAAGGCTTAACTATGTTGATTAGGTTAACTAGGCAGGTTAGGGTAATTAGGCTATTGTTAAGTTATTGTATAACGATGGTTTGTTCTGTAGACTATCGAAAAAAAAAATATATAGCTTAAAGGGGCTAATAATTTTGTCCCTAAAATGGTTCTTAAAAAATTAATAACTGCTTTTATTCTAGCTGAAATAAAACAAATAAGACTTTCTCAGAAAAAAAAAATATTATCAGACATACTGTGAAAATTTCCTTGCTCTGTTAAAAATTATTTGAGAAATATAAAAAAAAAGAAAAAAAATTCAAAAGGGGCTAATAATTCTGACTTAAATTGTACATACGAATGTATTGTAGTAGTTGTATGTAACCACAAATTTACCATGGCTTTGGAATACTAACCAGCGTTTAATCATGAAGAAACACTGTTTACTTCATAATATGCTTAAATATGCCGAGGTGACACAGCCAATCTCCTGCGCCATGTAGTTAATGATGACGCAGGAGCAGATTAGGTGACCTGGCTATCATGTTTATCTTCATAAGGGTCTTTTCCCACTAAGTTTTTTTTTGCCTTTCAAACACACAACAATTTAGGCCAAACTCAATTCCAACGTAATCTTTCACAAAATGGCTGAGAAATGACAGATATACAATCAATTAAATATAAAGCCATAAAATTAAACAAAAACAAAACAAAAAACAAACAAACAACCCTGCTGAAAAAAAACAGCTTAAACCATTTCTGTGTGGAGTTTGCATGTTCTTCCCGTGTTTGCGTGCGTTTCCTCCGAGTGCTCCGGTTTCCCCAGCAAGTCCAAAAACATAATAGCTACAAGTGAATTGGGTAAGCTAAATTGTCTGTAGTGTATGTGTGTGAATGAGTGTGTATGGATGTTTCCCAGTGATGGGTTGCAGCTGGAAGGGCATCCACTGCGTAAAACATGTGCTGGATAAGTTGGCGGTTCATTCCACTGTGGCGACCCCGGATTAATAATGGAACTAAGCCGAAAAGAAAATGAATGAATGAATGAAAATAATCATCATACCGTGCAGACATCAACCTGAAACTTTGTAAGGGGTAAATAAAACCATATTCTTAAAAATATAATCATTATTCATTATTTTTATAGGTGGCAAACTCCTTTTTAAAAGACAATCAAATAAGGAGCTGTTTTCAAATTTTGGCAAAATATGAATGAAGAATTTAAGTAAAAAAAAGTAAATAATTTGCAGTAAGTCATCATTTTTGTTGTTCAAATGGTACTCCAAATTTCACAATTGTCCTGACAAATAGATGGAAATGTCTTTTCCTCCCACTAAGTTAGCCTATTTGTATAGTCAGTGGGAAATATTGCATTTCCAAGGCAAAAGAAATACATTTTAAAATTTTACATAAAATTTACCCTGTTAATTATAGTATTTCCAAATTTTTAGACATCGACAGCTCATGTTCCTTCTGCAAACAAGCAGAGGAGACACTAGTACATATGTTTTTTTGATTGTCCAATATCCAAGTAATTTTGGTCACTCCTAAGCTCTCATATATTTGCTTCCGCCAATGCTGTGAATTGCTTTAGTCTAAAAGACATTATTTTTTTATTATAATAACCCAAAAGCTAAATCCCTGGAACACATTCTAATTTGTTTTTATCTTATATGGCAAATTTTTCATTCATAAACAGAAATTTGCAAATAATTACCTATCCTTTGCTCATTCAGACAAAAATATCATTTAACTCCCTCCTAAAATCACTTCATCCTATTAAGAATAAAAAAAAACTAAGATTCCTGAAATATTATGCAGATGTATTTGAAGAAGATTCTCGATTTTAGTTAAACTTATTTGTTTAAGTGTCATTGTAATTTTATTCATTTGTTAAATTTTGTTTGTTTAATTTAGTATATTTAGTATTATTACTTTATTTTTTATTAATACTATAATTCCCCCCCCCCCCCCTTTCTGCTTAATGGTATTATTTGTATTTGTATGTGATTTAATTTTTTTTCTTATGACTATGTACATTATTGACCTTTTTAAAGTTCTGTCTGTGATCCCTTGGACTTTGTTATGATGTTCTTGTATTGTCAGTTCAAGCAATAAAAAAAATGAAAATAAAAAAATATATTAATAAAAAAACTATTTCAGTGATTAAAAAAAAAACACAACAGAAGTAATATCGCCATCTACAGGATATTAAGTTTCTGTTTTACCGCCCAAACTAGTCAAGGCTGCAGTTGCTTAATCGCAGGTGTAGCCTACTGATGTGATCTGAGGTCAAGAACTGATGGCACTGATTTCTTCTCGATCGCATCTTGCAACTTCGACACTGGTATTGAATCGTATAGAACTTAATTAAATTAACATTAAGCTTATGCTGTCTAAATTGAAGTGGTGACCGACTCACTAACTCGAGAGCTACGACAGTTGTTTTACTGTAAAATCTCTTGAAAAGTCGCTTTGTTAGTTGAATTCCGCCATTTTGTTCAGTTGATGTCTGTGAAGCTGTTTTGGCGCATCTGTAGGTTTTATTAAACGATACAGCAATCTGGCTAACATGTTTTGGTTCGTCTTCGAGTTTGTGCTCAGTATGAGTTAAATAATTAAAGGGACAGTGAAAAATCATTTACTCACCCCTAGGTTGTGCCAAACCCTAAATTTATTTGTTCTGCTGAACACAAAGGAAGGAAGAATGTAAGTAAACAAACATATCTCACCCATTTACTGCCATAAAAACATACTAAATGGGTGCTAAGATCTGCACTTGTACTAGAATTGTTAACTTGTAGTAGAGTTATTTTCACTGTACTTTTGCTCAAGGATGTGTTTTAGGTAGGATACTTTTTACACAAGTCAGAACGTTACTTATCAGTATAAAAGTGAAGTCTAAGTCATCTGTTGCAGTTGAACAGCAGGCCTTATCTATGTTTGGACTCCTATTACACAGTAACAGTACAGTCAATAAAACACACAGGCACATCTCTCTTCAGCAGTGAGTGGCCTAAGTCAAAGGTCGTGCAGTCATGTGACTAGATATATCCATATCCTCATTCATGAAGTGAAAGTTGTACTTCATGTCAGTATATTGGAGCTTACGTCTGTTATGAAGCACATCAATAATAGGGCCTAACAGGTGTTTATGTTCACTGAACGGGAGTCATCGGATACCTCAGAAATCATGTGAGTTACTTCTGCTTTTAATACACACTTTTCGAAGAAACAGAGAATATATATTGTTACTGATATTATTGTGTACTTTTAAACAGACTTTTCAAAGAGAGAATATCTAATTGTGTAATTGACAATAAATTTCTGTGGATAAAAAAGCAGGCATCTTTACTATGTAGTAATATGTGATGCTAACATATGATGATGATTTAGTATCGAGATTGTTTATAATCCTGTATATAATATATTCAGTATTTATTTGAATTTTAAATAACATTAGTATTTTAAATTAGTACTTCTGTTGTGTGTTTTGGTTGTTTCCTTAGTGTTTCGTTAATAAATCTATATATTTACTATGTCACATTGAAAACCACATGGTCAATGTTTATTTGGCAAATAGTTGAATCGTTTTTTATTATTATTTTTCATTTGATTTTAGTTTATGTTTATTTTATGTGAAGTAATACAAATGGCTTTAAATTTATTTGTTCATTTAACATATTCCTATTTCCCAGTAATGGGTTGCAGCTGGAATGGCATCTGCTACGTAAAATATGTGCTGGATAAGTTGGCGGTTCATTCCGCTGTGGCAACCCCAGATTAATAAAGGGACTAAGTCGCAAGGAAAATAAATGAATGGACATATTCCTAAACTAACCCATTTCCCAGTGCTGGGTTGCAGCTGAAAGGGCATCCGCTGTGTAAAACATATGCTGGATAAGTTGGCGGTTCATTCCGCTATGGCGACCCCTGATGAATAAAGGGACTAAGCCGAAGGAAAATGGATGAATGATAAACTATAGTTATAACCCAAAAGTTTCAGCAAATAACATGAAAGACAAATATCTTTACAAAATAAAATTAGAAATGGTTTGTGAGACATAATTAATATACACGATATTGATATTACAAAAATAAATGATATAAAATAAAGCAGACTGTTAATTATTAAGATATGAATAAATAGTATAAATATGGAAAGATAAAAGGGTTTTACTGCAAACAAAGTTAGAATTATGACTAAAGTAATGCGGCAATAATAAATGTGGGCATTTTTCTGTTGATAAGGGGAAATGTTTTTAGGTTAATAGTGTGTAATAAATCTTATCTGTTGATATTCAGATAGATTATGTTTTTAGGACGCAATGTCTTATATAATAACAATAAAACAATGAGAACAGTCCTAAAAATAATGTTACTTTGTTTTAATTAAGTGGGTCAGTTTATATTTTGATGATAATTTAACAGAATGTTATCACTGTTTTCATTTAGCTTCGGTTTTATTCATGCATACATTCATGCTGTTCAGTCGCAGTTTTTCAGTCTTTCTGATTTACTTGTTCTTTCCATCTCATCTCCTTTCTTGTATAGGGAGGAATGTCAGAATGGGATTTCGGTGGATTTGTTCCTACATTGCGCTCTTGTTCCTTCTGTGAGTAATGACTTTTTTCTCAAGAAAATGCTCTTTCACCTCAGAAAAACATGCAACTCTTTCTCGAGAAGAGGAAGTGATGCTTCACTATTAAAGGGGTTCTGTTGTGCCTTTTTACAATTTCAACTTCCTTTATTGGATAATGTTGCAGTTTGAGCCTAAAAACAGATCTGCAAAGTTACAAAACACAAAATTCAATCCCAAAACATCCCAATACTGTACTAAGTTATACTACGATACACCACAGGTTACAGTACACTGTAAAACCCAACAGTCAACTTTATCAAATGAAATGAGTGTAGTTAACTCAAAATTGACTAAAAGTTAATTCTACTCATTTGAAAAGAGTTTTGAACTCAGTGTTGAAGGTAATGAGTTAATTAAATACCTCATTACTTCAACTTAAATGGAGTAAGTTCACACTACTCATATAGTTTAGTTTTTTAACTCAAATAGTTTGTAGCAATCAGTTTCCTCAAACGGTTTGAGTTGCCTTAACTTATTGGGTTTTACAGTTCTCAGTTGGTTTAAGTTCTCTTCATTTATTGGGTTTTACTGTGCTCAAATTGCTTCGTTTACTCAAATGGATTAAGTTCACAGTACTCAATTGTATTAGTTTTTGAACTTAAATGGTTTGTTGCAATCGGTTTCCTCAAATGGTTTGAGTTACCTTAACTTTTTGGGTTTTACAGTGTAGTAAAAACTATGGTATACTACAATATTTATTACATATTCCTGTTCACTATAGTTAACACTACAGTATGCTGTAGCACTCATTAACAAAGTGTTGTACATACTGTAATAGTGTTATAACTATAGTAGCCTATGGTTCAAGAACACTATGATTTGATTTACTATAAATTACTATAGTATTTTTTTACATGGGTTGTTTAGAATCATTGTGTAACTCACTTTGTTTCCCCTCCTTTATCAGTATTGATACATCCTTACACTTTCACATTTGTAATATTGTATACTTTTCTCTGTTTCAGGTCTTCATTATGTTTCTGCTCTCATTAGTTCAGCGGCGAGCGAGGGCTCAGCCTTTTGAAGACCGCTTTCCTTATCTCAAGGGTCGATTCGGCATTGTGGTGTGAGTTCTCTTTAAACAAAATCTGTAGTTGTACATTTTATATCCATCTGTGCTTTCAATTGCTTTTTTGTATGCTACTTTGCAGGCCATTAGATTTCATTGGCAGTCTAAGTAACCGATGGTCTTACGGTTTTGCATTTGGTGCTATCGCTCCCAGCGTGATTCAGCTCTTCTCTGAGTCCTACGCACCATTTTATGTGCCTAACTGGGCTAAAGGTAGTCATTTTTATTTTTATGCATGTTATACACTATGGTTAAAGGGTTTCTCATTCTCAGTCATTTTGCAAGGATGCATTAAATTTATCAGAAGTGACAATAAAGACAATTATAACGTTACTAATTTTTTCAGATAACTGTTTTTCTGCTAGTGTGAATACTGCTTAATGAACTTATTCTTGAATATCAGCACACAAAAGTCATGAACGATGGAAACTGAAATAGGAGAGTAAGGAAGAAGAAAAAAGAATAATATTTGCAAATTTTTAATTTTGCAATGCAAAAGAACACTATAAACAAACAGTATGCTGTACACGAAAAACTTTGCCATTGGCATGACAATCTATATACTGTAGGTCAATAAGACTTTTTATTTGGTCACATTAGGTTGACAAAAAAGTGACAGTAATGTCAGTCAGAAATTATTTCAAATAATTGTTGTTTTTTGAACCAAATAGTTCTGCAAAAATGTACAGATTTTACAGCCTACAAAGAAAAAATGTTTACAATGAAAATAATGAGAAGTGGTTTTGTGCATTTCTGGTGAAACATGATAAAATCCAACTTCATGCCATCGCAGGATTATAAGAAAGTGTCAATTATATTAAAATATAAAACATTCATTTAAATTGTTTTATTTATTTGATCAAATAAATCTTTCATATCACTTTCTTAGATTTATTTTGACGTGGACACCAAATTAGAACGTCTCATTCTTATGCCATGTATTGTGAAAATAACATGGCTACAACTTTTACTATTATATTATATTATATTATATTATATTCATTCATTCATTCATTTTCTTGTCGGCTTTGTCCCTTGCGGGGTCGCCACAGCGGAATGAACCGCCAACTTATCCAGCACGATTTTACGCAGCGGATGCCCTTCCAGCCGCAACCCATCTCTGGGAACTTCCACACACACACATTCACACTCATACACTATGGACAATTTAGCTTACCCAATTCACCTGTACTGCATGTCTTTGGACTGTGGGGGAAACCGGAGCACCCGGAGGAAACCACGCGAACCCAGGGAGAACATGCAAACTCCACACAGAAACGCCAACTGACCCAGCCCAGCCGAGGTTCGAACCTGCGACCCAGTGACGTTCTTGCTGTGAGGCAACAGCACTACCTACTGCGCTACTGGGTTGCCCATTATATTATATTATATTATATTATATTATATTATATTATATTATATTATATTATATTATATTATATTATATTATATTATATTATATTATATTATATTACGGTGACACAGTGGCTCAGTGGTTAGCACAGTCGCCTCACAGCAAGAAGGTTGCTGTTTCGAGTCCCGGATGGGTTAGTTGGCATTTCTGTGTGGAGTTTGCATGTTCTCCCTGTGTTGGCGTGGGAATCCTCTAAGTGCTCTGGTTTCCTCCACAGTCCAAAGACATGTGCTATAGGTGAATTGAATAAACTAAATTGGCCGTAGTGTATGTTTGCGCATGTGAGAGTGTATGGGTGTTTCCCAGTACTGGCGGATCATTCCACTGTGACGACCCCTGATGAATAAAAGAACTAAGCCGAAGGAAAATGAATAAATAATGTTCTCAGAATGTTATTTAAAAATTTGTGTGTGAATGAATGTGTAAGGATGTTTCCCAGTACTGGGTTGCACCTGGAAGGGCATCCGCTGTGTAAAAAATATGCTGGATAAGTTGGACGGGTTATTCCGTTGTGGTGACCTCTGATAAATAAAGGGACTAAGCCCAAGGAAAATGAATGAATGAATATTATATTATATTATAAGCATCAATACCACAGTATGTGAATCCACAACAGTCACATTGCAGGATCTACAATTTAGCCTACCCAATTTACCTATATCGCATTACTTTAGACAGATCCGGAGCACCTGGAGGAAACCCACACCAACACAGGGAGTACATGCAAACTCCATATAGAAATGCCAACTAACACAGCTGGGGCTCGAACCAGCGTACAACAGTTCAAAACACATGACAGTTGTGGAGTCATTTCAGTTTAACCATAATAAATTGAAAGTTTTATCCTTTGCATGTGTTTTTAGGGACTGTGTAAACATTTTAAGCGAGTTTAAGACATTTGGACACAAGGAATTATCACATTTGTAACTTTAACAAAGATTAATTTTATTGATTTATTTATACAATGAAGACTATACAACTTGCAGATTTGATTATTTTATTTTTGCACCTGATTACTGTTAGACTCCTTTATTTATATCGTTGCTCTTTTTATCTGTGCTGGTAATTAGTTTATTATATTTTCTGCAGATGCACTCCTCTACAAAGCCATCCCAAAAAAAGTATTAATTATATGCAAAAAGAGCTATTCAGGTTATTTGGTGAAAATCTTAATATATTCTCTAATATCATGCAGCCCTACTTAAAATTTATCTGAATTTGTGTCTCTTTCAGCCATTGTGTACCTGATAGGAGCGATAGAAGTCGGCGTGGCCTACCTGCCATTTTTTGCTTGTCTTTCAACACCACACAGAGTGCTAGGAGGGGTTTTAGGTCTTCTCTACACACTTATGTGGTACATAAATCAATCCAAAAACCTTCAGTCATCTATCTAATTCTCTGTTTGCCTTCTTACTGCTGCTGTAAAAGCATACAGTATGTGTGTTGTTGAACTAACTGTGTTGAACTGTGTGTTTTTTATATCCTGTGGGGATTCAGGCTCATTGTGAGACTGTATGACACCATAAGCTGTCCTGCTGGAAAGGTTAGTGAATAAGATTAATAATTAACTTTATTAATTATTTACTTCATGGTATTATGATTTGCATGTTAAAACTAGTTGTAATTCCCTCAGTGTTTAAAGCATGCAGTACTGTGCTTGATTTATAAAAATTTAATATCATATCATATAAAATAAATTAATATAATATAATATAATATAATATAATTCATTCATTTTCTTTTTGACTTAGTCCCTTTATTAATCAGGGGTCGCCACAGTGGAATGAACTGCCAACTTATCCAGCACATGTTTTTTACGCAGCAGATGCCCTTCCAGCTGCATCTCTGGGAAACATCCATACACACTCATTCACACTCATACACTACAGACAATTTAGCCTACCCAATTCACCTGTACCGCATGTCTTTGGACTGTGGGGGAAACCGGAGCACCCGGAAGAAACCTAACCTGAACACAACTCCACACAGAAATGCCAACTGAACCTGTGCTGAGCTCGAATCTGCGACCTTCTTGCTGTGAGGCGACAGCACTACCTACTGCGCCACTGCGTCACTATTTAATATTCATTTATTCATTTTCTTGTCGCCTTAGTCCCTTTATTAATTCAGGGTCGCCACAGCGGAATGAACCACCTACTTATCCAGCAAACAATATAATATAATATAATATAATATAATATAATATAATATAATATAATATAATATAATATAATATAATATAATATAATATAATATAATATAGTATTAGTTTTGACAATAGAATTTAAACAAATGTTTTCTGATTGCAGATTTTAGGTCCTTATGAGAAACCGATCATCCTGTGGCCGTTCTACTTGTGTCTGTTTTTCCTGCTGGGACGGTTCGTTTACATCATTGTGAAGGCAGTACGAATCCATCTGAAGCTACAAGCTGATGAGGTCAGATCATGGAGCACTCTTGTAGTCAGCAATTTTTTTTATTTTTACAATTCTTGCAATTCACATTGTTTACAATTTATAATAAGGTTCAGTAATTAAATTAAAATCTATTACAAGTGCATTTTTGACATTCCAGCTTAAATAACATTAGATAATTACTAAATGAAATATTACTAAATTAACATAGTTAAAAAAATTTTTTTTTTACACTTGCTACTTTTGATTTCATCGTTTGAAAAACTCTCAGAAATAAAGGTATGCTGCATTGGGGTGCTACCTTTTAAAGGAAACCTATTATGCTCCTTTCTACAAGATGTAAAATAAGTCTCTGATGTCCCTACAGTGTGTATGTGAGGTTTCAGCCCAAAATACCACACAAATAATAATTTTTTATAACTCTGAAACTGCCCCATTTAGGCTTTGATTCTAATTGTGGCATTTTGGTGACTGTCGCTTTAAATTCAAATGAGATTGTGCTCTTTTCAAAAGAGGGTGGATTTACAAATGCCTATGCATTATTCGCCATTGTGTCTAAATCCACTAGATCTATTCAGAGGTGCACCCAGCTCTGTGAGTTCATCAACTCCTCCAGAAACTATACCTGGATGATGGAGGCTTTCAGCAGTGCTTCCGACAGAGCTGAGCCCAGTTTGATGAGTTGTTCTCCTGTGTCAGCAAGAGGATTTCCCCTTGCGACACTAACATCCGGCACTACGTTATAATCACGTTCCTACAAGAGCAAGCTCCTAATTGGTTAACACGGCGCGAATGTCTGCTAAAGTTCCGATTTTCTAACTCGAGCAATTCGTCAAATGCACAAAACGCTCAATTCATACTCCTTCATTTGTGCAAATCGCGTCATTCGCAACATTTAAATCACTGACGCTTGATGCTTCATCCGTGTCTGGTGTGAACACACCTTAATAGCAGACAGCTACTTCTCACTCAGGGCTGTTTATGCTAATGATGGAGAGATTGTCACTAATGGGTGGGGCTTTCTCCCTCTGATGGCATGTACAAATGGAGAATGTCAATCAAAGTGTTTCTGCAGATTGTTTTTATGAAGTGTGATTACAATAAATAGAATTTATACAGTTTTACCATTAGAGGCTGACTGTATTCATACACATTTGCCAAAAAAACTGTGTTTAAACTTACAAAATAGATTTTTGCATAAGAGGTCCCCTTATAATGAACACTTTAATCATATTATTGTTTTATTCACATTAATGCAAATAATTCCATTACTGATGTCCATGTAAACGTAGTCACTGTCTATCTCTGCGTCTGTGCATGCATGCACTGAAACTCCCCTTTTCATGCAAACCCTTACCTCTTTCTCCACTTGACACTCCCACCTTAACAAAGATGGACTCACACGCTTTCCTGAATTTTTTTCAAATTAAAGGTGTGAAAATACCCTGCTGAGATGGGGGGGGGGGGGGGGTGGACGATTTACTAGTAATTCAGATATTCTGCAGAATTACTAGTAAAATATTGTGTACTGTCATAATGTCAAAATTATTTATTAAAACTATTATGTTTAAAAATATGTTTAAAAATGTTCTCTCCATTATTAAACAGCACTTGGGAAATAGTTGAAAAAGAGTTTTAATGATTAGTAATTTTGTCTTCTGTATATTTGTAAAATGAACTTGCTTCTCTGATATACAGAATGAAGAGGATCTACATTCCCATCAGTTCAGATATGTACAAACTCTACTGAGACGTCCTCCTGAAAGGTACACTCTCACCCAAAATGAATACACATTAACCACTTCTGTTTATATTTACAGACATTTTGTATTACTACTCTATTATACTTTAGCCCAGAACCGAAGAGTTGGTTCAGAAGAAAAGTGTATGACTGGGATCCATACTTTAAGTTCCCTAACAGGATGATTGGCACATCCATTATCTCCTTTATTGGCTTGTACATGGTAAGTTGGCTCTCAATATTTTTAGATTTTGGATTGGAATATCTTAACACAAAGCCATTCAGGTGTGTTTGTGTGTATGTAGATGACACTAGCAGACTACAGATTGAGCGAGTACACCTTTGACAAACTGGACTCTTTGAAGGACTCACTTGAACAGATAGCATTGTCCTGCAATCAGACTGAGAGTGTGTTCACATACCTCATTCCCAGCATCAATGAGTTCAGCATTGTTGCACGAAGTAAGATGTGGTCTTCTTTTTATAGTCTGTTTACATTTTACACTATTTTAATTTTATTTTATTTTATTTTATTTTATTTTATTTTATTTTATTTTATTTTATTTTATTTTATTTTATTTTATTTTATTTTATTTTATTTTATTTTATTTTATTTTATTTTGAAGTTTCCTCTGCTGCACATTCGGTTTTCCCAGCTAACAATTTTAAGTTTTAACAACATTCTCTTAATGTTCCTATTCAGCTATATACACATCATCATGTTACTGAAAACTAAAGTTATAATGATTAATGTTCTCAGAATATTATCTAAACTTTATTAGAACATTGCATCCAAATAATATAGATTTTTCTAAGAATGTTTCCCTAATGTTTTCAACATGTTTTAAAAACATTATTGTGGAAGGTTTGTTCAAAACAAAAGATACAGTTTTTTAGACGATTTATTAACATAATTTTTGGTTATAATAATATTACTCAAAACATTTTTATATTTTATATTTAATGTCCTTAACATTATTTAAAATGTTATTTGAACATTTCATTCACACCACATTAATGTTTTTCTATCAACCTTGAAATGCCCCAAAAGAATGTCCCAAAAATATAATATTAAAAATGCTAATATTTGCACAATATTTAAGGAACACTATGAAATGTTTTGAGAAAGTTTGCTATTATCTGGGTTGTCATCACAGGAATTTGTAAATATATAAAACATTTTATTTATAGTTATATGTCACTTCAAAAAATATACATATTAAAACATAGGCCAAACCTTTGAGTGGCTGGATGAATGGATGGTTGGTTGAATGGTTGGTTGGTTGGTTGGTTAGTTGGTTGGTTGGTTGGTTGGTTGGTTGGTTGGTTGGTTGGTTGGATGGATGGTTGGATGGATGGATGGATGGATGGATGGATGATGGATGGATGGATGATGGATGGATGGATGGATGGATGGATGGATGGATGATGGATGGATGGATGGGATGGATGGATGGAGATGGATGGATGGATGGATGGATGGATGGATGATGGATGGATGGATGGATAGATGGATGGTTGGATGGATGATGGATGGATGGATATTGAAAAATAAACTAAATGGATAAGTGGATGAATATTGAAAAATAAACTAGATGGATGGTTGGTTGGATCGTTGGTTGGTTGGTTGGTTGGATGGATGGATGGACGGACGGATATTGAAAAATAAACTAAATGGATGGATGGTTGGTTGGACGGATAGGAGGATGGATGGATATTGAAAAATAAACTAAATGGATGGATGGATGGTTGGTTGGATGGATAGGAGGATGGATGGATATTGAAAAATAAACTAGATGGAAGGATGGATATTGACGAATAAACGGATGAATAGATGGACATTGAAAAATAAACATCTTTAAAACTGACAAGAGATTTAATATTTTTTTAGGGTCTTGGTTGGCAACAACCATTTTTTCCACGCTGACATCTGTTACCTACACCTTTCATGTGCTGGTATGTTACAGGTATGCTCACCTTAGCATTTTTTTGTATAAAATCTTTCATAATTACCATTAAATCATTAAAAATGAGCTGCACATCTGACTTCAGGAAACATTTGAAGAGGTTGTGGCGGGGACAGAAGTCTTTTCTTCCAGAGAAGTTCCATAAGCCAAGTCCTGCAGTCAGTGTGGTGAGTAAAGATTTGTGTTTTCATCTCAGACTGAGGGTAACAACAACAAACAGTGACATTTTAAAATAGATTAGCAGATCATAATGCCAAATGCTTCTCTTCTCAGGCTGCCATAACAAGATATTCAGGCTGGCAGATTGCTTTCACTCTGTGGGGTATGTACTGTAAAACACCCTCAAATTCACACTATATTGTTCAGTTTCAGTGCTGTTGGAGGATTTGGTGAGGTCAGCTGATAGAGTTTATCATCTGTTCAGAGAGGTCATTAACTTCCCGGCCATAGTTTTGTGTTTAAGTGAAGTATTTGTTGATGACATCATTGACTATATTGATTTTTGTTTCCCTCCAGGGTTTCTGATAGTTCACTTCGTACAGTTTCTGTTTGCCCTAATGTTTGTGTATGGAGTTGTTCTACCAATCCAGAAAGGACACATTCTCAGCTGGCTTGCCAATGTAGGCATCATTCTGTGAGTCCACTAAAGTTATCTCATAACTAAATTCATTTTTAAGAAGCATAAACATTAAGACATTTTTTTTAATATGACAGCATTATAACCTGCAAAATGAGTCTTTCTGTCATTTATTTCCGTGACTGCAAAGCCAAATTTTTATTCCAATCTTTGGTGCCACATGATCATTCAGAAATCGTTTTCCAGATTTTAACATGCTGATGAATGTTTTTCTCAACATTTTATTTTTATTATTAATGTTGAAAGCAATTATGAAACAGTGATACATTTTAAGCATTGTTTGATAAAGAAAATACAAATATATATATTTGTAATAGTGTCAAAATTATTAGCTCTCCTGTGATTTTTTTTCCTTATATTTCCCAAATAATGTTTAATCAGGGTATTGGCGGGGTCTTAAAAAGTCTTAACTCTCAAAAGCTAAATTTTAGGCCTTAAAAAGTCTGAATCTACTGAAAAAGTCTTAATCTACTGAAATGTTGTGTTGTAGGTCTTAAACCATTTTTAACAGGTCTTAATTTTCCTGTTAATTTGTTGTTATTATTATAGACTGAAGCAATTGCCAGCTTTTTTTGTTCTATTTTTACTAAGGGTTATAGGATTTGTGAATGGATATATTTGAAATTTTTTTTTTCAAAAATTATTATTAAAAAGCAAATAAAAATTGATACAATTGATTTTTAAATTGATATAATTTTCATAATTTTTTTGATAGAAAATCTTTTCTAACTGGGATATTCTAAAATTACATTCATGATGACCTTAAAATATCATAAGTCTTAAATTTAACAGAAACCCTGTTTAACAGAGCTAAGTATTTCCTATAATATTTTTTTCTTCTGAAGAAAGTCTTTATTTGTTTTATTTTGGCTAGAATAAAAGCTGTTTTTAATTTTTTAAAACCATTTTAAGGTCAATATTATTAGCCCCCTTAAGCTATTTTTTTCGATTGTCTACAGAACAAACTATACAATGACTTGCCTAATTAACCTAGTTAAGCCTTTAAATTATACTTTAGAAAGAATACTAGTATCTTGAATAATATCTAAAATATAAAATGAAAACAGTTATTAGAAATTAATTAATAAAAATATTATGTTTGAAAATGTGTTGAAATTGGGGGGAACGGAAATTGGGGAAAAAAATATACAAGAGGGCTAGTAATTCTGACTTCAACTGTATATGTTTTTACTGCCATTTTGAACGCATTCTCACTGAATGAAATATTAATTTATTTCCAATAATTATAATAATAATAGTAATTCCACTTTTTTTATTAATGGACTTTTTCTTGCATTTAAACTGTTTGACGTTTTCAAAACTAATCTAATATTTGTCTAGAACATGCGTAATTACCACTAACCTGTGTGCTTTAAATGTATTTGCAGGTTGACAATATTTATAGTGATCGCTTTGGTGGTCCTGCAGATTATTTTGGTCCAAGTGTTTTTCCTGCAGGACAAACTCTCACCTGAGGACAAAGAAAAGCCCCTTGCAATAAACAATAGGTAGGATCATTTCCACACAAACAAAAGACTTTTGAATCCTGTAAATATGACTTTAATCAGTCAACAATGTTAAGGTGTTGCTTTGTGTTTTTTAAAATGTTTTGAGTGATAACAAATATTAAACGTAAAAAGCATTTCACTTTTTTTTCAGTTCAATTCATCTTTATTTCTATAGCACTCTTACAATGTAGATTGTGTCAAGCAGCTAAACATAGAAGTTCTTCACTTTTTTTAGTCTAAAATGAACAGTTTCTCTCTTCTTTTTCCACAGAAAAGCATTTCACAGCTTCAATTACTTTTTCTTCTTCTACAATGTAATTATGGGGTTGAGCAACTGCGTTTTACGCCTTGTGAGCAGCTGCATTGTGGGAACATGGCTGGTGTCACGGATTGATCGGACCATCATGCAAAGGGGCTATGAATCCATGGATCCAGGTAATGATGCAGAAAAACACTTACAACTTAAAGTGGGTAATATGCAGTGCTCAAATTGAGGGGGGATGCGGGGGGATGTTATCCCCCTTATGGAAAAAAATTACAAAAAGCATCCCCTTTGTAAAGCCACCATCCCCCCTTACCATCCCCTTTAAATTAACAACGGTGTGTGTAATGTAAAACTTATCATGCAAATGAAATATTTAAATTCTCTATTTATGGTAAATTATGACTTATAAACAACGACGATTGACCAATCAGAACTCACAAGTGCAATGCAGTTCATTGCGTCATTTCGCTCGAAAAGAGCAGTTCAGACGCAACTTTTTGCATTCTTTAAAGAGAAGAGAACAGAAGGTATGATATTTAGTGGTTTAATATTATAGATGTATGCTACCTGCCATGCATAACTGCATTTCAGAACAGTATAGCTGTTCTATATTCACTGTACACAATAACAGGGCTTGCTAACATTTACTTTAGCGACCCAAGTTTTGCCGTTAATATCTAAGTTACAGCAGATTCTAGGTTCCCAGTTTCTAAAATGAGCCGCTATTATTATCCCTAAAATCAGAACGCATTTTTAGAATCACTGTTGTCCAAATTTGCTCCGTTTTCTCGAACATGCTTTCAAACAGCTCAGCCGCTGTAAATCTCCATACCAAGTTTTGTTTATGAATGAATCTTGAGCTTTGATATGAGACAATAGGTACGTTCGACTTCATGCAGCGCTGCGCAAACCGATCGAAATCTGTCTTAAAGCGATGTATGCCGGTTAGAAATTTTGGCCTGATTGATGCTGCGCCGACACCATGTGACTGTCACATGTGGCATCAAAGTACTGCGACAGCGCTCCGAGATCACACGACTGATTCAGCCTGTGCAGCATCTGAAGAGCGACTGCTTGAGCTGCGATGAAGACACTGATGTTACACGATTGGCAGAGTTCACCGCATTACAACAACCATGTGTATTTCGGGTTTATTATTGGACAAATTCCATCTCATTTCAAAACAAACAATTAACTTTTTATACCCTCTCTATCTTGTACACATCATGCTTATTAAAAGACTACAAATATTTTACTGCAGTATCATCTTTTGTTAAATAATTTGTTCATATTGTCTAGATTGTTTGCGCAGGTTTATTCGGCCTTTTTTACAGACCACTGTGTTCAGCTCCATAAACGATTTAAATGATATATTTTAGTAAATAACCTAAATATTAACTCAAATAAGTCTTACAGACTTGTAATAAAATAATTATCATCATTGATCCTTACACCCCTATGAAGATTTCTTAACAAATTAAGTAAAAAAAAATTATTAAATATAAAAATATATGATTATAAAATATTTGATTTCCTGTTAAGCCATTTATGCAGAAATGTTAAAAGTGTCATTAATGTATAGTACCTGCTCTTTCTAGCTATTTTCTACTAAGTGTAGCTCAATTTTTTTGCTCCTTTTGTTCAATCTTTTTGGATTAAAGTGCTTTTTAAAAAATGCTTTTATTATCCAAAATAATCTTAATCATTGTATAAGACTTAATCAAAACACCTTGTTTTGGGTTTTACACTAATATATATTGGAAAGTTAAATAAATGTAAACCCCTTTTTAGCATATTCAAACAAGCACTGGAACAGTATTGACATCCCATTCAACATCTAGTAGCCCAAAGACTGATGTTTAAACTCCAAGAATTTGTGCTTATTGTTTTGTTTAATAGGCCTATTCGTGGATGTTTATTTCCTTTTTATGTGCCCTCTCGTTTTCCCCTTATTTCTCATGCGTTTGTTATATAGGCTACTTAAATTTAATTCATAATTCCCTTGTTTAAAATGAACTATAGTTTGTAAAGACTGTATTCTGTTTTATTACTACTGTAAATCTTTTGTTGTTATTGCAATAAATAAACAAATAAATAAATGATCACGCCATATGATCGGTCATCATGACAGCAGCAACTTTGAGCCCCGAAGTGTCCAGCTTGACAGCTTCGTTTTCAACTCCGCCCCCGCCTGCGCTCGGCTAATCTCATTTATTGCCAGCTGTAGCCGTGCTTCATGTCGAACACACCTAATAATTCAGTCGTCCATTCAGAAAGACATTTGTGAATGAATCAGCTGTTTGAACAACTCTTAAATGAATCATTCAGTGACAAAGACGGAGACTTGACTCCACCTACTGGCGGTTGTAGTTTCAAATCTCATTACATTTTTATTATTAATTTTTATTGCATTCATGCCACCCCCTACACCTTGTTGAACAGTCAATTTAAAAATAAACAGTAAATTTTTCTAAATGCTAACTTAGTTTTTTCTTTGCCATCTTTGTTGTGTCAAGAGGAATTTTGTTGATTTAATCTGATTGTAAAATATTCTTCCTGATATTATTTCTCTTTATTTAAAAAGCTCATGTAGTTGGGCCACATAAGGTAAACAATGTGTTGCTGGTAGTCAGATTTACATTGTCAATTAATTAATTGTCCCTTTTAATTTCATGATTTTTTTTAAAATGACATTCTTAAGATTGTTAATGGTTGGTGTTTATTTAAAAAAGCATTTTCTCAAATAAAAATGTATTTAGACCTATTTTGTTATCATTGTGTCTGTGTAGTTACAGGACACCACACAACTCCATCCCTACCATCCCTCTTAAAATTTGTTTATAATTCGAACCTTGGTAATATGTAAATTATAATTAAAATGTTAATTATTTTAGATCATCATTTTAATTCAAAAGGTCATGATCCGCACTCCTTTAATAAATTTTATCTAAAATACATTTGACGAGTGCAGATCATGACCTTTCGAATAATACTGTTAACAAGATTAACCACCAAAATCTAAATTCTGCTTACTTTCACTATTAAAATAAATGATCATTTTGAAATTGCAAAAAAAATTGCATAAATCATGACATGTGGAGTCCCACAAGGCTCGATTCTGGCACCTCTCCTGTTCAACCTTTATATGCTTCCTCTGATCCAAATAATGAGAAAGAACCAAATTTCCTACCACAGCTATGCTGATGACACTCAGATCTACTTAGCCTTACTGCCTAATGACTACAGCCCTATTGACACCCTCTGCCAATGCATTGATGAAATGAACAGTTGGATGTGCCAAAACTTTCTTCAGTTAAACAAAGAGAAAACTGAAGTCATTGCGTTTGGGAACAGAGATGAGGTTCTCAAGGTGAATGTGTACCTTGGCACTAAGGGTCAAACAACAAAAAATAAGGTCAATAATCTTGGTGTGACTCTGGAGTCAGATCTGAGTTTCAATAGTCATGTCAAGGCAGTTAGTAAATCAGCATACTATCATCTCAAAAACATTGCAAAAATTAGATGCTTTGTTTCCAGTGAAGACTTAGAGAAACTTGTTCATGCTTTTATCAGCAGCAGGGTGGATTACTGTAACTGCCTCCTCACGGGCCTTCACAAAAAGACAGTCAGACAGTTACAGCTCATCCAGAACGCTGCGGCCAGGATTCTGACCAGAACCAGGAAATCAGAGCACATCACACCTATCCTCAGGTCTTTACCCTGACTCCCAGTTACATTCAGAATAGATTTTATTACTTGTCTATAAATCATTAAATGGCCTAGGACCTCAATTTATTACAGATATGCTCACTGAATACAAACCTAACAGAGCACTCAGATCTTTGGGATCATATAAACTAGAAATTCCAAGAGTTCAGTCAAAGCAGGGTGAATCAGCGTTCAGCTACTATGCCCCTCGCTGCTGGAATCAACTTCCAGAAATGATCAGATGTGCTCCAACATTAGGTACATTCAAATCGAGACTGAAAACACATCTGTTTAGCTGTGCCTTTACTGAATGAGCACTGTGCTACGTCCGACAGATCACACTATTATGTTTTTCTCTTCTTTTTCATTCTTTTATAACCTGTTTTAACACATTTTTATTTGTTTTTATCTGTTTTTTTAATCATTATATTTATTATTTGTTTTTATTTTCTTACACTTGTCTCTTTTATTCCTGTTTATGTAAAGCACTTTGAATTGCCACTGTGTATGAAATGTGCTATATAAATAAACTTGCCTTGCCTTTACCTTTAAATAACTGTAAAATGTAAGATTCATGTAGTATTTGTGCGCTGTGGGTAATTTTCATTCTTTTCTTTTTTTGTTGTGCAGGATACAGTACATGGATAGGGATGATCTTTGCTGATCATTACCACAGTAACCCAGTTATGGTGTCTTTCTGCCATCTGCTGCTTGGCAGAACACTGGAGAAAGGAGGACCTGCAGCGTCTTCCTATGCAACGTTTAGCAATAACACAGGTAATAATAATGACAGATAAAAGACAGCACAGACTTCTTTAAATTGCCCCTATTTTTTTTTCCAGATATTACCTTTAACGTAGAGCATTGCACATAGTGGTTTGTAGATTTGTTTCCTAAAGAAGAAGAGGAGGCAAATCTGCCCAAAAAGAATGATCAGTTATTCCAGTCTTGCTTACTACACAATTCTATGTAGATTTGTAACAAATAATGCCAGCCTACTGTATATTCCTCATTAGCAGCTCTTAAAGGCTTAGTTTACACAAAGATGAAAATTCTGTTAACAATTACTCACTGGGGTGGCACAGTGGTTCAGTATTTAGCAAGACGGTTCCTGGTTCCCCTACAGTCCAAAGATATCTTTAGATAGGTAAAACAAAATTACTTGTAGTGTATGAATGTGTGAGTTAAAGGTTGTTTCCCAGAACTGGGGGTTCACAAGTTTCACCAGGAAAAGCATCCGCTGGTAAAACATATGCCAGAGTAATTTGTTTTGCATTCCAAATAATTTGGCAACCCTTGAAAGCAGGCACCAAAGACATGGTCGGTCACACTAGAGTTTGAGCATGCAAAAATCTGTTGTGCGGTGCTGCGAAAAGGGGCAGAAAAAAGCAAGATTATGTGAAAGGTGCAATTGCTCCATATTTTACATTTCTGTACAGAGAGGTCATGTTTTGTTCTTCTATTGGTTTCATGTAATCATGTGATGTGAATTAGCAAGTCAGAGTTCACCATGCTTGAATTTTGAAATGCAGCAACATTCAAATCTTGTCGCAAGAGGTTGCATTTCTGGTCTGCTGCCTGCATTCGCATGCATATGAATGGAAGTCTATGAGGCAAAAGTGCAATGTGACCATGGCTTAAGCCAAAGGAAAGGAGAGGGGTCTGGATGCAGACTCGGTGCAGTTCCAATCTGAGCTGCATGCAATGCTTTTTAATGGCCACACCTAACCCCACCCCTAATCCTACCCCTCACAGTGACGTCACTAGCTCTATTGAGTGCATTGTATCTGACTTTGCATCTCTGAGATATGCAGTCTCAGCTTGAAAATCTAAGTCTGCATCCAGATACTATTGAAGGAAAGTGAGTGAGTGAACAAGTTGTAACTCATATACCTCATGTCATCCCCTCAGGCATTTATTCATCAACAAATTAAGATAATTTATATTAAATCAGCCAAATACTGTTAAAATTAACTTCATCTTTCTTTTCAGGGTGTTCATTTACTACAGGCAATACAATGCTTGCGTACTATGTCAATATGTCGTAATGCTCGTAGTAAATGTGCACCCTTACCTGATATGGGAGAGAAGACAAAGGTGAACAAGGTCTTTTTTACAGATTTTGTTTTTGTGTCTGGACTGTTTCTGTCTATGGAGGATGAAGGAGCTCTCAGATTTCATCCAAAATATTTTTTATTGTCTTCTGAGGACGAATTAAGGTCTAAGGGGATTACAACAATATGAGGCGGAGAATTATTATTTTCAATAATAAGAACATCTTTTTAGGGTGAACTTACCCTTTGACGGTGTCTACTTTGACTCTGTTTCCCCAATTAAGAGTTAATTTCATTTATACTAAGGGGCTGTTGAATGCTTGACTCTGATTGACTGTTGAACGTTCTAAGGTGTGCAATTATTTTCAGGGAACTGCACGGCTAAAGTAGTTCCAAGCAGGTCTGCGGCGAATGATTTCAGTCACGACAGTCAAAATTCAGATCAAAACAAAGAGGATGAGCTGCGTAAGAAACTAGTGCTACACACAGGTACTACAAACCTGACAAATGTCCTTAAAACATCTGAACAGTGTTTTTAGGTGTGGTAACCATAGTGTAAGCAGAATAAATGACTCCAGTCCATTGAATTATAAGAAAATAATCTCCTCAGTAACCTGAAGTGTGCATTATTTCTCTAATAATTCAACAGCCTATTATTTGTGTCAAGAAGATGCTGTTTTTTGGAAGCAGATGAACTCTGCATATACTTCCAATGGATGAGGACTCTGAAATTGAAATCAATGTCAATATATAATATAATGTGCATCTTGTTTTTCACAGAAACCTGACCTGGCCATCTGACAATCTACAAATCAGTAGAGTGCTTTAGAGAGACCAAAACCTTTAACAAACCATTTGTAAAAAGATGATGCTGCAGTGTATGATAGATCTCTAAACCAGCATTAGGCACCTTTGAAATGACATAAGGGGCACTTTATTAACCCTTTATCAGGTGGAGAAACATACAGTATATGATAACTTCATTGACATTGAACACAATATATAAATTTTAATGCAATAACATTTCAAAAGTCTTGTTATAACCCCCAGTAACACAGTTTTCACTTTATTAACCCTTTATCAGGTGGAGAACCATACAGTATATGGTAACTTCATTGACACTGAATACAATATACAGTTATGTCCATAAATATTTTGACATCGACACAATTCTAACATTTTTGGCTCTATACACCAACACAATGGATTTGAAATGAAACGAACAAGATGTGCTTTAACTGTAGACTGTCAGCTTTAATTTGATGGTATTTACAACCAAATCAGGTGAAAAGGTGTAGGAATTACAACAGTTTGCATATGTGCCTTCCAATTCCTAAGGGTCCAAAAGTAATTGGACAATTTGCTTCTAAGCTGTTCCATTGCCAGGTGTATGTGTTATTCCCTCATTATCCCAATTACAATGATCAGATAAAGAGTCCAGGGTTCACCACAAGATGTAAAACATTGGTGAGCCTCAAAAACAGGAAGGCCAGATTAGAGTTCTAAAGAAGTCTGCACAGTGCTGAAACAACATCCTACGGACAGATGAGATCAAGATCAACTTATCAGAGTGATGGGAAGAGAAGAGTATGGAGAAGGAAATGAACTGCTCATGATCCTAAGCAGTGAAGCATGGTGGTAGTTGTGACATGGCGTGTGCATGTATGGCTGTCAATGGAATTGGTTCTCTTGTATTTATTGATGATGTGCTGACAAAAGCAGCAGGATGAATTCTGAAGTGTTTCAGGCAATATTTTCTTCTCATATTCAGCCAAATACTTCAGAACTTATTGGACGGTGCTTCATAGTGCAGATGAAAAATGCCCCAAAGCATACTGCAAAAGCAACCAAAGAGTTTTTGAAGGGAAAGAAGTGGAATGTTATGCAATGGCCAAGTCAATAACCTGATCTGAATCCAATTGAGCTTGCATTTCACTTGCTGAAGACAAAACTGAAGGGAAAATGCCCCAAGAACAATCAGGAACTGAAGACAGTTGCTGTAGAGGCCTGTAAGAGCACCACCAGGAATGAAACCCAGCGTCTGGTGATGTATATGCCTTCCAGACTTCAGACTGTAATTGACTGCAAAGGATTTGCAATCAAGTATTAAAAAGTGAAAATTTAATTTCGGATTATTATATGGAACAGCTCAGAAGCCAATTGTCCAATAACTTTTGGACCCTTAACAAGTGGGAAGCACATATGCAAACTGTTGTAATTCCTACACCTTTTCACCTGATTTGGGTGTAAATACCCTCAAACTAAAGCTGACAGTCTCCAGTTAATGCACATCTTGTTGGTTTCATTTCAAATTGATTGTGTTGGTGTATAGAGCCAAAAATGTTAAAATTGTGTCGACCTAACTGTATATTTTTAATTCAATAACCCCCCGTCACGCTTTATTGACCTTTTATCAGGTGGAGAACCATACTGTATATGGTAACTTCATTGGCACTCAATACAATATACATATTTTTAATACAATGACATTTCAAAAGTCTTGTAATAACTCCTAGTAACAGTTTTTCTAATGATCATTTCAATGAGTACCCTATAAAGGGTTAAACAGAAGTCTGTTTTTCTGTGTTGTTTAACAGGGTGTTCAGCAGGGGGCAGAGTACGCCTGCGCTGGCTTGTCCTTTACACATTGCTGAGGAATCCTTCACTCATCCTGCTGAGAAAGACAAAGAAACTGCCACAGACCGACAGTCCTGACCCGCTTCTCTTGGCCCGAGCCATCACCTCACAGGCTCAACAAGCAGATGCAGTCAGTAACAAAACTGCTGAGACAGAACCAGCACCGCTAGACATCTGAAAGAGCTGAAGCATGAACCGGATCCTGGAGAGCAAGAGTATCAGGGTTTCTCGCTGTGTAGAGAAAGCTTTTTGTCTCCTTTTTTGAGGTCATTGATATACTATTGCACTACGTTTGGAGGATGTAGACGTTTTGTTGTTGTACAAAGGGTGAAAATGGTCGATGGATTTTCTGCATGCCCATTTTTTGTTCAATAACATGCTCTCGAGAATGTACTTTAAACTGCAACTGTGCTCATCAAGCCATAAAAAGACTTCTTGAATTTCATCAGAGAATTGAACTGTGACAAGTCTGCATTTGGAGATGCCAGATTCTTGTCATGAGCTTCTAATTTTCCTTTTATGTTTCTTTTGATAGTATTTTTAATACAAAATACATTCTTAAAAATAAAGAGTTTTTATTGGGATTTAACATCTGTGGAATCCACAATAGTTTCTATATAGGGGGAAAAGGTGTTTTGATTATTCAATTGTTTTCACTCTCTTTTGTATGTCCATGAATGTGATTTTACTATAATCATCATTCAGTTATTTAAAATAAAGGAAGAAATGTTCATTCATTCATTCATTCATTCATTTTCCTTCAGCTAAGTGCCTTATTTATCAGGGGTTGCCACAGCGGAATGAACCGCCACCTTATTAAGCATGTTTTACACAGAGGATGCCTTTCCAGCTCAATGAATTCTCAGTTTGTGGTCAACATGAATGAATGAATATTTTTTTAGTTATTATTGTGCAAACTGATATAGAAAAAAACATAGAATATATGTCAGAATATAGATATATAAAAAACACATGTTCGCACAAAAAAATGAGTAAATGTTATCATTTACTCAGGCTTTAGGTTACTTGTTCCAAACCTTTATGAGTTTCTTTCTTAAGTAGATATTACTTATTCATTCATTCAGTCATTTTCTTTTGGCTTAGTCTATGTTTCAGGGGTTGCCACAGCAGAATAAACTGCCAACTATTCCAGGGTATGTTTTACGCTGCGGATGGCCTTCCAGCCGCAACCCAGTATTGGGAAACATCCATACACTCTCATACACCATGACCAGTTTTAGTTAATTCAATTCACCTATAGTGCATGTCTTTGGACTGTGGGGGAAACTGGAGCACTCGGAGGAAACCCATGTGAACACAGGCAGAACATTCAAACTCCACACAGAGTTGCCTCCTGGCCCAGCAGGGACTCGAACCAGTGACCTTCTTGCTGTGAGGCGACAGTGCTAACCACTGAGCCACCGTGCCACCCAAAAGAAACATTTCTGAAATGATTTGGTCAAATCATCTATAATGTCTTTGTCTGATTTGTTCCTTCTATTCCTTTAATAATTTGATCATTTAGGATGGTATGGTTATCTAACCAGAGATGGGTATAACACGTAACTATTAGCTACTGGGTATAACTACTGTAGTTTACATTACACAGTAATGTTATTCACTGCATGTATATTCATTACAATTACTAAAGTCAATAAGTTACTTACATTACAAATTAAGTGTTAATAGTTACATGAAATTAGCATACACCTTACACTGTAAATATTCAACTTTAAATTTACAGTGAATTACTTGCTATTAATTGCATTACTGTCACTGCAAGGTACTGTATTTAAATTCACAGTAAATTACTGTGAGGTAGTTCATAATAACAATAATTCTGTAAATAAATTATAGGTGGGCATAGATTAATTTGTTTCTAGATTAATCTCACTGTAATCTTAGAATTAATCTAGATTAAAATGGCTCATTTGAATTCTGCTGAAGGCATTCAAAATATGTGTGCTACCCAAATAATGACTAAAAGTAAGTCTTTGAGAACGGGTTTCTCAAGCCAGGTGGCGCATTAGACCAGGGACTTACTGTATCTCCTGTTTCCGAAATGCATCACAAACTGCTTGAGAAACTGTTGTACTCTGAAAATGAAAATAAATTATGTTTAATAAGATGTACTTGTGTTTACTGTTTATTCAGTTAAACATGAATTTTGAACTGTAGGCCTACATAAGCTCGAAACAGCGATTTGTGATGACCTTAATCCAACTAAAGTCATAACTGAACTAAACAGAAATGGAATGAAGACATGTGGAGTATGCGGATATTAGTGGCATTATTGAAGTAAACACCACAATCAAACTATTACCGTCATGTAGGACTTTTCGCCATATTTTTCGACAAGATCCACACACGTGGCTGTCAGTAAAGGACCGCACACATACACACACACACATCGCGAAATGTGAAAGTTTTTTCTTTCCATTTGGCGTGCGTTATTAAATTCCATAACACTCTCACCAGTCCTTACTCCTTATTTGCGTCTAATACCCCAGTTTGTCACGGGGGCGTGAATGAAATGTTCATGAGTGATAGTAAAACTGCCAAACTGCAGTTAAAGTCACCCAAAATTACAGGAAACTCTTACATGAAAGCACTTCACGTAAACATCTTAAGTATATTATTGTCTATTAAGGCAAATAACTAGATTACAGATGTTTACGTAAACGTAGTCAGTAGTGTCTCTAAAGTTAGCGAAAGATCCAGAAGGGCATCCTGCTGATTTGATTCAGAAGGGCACTTTTTTGTCAGACGGCTCACCAGTCAGGTATACATCCGCACTAAAATATCAAGATGAAAGTCACCATAGCTTGCGTAGAATAGACCCAGCTCCCAACCCAACTTTAAGAATAGATTAACGGCCTTTTTTTTTTTTATCGCGCAACAAGAGTCTCGCGTTAATGCAGCACGTTAACGCCAATAACAGCCCACCACTAAAATAAATAATATATTTATACATGTAAATATAATATTTAATATTAAGTGAATATTTCTAAATATCAAAAAAGTGCCTGTACCAGAATAAAAGCTCATGTGTATTAATTTCTATGTTGAGTAAAATAAAGAGTTTTGGAATTCCTATTACTAATGTGAAGAAGATATAGCCCTTTTTACAGTAATTTGCTGTAATCTAGATGCCTGCCTTAATTTCACAATAAAATTCTGAATACAAAAGTATTATACAGTTAAATCCTGTAAAGTGATACTAATGTAATTTACTGTAAAATATTACAGTAACCTGTTGTGAAATTCTGGGAATTTTTTACAGTGTAGGCTATGTTTATCTAAACTGGTTTAAGACGTTCTCAGAACATATGAAGGTTTTTTTTATTGGATTAAGTCAGTCAGCTTTATTGTCAATTCAACCACATGTACAGGACATACAGAGAATTGAAATTGTGTTACTCTCAGACCCTAGGTGCCTAACAGATAATATTAATACAAAAAGTAGAATTTTAAAGAAAAAAATTACAATAAATACAATTACAAATATAATCCAAAAATATATAAGTAAAAATAAAAGTTGTGCAGATGCAAGTGCAAAAAGCCTGTAGGCCTAAATATGATAAAGTGACAGTGTCCTAATAATATACAGGGAGGTAGTATGAGGTAACTAGCAGTCCAATGTTACACAAAGTGACCGCTGCAGATGTGTGAGTGTGTGTGTTTACATCTGTGTCAGAGTTCAAAAGTGAGGAGGGAGAGCAGGGAGAGAGTTCAGCTTTCTGACAGCCTGATGGATGAAGCTGCCTTCAGTCTGTTGGTCCTGGCCTGAAGAGACTCTGCAGTCTCCTCCCTGAAGGCAGCAGACTGAAGAAGCTGTGCATTGGGTGGGTGGTATCAGCTGTTATGCAGAGGGTGAGATGGGTGCTGTAAATGTCCTGGAGGGAGAGGAGAGAGACACCAATGATCTTCTCAGCTGTTCTCACTATGATTTGAAGTGTTTTGCGGCAGGATGCATTGCAGGCTCCAAACCACACAGTGATGCAGCTGGTCAGGATGCTCTCAAGTCTAGCTGCTGACTTTCAATATCTTTCAATCAATATTGAAATACTGAAAGAACTACAATTTTGACTTGCAGTGTATTTTTTAGCCTTCATCTTTTGATATGTTGTAAAGTAATAGCCTACTAATTAGTAATCTGACAACTTTTAGACATGCAGTAATGTAATCAACATACAATTTTCAAGTATTTAGTCATTTGTAATCTCACTTTTGGGAGTAACTTACCCAGCTCTGCGTATAGCATCTAGACAGGCTGTTTGAAAGAATACATTGGTAGGCCTATTCATTAGTTATCAGCATCAGCATGTATAGCCTCATTCATCCAGTTGTATGGGTAGTATTAATTATACAATCTCCTTTCTGAAGCTTGAGATTTTCTCCACTGATTTCTCAGTGTATAAATTTAGTTAGTTAGACACTGTGTGAGCGCATGACTGTCATCACCCTGAATTCCCTCAGCATGAGGTTTATTTATCACTTTTTGCCTTCAGTGTAGTTACAGAGCAAGATTACCCATTTTAATTTGTGCTTAATATAAATGCTGAGGAAGGAGAATTATCATCAGCTTTTTGGGGGAAGTCCTTTCAAATAGTCATGACTTTGTTAAATAATGACTGGGATTATCCGTAGCAGATTTTATTTAGTTTTTTAAATATTGTTTATTTACGTTTTTTGGGCGGTTTGACATTTGACCTCAATACTTTTTCGGATGACGTATTACGTAGTTGAAGAGGTGGCGTCGCGAATACACGTGCGTGTGCGTGCGATAACGTCGAAAAAAAAACAAGTGTGAAGAGAAAACGACAGGTGAGTTTTAATAAAACTTCGATTAATAATGAGATAACTGAAATAATATTTTATAGGTTGTGAATTAAATAAGTGTACGCTAAAAGAAGCGTAAAAATAATGTTAAATCAGACACATTTCATTTAGCTAATGTTAAGGTTAGTTAATTAACGTTAACGTTTTCTGGTGAAATTTAACGACATCCTTCATATCGTCCACCTAAATTCTTTCAGATATTTAATCACTACATGCTCAGATTTTACATAAAACTGTGATTTTTGTTTTGATACGTGATACGGAAAGTTGTCCACCATTAAAATGTATTTTGTTGGAGCATCTTGGCAGACACGTTAGCTGTAGTAACGTAATACGTCGATTAATGTAGAGATTGAAGCAATAATTGACGTATTTTACGGTTTGAGGGGGAAAAGTTTCTTCCTAGTCTTTAAAAAACGTAAAATTCAGGTATATAGTTTGTTTAGCTAGTTAATTACTGTCTGATGATATTTAGCCTTCATCTCTTCCCGCCTAAATACTCATTCATATTATATAGAAGTAATAATTACTAATATTTTCCATAAGAGTGTGGTCATCTTTAATGATGCCTCATACAGAAATGATTCCTGCTTTACAATATAAAAGTCTGTAGGCTGTTTCTTCTAAATGATAATCAATCTGTACGACACATAAAAACAGTTTGCACCCTTGATGGGAAGATATACATGTTTTAGTTGTTTTTAGTGAATGGGTATGTTGGTTTCGTCCTTTTAGTAGAAAAATATTGGAGGTGAAATAAAATAATCAACAAAAATAAATCAAAACAAAGCTGTTATTATACACTTCCCATATAACTTCAGTTGACCTGAACAAAATGTTTTTATTCAAAAAAAACTTTGGTGATGCTGTAGATAAACTCTTTTGCATGCACTTTGAGTTTGATCAATGCCTTTAACGTTATTGTTATGTACTGTTACAAAACGAATGAACATAACTTAACAAACAAACATAACTTATTAATCCTTCAAAACATTTTATTAACACTTTTGACTTCAAATGTGCCTGCGATGGCCAAGATGCTGTCCGGCTTGAAATTTGTTTAATCTACAATGGGCACGACTGGGTCTTTATTAAGCTGGCTTTTGTGCTTAAATGCAGGATGAGTGACGTGGAGTTGGTTAAGAAGATGCTGCGAGCTGTTCTTCAGAGCAGTAAGCACGGTGTGGCTATGGCCCGCCTGCAGGGAGATTACCGGGCTCTGACAGGAGAGATGATTCCCTTCCGGAAGTTTGGACATGCCACTCTGGAGAGTTTTCTGCGCAGCATTCCTGCCGTTGTGCGGCTCGAACGCTCCATTGCTGGAGAGGTGATGCATTCATAGATGACATGTCTTATGTTTAAACAGGATGTCCCATAGTATAAAGATAAGGCTTTAATGGGGTATATGCACACAGACGTTTAGTTTTCAGCCAGGGATCCCTGGGCTTCCGGTGAACTGTCTTTCCATTATAAAATCGCCATGTTTAAGGTCTGATTTCTTTAAAAATCAGGGATCTTCACTGCCTGATAGATATACAATATGAAGTGGGTCTCAATCTGGACAAGAAGCCTTAAATTCCATTTCCCCCCGCTATGTCTTTAAATTATGACCATTTATTTTTGGAGTTTCTGCGCTTGCCTTCTGGTACTGACGGCACTAGCGCTTACACAGTCTTTCATCTCGTTTTACTCTTGAACAACTAAATGAATGCTTAAATCTATTTAACTGATTGTATTTTAATTAGCTTACAACATCGATGCTGTAAAAACAACTTTGTTAAAATGAAAATAATCACATTAAGCTTTCACCGGGAGTTTATCATTGGCTGAAAAACTCTAGCCGTGCATGTAGCCCATTAGTCCTAAAATGTTTTATATTGTAATTTCAAAGGTCTTAAAAATACAATCGAACTGACGACATTGTTTCTGTTTCTATTTTTCACCCAGAACGAAATAGGCAGAACCCAATAAAGTAAACTCTTGTGGGGATTTCGCTTGCACAAGCAAATTTTGTGGGGATTTCTACACTATGACTTTTAACAGCTGTGTCAACCCGTACATTAGCAAATAAAGAAATAGAGATGTATCGACCAACTGACCAGGGACTGGAATCGGATTGACCGGCATGACTGGTTATTCTACTGCATCCCAATTATTATCATTAGTAATTATGAGTGAGCTCAAATACCTTTTTGAGTTTTTTTTATATCAAATCACTTTTATTGTCACATCATCAGCAGCATGTGTGCTATGATGAGTGAAAAGCTTAGGTGCTGGCCCCAGACAGTGCAAAATACAGATAGTGTAAATGCAACGACAGTGCAAAATACAGACAGTGCAATATACAACAACATACTCACAAAAAAACAAGACCATGTAAAATTGGCAATGTTGACAGTTGAGCAATGTTTATTCTTTCTATTTATAATAAAGAGTGTTAAGGATGCTAATTACTTACTAATGCTAGTTGTGCTTTTTTTTCAAATTCCGTATTTAAAAATTATACTATACCATGCGTCTTAAATTTCATTCTGTGTGGTGTTAAAAAGTCATAAATAATACTCTTAGAAACCTGCAAAACCCCTGTTAAAAATGCTGTGTATGAGCTTTGGGAAAAGCATCAGTGAGGATAATTATGTCTTTGTTTTGGCATTGTCACGTTTTTTACATTTTGAGTTAAAAGGGATGATGATGTTGACGAAAAGCCTTTATTTTTCACATAGACTTTTACATGTAGCGAAATTAGACCCCCTCACCAACCCCCCCACATCACACATTTCAGGGGAAGACAGGTCTTAGGGTAGAGGGAGGTGGAAAAAAATCCCCTTTCAGACTGTCTCTGAAGTAGGGTAGTGTGAGTTCAGGGGGAAAAAGCCCCAGCAACCAGCACATAAACGCATAGATATAGACATAACATCACAACAGGGGATATGGGTATAGTCCGATAAAGGCGGCAGCCAGGGGGCGCTGGTCACAGGCCAGTCTACCCACAACGGTGAATGAAAGCACACGAAAGTATGGGATGCGGGGATAGGTAGTGATTGTCTATCTGTAGCTGTGTACATGTGTGTGTAAGGCTGTAGAGGATGGGTTAAAAGTGAAATCAGTTGCTTGTTTATTCAGCCATTTCCTGCCTGTAATTTAAATATTTTGAAGCTAATAAGTCTCAAAATAGCATTATGAACAGACTGTATATTCTAGATATTTAAAAATTTTATTTTTTCTACTCCCTGAAAGTAAAGTCAGATTACACCATACATCTTAAAACATTATTATAAATAAATGCATAAATTTCAACTAAAATAAAATACTGTAAAAGCTTGTTTTATTTCATCTAGCTGCAATTTTTGTTATGTATTTTTTTTATATACAAACTATTTAAATAAAATATACACAACTGAAATTTACATTTTAGAAAATCAAAAAAATATTTAAACTGGTGATTAAAAACAATAATAGCAACTTGATGCTAAAATAACCCTGCAGGACTATGTAATGTAGCATGTCAAAACCAAACTAAAATGCAATGGACTTTTCTTGATTGTAGGTGATGTGTTTTGCTGGCGTGTGTGAGGAGACGGCACACATCGCACAGCTGGTTGCCCGGCAGAAGGATGTGAAGAAGACCGGCTGCTCTAAATTATTAAACTTCCAAATGAGAACGAGGACTTCCCATCTATTTTCACATAGCGGTAACATCCAAATACACAAACAAGAAGAGTTTTAATAATTCAGAGGTTATTATAATAAGATAAGAAAAAAGATGATCTCAACCTATATTTTCATATCAGTTTAGAATTGTAGAATTGAATGGATCGTTTACCCCAAATGAAAACTTACTTACTATTTATTCTTCCTCAAGTGGTTCCAAACCTTTATGGGTTTCTTTCTTCTGCTGAACACAAAAGAAGATATTTTGAAGTAAGATAAAACCTGTAACCATTGACTTCCATTGTATAAAAAAAACAATATGGAAGACAATAGCCCCCACACAGCAATACTGGTAAATATTTGGAAAATTACCAGAACTATTTTACCGGTAAATTAAAAAAATCCTTGTTCACACAGGCAAGGATGTTCAGGTATTTTTCGGGAAAAGTCCGTTCACACATCCATTCCAAAATACTGGTAATTTCTGACATGATTAACCAGAAATGACCTCTAAACGGCTGCGCTTGTATTTGTAAACAGAGAAGGGGTCGGGCTTTTGTTGATGGTTTTACTTTTATTTAAAGCTTTAGCATTCATGCAGCTGCTTTGTCCCAGAGACATCCAAAGGCAGAAGCACGAACTGCAGCTAAATGTTTACACATTTTACTACATTACAAATTCTGTGGATGGATAAGTATTGTGAACAATTTTGATGAAAACATATGGTGGAACACTTTGGAATGTCAAGATGTACATAATATACGTGTGTGCTGGCGCTCACCGGCTGCTTCACGTACACGTGCGTCAATCAACTAAAGCAGAGCTTGAAGGTAAACAAACAGCGGTTTATCATAAGCATTTTATCGATCATTTTTTACACCGTTTGCATTAAGAAGGAACAGAAACTTTAACTGACTAACATCTAGCAGCTAAGGCTTTTATTTTCATAAATCGCGTGGATGTGAATCCGTCTGAATGTTCTGATTGGCTAAAGTAGACATCTCACATCAGCGCGTTGTAAGTGTGAATGCTCTCTTTCCGGCAATTTTCCTTCTGCGTTCACGCAGAGCAGCATTCCGGGAAATTACCAGTAATGTTACAACTTCTCTTTCCGGAAAATTGCCAGAACGAATTTACCGGTATTTTCAAAAAGGGCCTGTTCACACATATAGACCTTTCCTGAAAATTGCCAGTAATTGTCCGGAAAGGTTTGCATGTGTGAAAGGGTCTAAATACTACCACAGCTTTCGTCAAAATATCTTCTTTTGTGTTCAACAGAAAAAAAAACTCATAAAAGTCAAGGGTGAGTAAATATTGACAGAATTTTCATTTTTGAGTGAGCTATCCCATTAATCTACACACCTCCCTTGTACATTTAACTTTTTGACATTTGAAAATGCTAGTTTGTGTGCCCACATCCCAAAAGGGAGCTTATTAAAAGGTTTTATTGCTCTGCCTTTGCCCACCAAGCTTGTCTGTATACGTGGGCTGAATATCTATGCCAGTTGGTCGAGATTGCAGGCTGTTGCTACAAACTGTTTAGCACCCAGCACTCTGTCATGCAGCCCTTAGAGGTATGTGCTTGTTTATTGGTTTGGTTGAACTGTTTTGGTCTTTGCAGTCAAACCTCGCTTGTCTCTGCGGCAACCGAGCAACATGACTCATCCCGGTCGAGGCTCTGTGACGAGTTTTTACTCTACCCAGCGAAAGCTTTACAGTACCGAGCTGCCCTCTTCTAGGGCTCCAGCTTGGCAGATGAACAGGAAATCACCAGTGTGAGTGACGTGAGACAAAACACCTGATCATCAGACTAAAAGATTCTCAATAAATCCAAATATGTATATGATTTCAGGCCTGAGAAGACTTCGTTTGTACTCAGCAAAATCAATACAAATATAAAGACTCCGCCCAAAAAGACCAGTGGGACACCAGGTAAGCATTACTTTGTGCAGTTAAAAATATTTAAAAATAACCCAAGCTTAGTACCAAATCTAAAACTTTTTCTCATTACTTTACCTTTCAAGTCCTGATACACAAATAAAAATATACAAAATATCAGTTATAGTTTTTCTCAATTACTTTGGCTCAGTTCTCGATTGAAATTTTTATTTTAAAACAATAAGTTTAAATCTCTGAACTATTAGCTTATTTTTCACTTTAGAGTGGCGTTTCTTATTGATTTAAGCAAATTGCAAATGCTTTGGTGCATGTGTGAAAACAGTATTACATTTACATTAAAAATATTACATTTATTTTTATAAGCAGCTTTTTGGTTTTGAGTGTAAAGAAGGATTTGTTTTATTTGCTGCTAAGCAGAAACCCCAGAAGTATAGCTTTATATCATTGTTCAAAGAAAAAAAAAAGAAGAGAGATCTTGCTTTTATGATGTTAGTTTTAATATATTAAAAAGATTTCAGTCAGAGAAATCCTCTGGCTTTTTTCTTTTTTTGCTGTATCAAAAACATACCGAACCGTGACACCACTGTGTCGTATCGAACCGAACCGTGATTTTTGTGAACCGTTACACCCCTAATATGTATGTATGTACTGTATGTATGTGTATATATAGATATAGATATATAGATATAAATATATATATATATATATATAGATATAGATTGCCCACAGCACAATCACTACCTTTTTTTGAGAATGGAGAACTTCCACAATCCTGAGCTGCATCAACATGCTTGTGGAAGAGCAATTGGAAGACGAGTAATCTCTGCCAAGGCTTACAAGAGCGACAGGATGTCCACAAGAATAATTTTTTTCATAGATGCTGTTTTGAAGTACTTTTTTATTTATTTATTTTTTATTTGTGGTAACATACAGTAAGAAATGAAATATACAGTACAGTAATTGGACAAGCAAGATTGCACTTTAAATGTAGTACATTCATACAAAAACAAATGGACTGTATGGATACAAATTCATATTTTTTTCTATGTACTATTGATTCTTTTCAACAAATATAAGATTTTTTAAATCTTAATGTCCATGGTTGACTGTCTTGGTGAAAAAACAACTAATCATTTTGACCAGCAAGGCTCACACAATGACAAATACACTTTAGTTTTGGTGGTCTTGGCAAAATTACTGACATGATAACTAGATTTTGAAGCATGAATTAAATATTTTGGGTGAGTAACTCCATTTTGTAGACATGCAATAAAGTTCTGACGTTCCATCAAACATTTTCGAAAAATGTGTAAAAGCAATCGAGAAAAACTATAAAAAGAAAAATTAAAATTTGCATTTGTTCTGTTTTATTTTTCCATAATCATTCTATTAATTTTTGTTTTATTGCTCTGTGGTAGCTCTGTGGTTACTACAAGGTTTTGTTTTTGAAGATTCACTTGATGTACAAAACCTCCAAGCATCATATCCTTTTGTTGGTTACATAACTCATCTGCAACAATCCTGAAAACTAAATTTAACTAAAATATCTTGCTTTTTTTTTTGTTTGATCAGATTGATCTTAATCTCTGGGTTGCTAAAACTGTATTTCTTCAGGATATACCAGTTTAGCCTAAGGTGTACAAGCGGTTTAAATCTGATTTAATGTTTGGTTGTGTTGCTTTTTTCAGCTCAGCAGAAGCCTGTAAAGCGAGCTAATGTTGAGTTGGTTCAGGGTCGAATCAAACAGCTTTTGGAGAAGTACTCCAGTGGAGTCTGGCTGTCTAAAATCCCTCAGCTCTACAAGAACTTGTTCCAGGAAGAGCTTCACATGATTCAGGAAGTAGAGAAGTGGACACACGTTTGCACTGTGAGAAAACTGAAATAGACAAACACACAACTACAGAAATCATTCATACTTTTCTGTCTAATCTTTTTCCTTTTTTTAACTACAATAGTTTGTTTTATCAGGGCTCATTATCATTAACTAAAACTTTCTTTGGGTATTTTTTTAAAAATATATATAATTTTTTAATAATAAACAAATAGAGAAATAAGGCCTTCACTGTGGGATTAATTTCTTTCAATGGTTGACTGGAAATTTAATAAAAGCTTAAACAAATTAAATTATAAATAGTAAAAAAGTGATGGTCACTATTAACCATCTTACAGAAAAAGTCCTCGTATATATTTTTTGCTCATCTAGGAATGACATGAGGACAAATAAATACAAATTTCCACAATTTAATAGGTGTTAATAAGATGCTTGTTTTATTTCTCTGATCTATCCTTAGGTTGAGAAGCCAGGCAGCAATAATATAGTGGACCGTCTGGTGTATCCTCTCTTGGAACCAGTCCCAAAAGCAAGCCCTGTGCCAGTTAAATCACCATGCAAGCAGTCTCCTAAAACTGCCGCATCAAAACAGCCGACACTTACTCAGAAAACTACCCGCACTTTCAGAACTCTTGCTATTAACATCCCTCAGTCAACCCCCAAATCCCAGACACCCCTGAGCCCAACATCACCTAACTCCACCATGATGGATTTTACTCTCTCTGAAACACCCAAAACTCAGCCCCCCTCGCCTATCACCCCTCCCTCCACTCCACCAGCTCATCAGCCTCTAACTCCAGAGCTCAAGCAGAAGTTGCGGCAGCTGCTCAATAAATACAGCCAGGGCCTGTGGGCTCATGCACTTCCTCAGCTTTTCCAGGAGGCATTTGGGTAGGAAAATGTTGTATGTTGCCTACTTTTCCACTTCTCAATGAATACTTTGAATAGAGGTTTCATACAAGCTCTTTATATTCTGTGTAAAGTAGTACAGTTAATATAAGTAATGTTAATGCTTAGCAAGGTAGTACAGTTTATATCCAAACTAAACATATACTGTAAACATACACGTATAACATTTATTAGCATGTTTTTTTTTTTTTGAACTGCTGCTCTCATCTTGGCCAAACATTACTCCAAGGAAATTGCTCCATTACTCATATGAAGAACATTTCCATTGGCATAAACATGAAATTACTGAACCTACACTGCAAAACCTGATAAAAACACTCCGTTTAGATGGCACTTAAAGGTTTTTGCATCTGAACTCTTTATATATAATAAATAGTGTAGGGCTGCACAATATATCGTTTCAGCATGAATATCGCAATGTGCACATCTGTAAGAGTCTCATTGCTGGATCTGCATTGTTAAATAGGTTTTATTATTGACCAGAATTTGAAAAACACTTTTGAAAGTACTCATGGTTTGTGGAGTTTTTGCAACATTTAACCATAAAGTTACCAAAGCATTTATTATTTATGTGTGTATTCATAATTTAATTCAGTTTAAAAATATTCGGGCATAAGAAATTGCGTCTCTAACTTGAAGGAAGATTAATTGCATGTGTATATGTGTATATATATATATATATATATATATATATATATATATATATATATATATATATATATAAATATCTAATTGCAATTTTTTTTAAATAATTTTTTTTAAATATTTTTTTTTATTAATAGTTTATTTATTGTTTGACAGATATTGCGATTTGATTTACGATTTAATTAAAGCTGATTTTAATTTGATTCAAGCTTCAGCTCAATAATCTGTAAGCCCTGGCAACAATTCTACAGCTCTACAAATGCTGTTTTTCTTTTATATTAATTCATCTATTAATGCTTCTGAAGCATAGTTCAGTTGTGCAATTCTGATTGGGCAGAACGAAAGTGTGCTCACTCTGTTGCCTAGTTATAAAGCCCCGGTCAGATCACACGATTTCATCACAATTTTCTTGTCGTGACACAAGATTCAATCGTTTCTTCTCGTGTAATGGCATACAGTAGTTCACAACAGCCAATACCATGTCTGCGATGCCTCACGACACCATCGCAGAAAGTCTAGCAAGTTTAATTTTCTGAAGCATAGCTGACTGGTTTTGAAGCACTTCACCTCAGATGTTATTCGTTATTTTTGTTTACATATATACATATTTTATATTGCAGCCTCTTGCGATTTAACTAATCGCAACAATTCAAATTGTGAATGCGATTCGATTTCGATTAATTGCACAGCCCTAATATATACAGTTGAAGTCAGAATTATTAGCCCCCTTTAAATTTTTTTTTCTTTTTTAAATATTTCCCAAATGATGTTTAACAGAGCAAGGAAATTTTCACAGTATGTCCGATAATGTTTTTTCTTCTACAGAAAGTCTTATTTGTTTTATTTCGGCTAGAATAGAAGCAGTTTTTAAGTTTTTAAAAGCCATTTTAGGGACAAAATTATTAGCCCCTGCAAGCTAATTTTTTTTCGATAGTCTACAGAACAAACCATCATTATACAATAACTTGCCTAATTACCCTAACCTACCTAGTAAACCTAATTGACCAAGTTAAGCCTTTAAATGTCACTTTAAACTGCATAGAAGTGTCTTGAAAAATATCTAGTCAAATATTATTTACTGTCATCATGGCACAGATAAAATAAAACAATTATTAGAGAAGTTATTAAAACTATTATGATTAGAAACGTGTTGAGAAAATCTTCTCTCCGTTAAACAGAAATTGGGAAAAAAATAAACAGGGGTGCTAATAATTCTGACTTCAACTGTATGTATGTATGTATGTATGTATATATATATTCACAACAGCCAATACCATGTCTGCGATGCCTCACGACACCATCGCAGAAAGTCTAGCAAGTTTAATTTTCTGAAGCATAGCTGACTGGTTTTATATATATATATATATATATATATATATATATATATATATATATATATATATATATATATATATATATATAAAATATATTTATATATATAAATATGATGAAGACTGTATGGTGTTATTTTAAATTTGATAGTTAAATTTGTTTATCTAAATATTGGTAGACTTCGAGGAAATCAAAAAGCGCTGTATATATAAATTTTACGATACTGTTGCTTTACTGCATTTTTCAATGTTTGTGATTGGTTTATTATATTTTATGTAGATGCACACCCTTACAAAATCATCCCAATGTATCGAAAATTATTAATTCTTTGCAAATAGACCTATTTATGTCATCTGGTGAAATATACATTCAATATTGTATCGTAGTAAAAATATTGCAATATGAGTTTTTTTCAATATCGTGCAGCCCTAAAATAATGCAATAACAACATTTATTTAATAAAACTTTCTTTTTAGACTGCATTTAGCAAACAATAAAAACTTTATTCAGTTGTATTTTTACATTTTCTCTCTTAATTTGAACTTAAAAAATACATTTCAAAATGTATTATATATTTCTCTCCTCCAATTCCTTACCTTGCCGTGTGTGAAGTCACGTAACCCCACTCTGTTACTTTTGAGTTACTTTGCACTACATTAACTATGATTGGAAGCTGCGTCAGAGATGCCTTGAGATGGCATATTTTCCATTACATCAGAATTATTGATATTAAAACATTTGTTTACAGGAGATGCAAGAAATGCACTGTTTAAAATATAATTTACAGGATATACAAGTTATTTTATTTAGAAGAGATGCTTCTTATTTTCTACTTTTAATATGAAAAACATTGAAAATAATTTATTTTGTTTCCAAAAGTTATTTGTGACTGTTGGTTTTAGGCAATGTGTTTTTTAATTTCAGTTGTTCAACGTTGATGTTCATTAAATAATCATAGATAGTAGATAGTGTGTGTTTCATTCAATTATTTTAAAATAGTGGACCCTTCATGAAAAAAAGCTCTGACTTGTAATATGTGAGCATATTTACTGTACAAAACCTGTCAGTGAACTATGAGGGCAAAACAAATAAAATAAATAAATAATCGTTCATTAATCGTAATCGAGTTAAAATGTTCAAATCATCGAGATTTTAGGCTTAATCACCCTGCCCTGTAGCAGGCATCCACATAAACAGTGAACAGTTTTTTTTTAATAACATGATACTATCTGTCTTTTTTTTCTCTCACAGTGGTCATCCTCTGAAATACTTTAATTTCTGTTCTTCTGTCTCAGCTGTGCATTTCCACAATATGTCCTGGAGGATCTGTCTCTGTTGGCAGATACATGTATGGTTGAATACCCGATGCCAGACAATCGAAAGAGAGCCATACTCTACACACTGCCATGCCAGGTGCAGACGCAGCCCCGTTCTCGCCCAGCACCACTGGTCCTACCCTGCACCAGCAACCCGCATGTTCCTCCTCTGATCATCCCGACCACAGACTTTCACTCTGTTTTAGTGATCGAGATCAGCAGCACCAACAACGTTGTAGTCAGGTAACACAGACAAAGTCAGTACTGTGTTATTAATACATGATGCATCTCTACTACATCTGCTTTGTTTAAAATTGTTGCTGTTTTTTAGGTTTGCGGGGGAAGGCTACTCGAAATCTCTAGAGGTGATGGAAGAGGAGATGCAAAACTTCTATAACAAAATTGGAGCAGGACTTTGTCTTCTTTCACCAAAAATTGGACAGCTCGTGGCAGTAGCTAGTAGGGATGGTGCTATGCTGAGAGCTCAAGTCCACCACCTCTCAGAGGACAAAGTTAAGGTAGTAGAGAGATTTTCTCGCCATATATAAAAACAGACTTGTTATGGTGGCTTGAGAAAGCCAACATACTGTTATACTACATTAACTTATTATTCATCCTCCGTCGTCTTCTTCTAAATCCCTGCTCACACTGTGAGATTTCAGCCACCATTTTGTCATCTGAGACAAATTTGGGAAAGCCTAAACGATTCCTGAAATCCTAGGCTGTGATCTTTGATCATTGGTTTGACATGTTTACAGACAGCCGCTTAAAGCCCGTTGCGATCAGATTTTTCCTCTGATGAAGTTCTGGCAGTGTCCGAAGATTTCAGACACACTCCTGCAGTGTGACAACAGCTTCGATGAGCGTCAATCCAAGAACCAATAGGAGCTCTGAATTTGATGACACAATCCATGCCACAATTCAAATGACCGCAGGGAAATGTCAAAACAGTTTTTTTTTTCATGGTTTATTTATTGAGACTTGCCGTGTGCAAAATTGCTGCTACAGATTGTTTACATTCGCTGTAAGGAATCATTTCAGAACAGGGGATAGTGAAAGTGTCACAGGTGAATGACGTCAAACTCCGGGGGCGTTTTCTTTCGTGTTTGGCGCATCTTCATTGTCGTTTAGTCTGACTTTATGACAGCTGAGATCTTACAGTGTGACATGGGAGCCATGTTCATGCAGTCTGACATACTGTACTACAATCGTTCACGATTATAAAAAATCTCACAGTGTGAGCCGGCCTTAAGTTAATACATTTAGGCTCAATCTCAATTCTATTTTTGTACCCCTACCACTTAAAACCGAACGTGAAGGGGAAGGGCTTTGAAATTTACCCCTATTAATTGGGACAGCACTACAGCACCTGCACACGTCATCATATGTCATCACCATCTCTTGCTTCATATGAGATCAGACAATCGCGACTGCTGTAGTTATTCCAGTTGTGTTATTTTTTGGTATTTATCTTCAGAAAATCACTGAAGGCATATATTATGTTGTCATAAGGATATAATGTGGCAAAAAGATCGTAACTATACTGTGTATTTACCATATTCATCTATTAAACACACCAAAAACAACATTAACATTATTGCAGACACCGTAAAAAGCCCATTCCAAGCCACTAGACATTACTGACAGGGTATTTAAATGTCATCGAGTGTCAGAATGTTGCGGGACTGCTATACAGGAGTTATGATTATGGATTATAGATCGAAATTTAGCCGTTTTTATTTTACCGTTTTTTTTTTTAAAGCATGACTGTAAAACACGAACGTGATTATGAATGTATTAAAACACGTGCTTATTTGTTGTAAAAATTCATAATAATGACAAAAAATACCTACATTTGTGGATCTCCTGACTTCCGGGTGCACCTATCCTGCCATTGTGGCTGGTGTATTCTGGGAACTTTTCTTACCCTTTGGTTTCGAGTGTGGTCCTGAAAAATCTACGTTCGAAGAGCTATCTACCTCTTAGTCCTATGCCTTCTAAAGAGAATTGGGACACCTCTCCCCACTTCACAGGAACACGCAAAACGAGGGGTAGGGGTAAGGCGAAGAGCTAAGGGGTAGAATTGGAATTGAGCCTTAAAGATGCATTACTAAGAAAATAGAATGATTGATTTATTAGCATGCTTTTAAACCCTGTACTACAAGTTCATTGACCAAACAAGGTGTCAAATGCAGCTCAAAGTACTAGCATAACAATTCTGAACTCACATTATAAGAGAGCTTACATTTTAGGAGGGGAAACTCTGAATTGTGATATGGTTTAATATCATTGTTAGACTTTAAAAGCTGATTATTTCATTAATTAAATGTGAGATGAAAGTGCTTGGTGTCAAAAAGCTTGTTCAAATTTAAAACCCTTCCAAATGTATTGTCATGGCCAAGTGTTTCCCCTGTTTTTCACATTTGTGCTGCAATATTAGCAAAGTTTCGTCTCAATTTAAACTAGTTCACAAAGAAACACAGAAAACTGCACCAAACGCAAAACTTCTCACTGGATTTTGCAGTGCTTCTTGATACTTTTCTTTGTCATATAATGCTCATTTAATGTTTTTCATACACATCAGGCTAATGGATAGTGGTACCAGTGATTTTGGATTCAAATAAATGTGTTTGCTTCTAAATGTTTTTTTGTTTTATGTTCTGTTTAATGGAAAAATAATACTGTAAATTAGTTTTCAAGCCCTACTGTACTGTATATATTTATCTAAATGGCAAGTAAATGCTTAAGTGAATTAACAGAAGTCAATTTGCATTAGATTTCATTCAAATTCTTTCGTTTTTAGGTTTACGTTTTGGATCACGGCTTCTTTGATGTGGTCAGCAGGAAGACTATTTTCCAGCTGAGGGATCAGTTCATGACTCTTCCCTTTCAGACAACCACATGTCAGCTTGCAGGTAGTATTCATGAGAGTTCTGTTATAAGTGCGATATAGTATTAAGCTGATTTGTACTTCTGTGTCAAGTAATTGCTGTACACCATTGCTGCGTTCTGTCTGTGCTGCTCTGGCAATAACATTACTAGCAATAACTATTAGGCAGTGTAAACCTGAGTTCAATGTGATGCTACTGTAGAAGTAGCTCATGCTCGCACTCATTTTAAGGAAGAAAGAGGCGGAAACTGCCAAAGTATATTTGGCTCGCCGTTGCCAAATTTTGCGCTTTGTGACTTCAATTCAGAAGTATAGTTTGGCCTTTATGTGATATAATAAGTTTTTATGTTCAGATTCTTGGGCTTGTTTTTTTACAGGGTTCATGCTAGGGCTGAACAATATATCATTTGAGCGTCATTATCGCAATGCGTGTATCTGGAATAGTCACATCGCAGGACTAGATTATATTATTTATTAAAGATTATAAGAAAAAGATATTGGCCTAATAAATATTAGTATTTTTTAATTATTTATACAGCGATGACCATGTTATTTTACATTAGATTGTTCAGTTTCTGTTCTTGAATACTGTTCCCCAAAAAGCCATAAAGCACTGTTTAAGTATTTATATATGGTTGTAATTTATTATAATTTATGCAGATGCACTGCATAGAAAAACACTTGATCATCCCAGTTGATCTAAATTCAAATCTTTAGATCTAAATCGAAATCTTTCCAAATAGAGCTATTCAAATCATCTAATGAAATTTTATTCAAATCGCAATATATATCGTAGAAAAGCTAAATATCGCAATGTCAGATTTTTCTAATATCGTGCGGCCCAAGTTCATTTGTTCCAGGCCTGGAAAAACGTGAAAAACAAATAAACCAAAAATATTTTGGTAAAGTCATGGAAATTTGTTTAAATAATATCTGTGTACTTGAATGTAATTGAGATGATGATATTGGGTAAATTTTAAATACAATTGCGCGGTTCATCTCTTCACGTGACATTGTCTCACATTCATCGTAATTCAAGTTACATTTTGATTGTGGTGTCTAGAAACAATCTCTAACTACGAGGGTAAGATACTGTGGGCGCTAAAAGCTAATTTGTACTATTCTTATAAGTCTTGTGAAAACACAGCCAACATTTCTAATATATTTTTTTACACAGACAGCAAGATACTTACTCAAAAAAAAAAAAGCGAAGAAAAAGATCCAGGATGTTTCTTTATTTTTATTGAATTTATCTTATTTTAACAATTTAACAACTCTGTTAACAAAATGAGCACTTCTGTGAGGTATCTTGAACAATTAAGTAATAAATAACATCAATTCTTCACTTTTGGACTTTAGTGCAACAGTAAATAAACAAATAGCACCTCAACTTAAAACACCTGGCAGGCAATCCTAAGTTTACATAACTCACAGTTTGCTATGGCAATGTTGTCGTCATCAACTTCATAATACCTCCAGACCGCAGACATGCTCACGCTTTCTGCTTTAAGCTGCTTTATTGTTCTTCTTTGCCGGCATTTAACCAATAGCATCTCTGCAACAAAGTGATGTCATGCCACATGCATTGCTGTTACTGTGTGGAGTCAAGAAAAAGGTCTAACTCTGCCACCACATAACTATAGACGTGTTAAAAAATAATGACAATATATATTTGAGTCCTTATCGGGAGGTAACATCCGATTCCAATCGAGTCTGAAACCGCATGATCAGACCCGATGTCCAATCATGTGATCGGGTGTGGACATCCTTACATGAAACATTAGGCCATGAATATTTTTTTAAATATTCAGACCAAAACGGAACAATAATTTTTATACAAATGAAAGTTTACACTTTTTTTTTTTAAATAAGACGTGAAATAAAAACATAAAAAAACACTAGTCCATCCAAACATACACCATATAGAATAAATAATATACACAATCAGGTTTTACTTGGTCAAACTCAAAATATTAAAAATGGAGTAGAAAAATAAGAGTAAAATTGTCCATGAATTATAAGTGCCCTACTTTCAACTCTTTAAAAGATAAGCAAGGAAGAGGCCATACATTTTTCAAACTTTTTAGAAGAATCTGCCCTAACAAAAATGAATTTTTTCAAGCTTAAGATGAGCAACCATTTCAGTCAGTCATTTATGAAAAGTAGGTGGTAAAGTGGATTTCCAATCCATCAAGATCACCCTTTTAGCCACCACCATACCAAATGTAATAGACATTTGCTGATTATGTGACCAAGGTCAAGAATATTTACCTGAAAGTTTTGGAAAATTCCTGGAATTTTAGTAGTAAAAATGTGTTTGAACCCTGTTTTTAGGTCTGGAACCATTCAGCACAGATGCGGTCGTTCTGAAGACTCTGGAGTCATTAGCTGTCGGTCGATCGCTGCTGGCTGAGATTGTGGAGCGAGAAGATATACCGCTTGTTGTGCTGTATGACACTTCAGAGAACTATGATGTCAATGTGACCGCTCTATGCCTGAAGGCCCTGCAGGATAAGTCCATGGAGAATCCTCTACAGGTCAGTGAGATTAAAAATATAAATCATTAAACGTTGAAAAACTGAATAAATAATGTGCTTTCATCTGTCTTCGCTCTTCAGGTGAACAGTGTATATGCAAACGTGTGCGTCACAAATGTGTGCTCTGATGGCAGTATTTACTGTCAGTTGCCTTCTCGAGGCCATGCCAAACTCAAAGACATCATGGACAAGATTGAGGCACATTTCGTCTCTCAGGTAAAATTGTTCAATTCAGCGATTTTGAGATTACTGTTTGAAAGTTTATATGACTGTGGGAGGATTACATGTCGTTTATTTGTTTACAAGTTAACATGGGAGCTGTTAGTGTCCAGACCATTCTGCGGGAAAGTGTGTCTAGCCAAATACAAAGGCAAATGGGCAAGAGCAGAGGTGAGTTGTTATGCGTTTCTCTTTATCACTCTTGTCATGTTCTCATGTCTCCACTCGTTTTAATCATTTGATTGAAAAAGGGACTGCACAGTATATCAAAGTAGAATCTAAACTATAGTTATCAAACTGCTAGTGCTGCATTTGAATACTGTAAATAGTGCCATGTTTGATTTTCAAACCCACATAACGTGTTCATTTATTCACAATACAGTGTTGTTTTACAGTAAAGGCTGCTTGAATCAAACTCGTATCTCTGCATATGACATTGGGTTGCTTATAACATGCATTTAGGAATGCAATGTGCAACTCCTTCAATAAAATTATAATTAATTGTGTTTGTACAATTGTTAATAAGAGAAAATCATAAGGACCTTCATGTGTTTTTAACTAAAATAATAGCTCATTGGTTTAATGTTTGAAAACAAAGGTATATCAATGTAAATTTGAGCACCTATCATTTCCATACATTGCTGTTCATGTCATCTGTAAACTCATGTCTTTATATTACAGTATATTTTGCTGATCCAAATGGCACCATGTTTTTTTTCATCATTGTATAGGCCTGATGTGATTTATTATTATTATTTTTTATATATCATATCTTTTTTTAATTTTATTTGAATGTTGGTTGCATCTGTGTTCAGATCATTAACCTTCATGGCAGTCACGTGTTGGACATCCTGTTTTTGGATCTGGGGCTTCCTGCTTCTCTGGAGGTTAGTGAGCTCAGAGAGATCCCGCCGATCTTCCTCAAAGAGCTCATCACCATACCACCTCAGGTACACGCAGACACCTCGCATTCATTTTCATTCATCAATTATCACAACTGTACATGTTTACTGTTTCACATTAAGGCTGATTTATACTTCTGCGTCAAGCACACGCGTATAGTCTGGCGAAGCCTTCGCGCTGTCGCATAGCCCTTGCCGTGGCTGATGCCAACGCTGATGTGCACCTCTTTAAAAGTGTAACTACTTGTCACAACAACACGTTGTGCAAACTCTGTGATTGGTCGGCTTGGTATCGCTGACAAGTGTGGGTGGGGATGAGAGCCGGGTGAGCCGTGGAGTCCCGTGAAGGAGCTCCAGATGTAACCTGTTGTTTTGTGTTTATCTTATGATTAAAGTTGTTGTTTGTCCACCGGTTCCCGCCTCTGAATGAGCGAGTTTTAGCTACTTTAGGTATTAAGGTAGCGTTCAGAAAAAACAAAACACCTGCAAAGAAACTCGACAAAGAAGAACATAACCTCACTGCCAGCTAGCGTTTCTGAAGTGTTATTGCAAAGCAACAAAACGGTGCACAGAAGTATAAATGCACAGCTACGCGCAAGGCAGGCACCGTGGGTCACTCCAATTACTCAACGCAGAAGTATAAACCAGCCTTAAGTCTGCTGAATGAATGAAAATGCATGTTTCTGCCTTTGTAGGCTATAAAGTGTCTTCTGGAGGATCTGAATGTGGACAGGGCTGTTTGGCCTCCTGAAGCTGTCCTGTGGTTGAGAGAGACGGTGCACAACAAAGCTCCCAGTTGCATGAAGGTATTGATCATCAAGTTATTGGTATTCCCTTAGAGATGTACAGTCAAACTAGAAACTTAATCAGACACTAGATGGGGTTTTAATTTTATTCACTAGTGGGTGCAGGACACTATGGTGCATTTATGTAAGTGAGGATAGATGGCAAAACAATGTAAACTATGATGACATACCCAAAAATTCTTCATACCAGGGCTAGGTGATATTGCAAAAACAATTATGATATAATTTATATCATTCGATATCGATAATGATTGAATCTTTTTTTAACAATCCATTTAGGTATATTAAGATTTTTTTATTTTTTTTTTAACCACTTTTTTAATTTATAAACATTACTAAGGCAAATAGTTTTAATAGTCAAAAACAAAAATATTTAAACAAAATATCTGATCTCTTTATAATAAAATAAACGTAAGTGTTAAAGAGACTCTTAAACATGATGAATAAAATGATATGAAGTGTGCAATGGTAAAGGTAGATCAACATATGTGAGGTGTCAATAATAATGATACATTAAACCTCAAAATCTGTCAACAAAACAAATTATGATAATCAAATCTGAGCTTTCAAGTAAAGGAACCAGCCATCATTACTCAAATACATGTGCAACATTACAAATTGTGAAGTGATGCACAAGAAAAGAAACCAAAAAGCCACTCTGGCGACATCCTTGTATCCCTTTTTATTTACAATTTCCTCACTGCTGCTATACAGCACTCATTTACACGTGTGTTATTCTGACCTGTAGTGACAAGCGCGTGGTTTCCTTCACCATTTTCTATTGCGTCTCTAGCAACCTGGTGACAATCAACTGTTTTCTCAGAGGATGACAAACGAACAAACCATTGTTGCAGCTCTGATGCAAGTTTATGGAGAAAAGTAAAAAGCACTGCAGTGTTTGTGCATGTTTTGCAAGTCATGCACCTCCATTGGAAATGACAAACTTGCACCCTAAGCTTATTGGCATTCCTTCCAAGGCGTGCACCGCATTTTAATAAAACTAGCCTTCATAACGAAACTTCATACCAAACTTTTTTTTTACGTTATTGGCAATGCAGTCAAGTGTTTGGTCAATAACTATCGATGCTGATTTTATCGCCCAGCCCTACTTCATACAGTGGACTAAAAGTCAACAGGAACTGAAGAGGCTGCTGCAGTGAATCTGGGATACTATAGTTCAGTTTTGGTGTATTGTATCCATTAAATAATTTCTATCTGACATTATCCAGATAAATTTGTTCTGACAGTTTAACTGTTCTTGTGATTTATTTTCGTTTTTGAGTTGCATGAGTATATTTGTAGGAATAGCCAACAATGCATTGTATTGAGTGAAAATTATCTGTTTTTCCTCTTATGCCAAAAATCATTAAAATATAAAGTAAAGATTATATTCCATGAGGACATTTAGCACATTTCCTACTGAAATCATATCAAAACGTGAAACAATTTATTAGTGTTGTTGTTATTTGTATTTTTTTGTAGAATGAATGATTAAGAAACAGTTATGATTGTAAATATTATATTGAATATTTAGTACAAGTGTTGTCATGAATATAGCCAATGCTGCTGATATAGCATTTAATATGATTAATTTATTTACGTTTTAAAACATAATTCTTGATTGGATTGTAATATGCATTGCAAAGTACTTAATTTGATTAACTTTAATGCTAATTTTCTCAGTATTTTGATTAAAATTTTTTGTTTCCAGTTTTTCAAATTGTTGTTTCTGGGCCAAATATCATCCTATTCTAACAAAACCATACATCAATCTCAGTTATAAAAATTACCCCTATGACTGGTTTTGTGCTCCAAGCACAGAACTACTGTATAGCAAATACATTTTGATAGTGTAAGAAGCAGAAGGTATCTAAATAATTTTTGCTCTGACTGTTGATCTCTTTCAGTCATTTAGTGAAAGTTTCTGTAGATTCATACTGCAGAAAACAGACTGTCGCAATGTACACTGTATTGTTTGTGTTTAGATAGTGAAGCTTGATGAGACCAGGACTGTGCACATTTACCTCTTCCTTGGCAACGAGGCTCACGACCTTCACGATAGTGTAAACCGCCAGCTCTCCTCCTGTCCTTTCTGGAAGCAAGACGTCTACGCCAGCAAGATCAACAAGGCTTCTGAACTGTTCTTACCTGAGGCAGGAGACACTTCCGATTCGTCTCCTGCTCCATCTAATGCCCTCACACTGCCCCCTCAGTTGAACTTACCACTGGTTGGGCAGAATATGGATGTGTTTGTGTCTGTCGCATGCCACCCTGGACACTTTGTGCTGCAACCATGGCAGGATCTCTACAAGCTGGTGGTGCTGATGGGAGAGATGGTTCTGTTTTACAACAAACAGGAAGTCACCCCAGTCGACATACAGAAGAATAACGTCTATGCTGCCAAGATTGACAACAAGTGAGATCTGAATGGCATCTCTGATCATAGTTATTCCATCCTCTGCAGAAAATGATTAACTCTCTTTTTGCTGTGATCTTTATTTATAGTTGGCATCGTGTTTTGGTTAAGGGGCTCCTGACCAATGGTTTGGTGTCTGTGTATGAACTGGATTATGGGAAGTACGAATTGATCAACTATTCCCAGCTCCAGCCGCTCATCGAGGAGTTCAGGCAGCTGCCATTCCAGGGTATTTCTGCTCAGCTGGCTGGTAAGAGACAAGCTAGAGCCCACTAGAGCTAAAACAGTATTATCTTTTAAAAGATTTAGCTTTTTTTAGCCCTAATATTTTACATTTTTGCTCTGAATTTTTGCTCTGAAATTGCTTAAAGGGGTAGTTTACTCATAAATGTTTATTCATAAATGTGATTGTAATAAAGTTCACGGCCGCCAGGAAGAAGGAGGCGGAGAACCGACAAACCTTTAAATAGGCCTAAGACTGTTGAAATAAAAAAAGAAATCCACTATTTCTCTTTTATGCTATTCAGGAGCCATGTGCACCCACTGACAGGGTAAACTCTGCTTTTCTCTCTCTTTCAAGTTCAAAGCAAACTTGAATGCCAAAGCATTTTAGATATCTAAAATAGCCTATGTAATATAGCCTAATGACATCATCAAATAATAATATAATCAGCTAATGAGAAATAAATGACAGAAAAAGGACTAAAAACAGACAATATCTCTAAAAATGGTAATAATTACAAGATTAAAATGTGTAGATTATTTAAATAAGGCAAATGAGTTGATTAACCATTACTAATGGTGTAGGTTTATTTTGCAGCCAGTTTAGATGCATTTTTTCATCCTTTCTGGCTATATAGTAAAGTTTTTCTGAGTCATTTAGATTAAAGAATGAATTATTTAATGTTTCTCTCACTCTCGTGTCAGTTGCGAAGCCAAGCGAAAGTAGGCTTAAGTTAAAAGCTAATGCAAAAACGCATACGATTAACGAAAGCTTTGAAAACAAAAGCCGAATCCTGGATATTTCAGGAGCTTTAGAAACACGGCCGGATGAATTTTTTAAGTGCCAAAAAGGCACGTCTCTGTGGGTCTTCAGAACACGTGAGACTGTGGGAGTGTTGACTGTCTCACCGCACACAGAACGAAACGGGTAAATGAGAGAAGTTTTTCTACTACTTAATCGATCGTGGATGTTTGGTTATATTGGGCGAATACAAAATAGTGTAGAAGGATGATAATAATAGTAAAAAAAATGTGTCACTAAATATATTTGGGCAGCTGTTAATATACCTGGGCGGCCTGCGCAAGTAAAGTCTGTGTGGAAAGAACTATGTACAATGCAAGTCAATGGCTACCAGTACCTTGAGTCAAATAACAGTCAAAACTAAATTAATATCTATGGATCCTGACTGATAAGATTGAAGACATGTAAAGTTAATTGATTGATTTGTGCAAGAAACTGAACATTTACAACATAATTGCCTTAACAAAATATCTATATTATCTATATTCAGTGAATTAAATCAATAATGGTAGGAAACCAGTTGAAAGAAGATTATTCCGAATAAGTATCCAAGTTCGGGACATTTGGATGGATAATCCAGGGTGTCCACGGGGTCTTAAAGTCTTAAAATGTAAATGCAAATAAAATTGTATTTCAAAAACAAAATTTTATGCTTTAAAAAGTCTTACATTTACTGAAATGTTGTGTATAATAATAAAAAATAATTTTACGCAGGTCTTATTTGTCCATGTAAAAATACCCAATCGGGTCAACACTCATCCAATCACCAACAGTCCATCTCAGTAGAACTCTATTTACCAAGATGGTTTATTATCTTTCTTACAATAACATTTGTTTAAAACTTTTCTCTGTACTATTATAGGCATATATGGGTGGATAAGAAATAAACTAAATTAGGATTTTTTTGATGAGGCAAGTAGAACTATTTTTCATTAGAAAAAAATCCTTCGCCCTGTATAAGTCTGAGATTTCATTTATAGTGGTCTTAAAATGAGCCCTAAAACCAAATAGATGCAGTTACAATCATTGAGATATGTAAAATATCAAATGCATTAAGGCTGCATGATAAATCGAAAAAAGATCGCGATCTCGATTCAACCCTACACACTATCTTCAGCTTTTCTACGATTCAGCCAATTATATTTTCAAGGTCAGGAGAGAAGAGTAAAGGCAGGCGCACAAGTCTTTTCATTGTTTTATATACGCTGCTAGGCAACATAAACACCTCCAAATGGTGTTAAAAGTGTCACTTACTGTATTTATAAGGTAAAATTCACCCAAAAATGTCATTTCTGTCTTAATGTAATGATATATTCGCGCGCGCTTGCCCCGACATGGCTACTTTAGTGAACAGAACCTGCATAGGCTGTGAATAACAGCTAAAAAAAGATGTAAATAAAGTTCAGTTTGCACAGAGCGATCGTTTGAGAGCCGCGTAGAAAGTATGATTTGCATGTGTGTGTTTTTTTTCTCACAACAGACATGACATGAACGCATGCTTCAGTGCAACAGGCGCGCACATCATTTAAATGATCACATTTTAGAGTTATAATTACGACAATCACTTGATATGTTTTTTTTTTTTTATAGCAAACACAGTGTTGTGCATGAAAACAAATGTTTACTGGGTCAGTATAACTACTCTAGCCTATATAATGTTGAATATAATGCAGGAGGGAATCTGATAATGACAAATGTCTCATCTTACCAGTGAAAAAATGGTCTAATAATGTTGTCAATGACAGATTGCAAGCATATGTCTCAAACATAATAATTCAACATTAGAATTATGTATAGTTGTATTCTGATGTCATCACTTTACTGTGAATTAACAAACAGGACATGTTTAGTCTGTTCAAATCCATCATTCCATGTCTATACAAAATGTAGCATTTAACCAACAGTAGACCTACACATAGGCCTAATATTATTATTGTTGTTTTGCCATATGTTTGAGAAAAACAATAATAATAGCCTACTCATATTAACCTTTATTTTACACCTACAGAATCGTGAGAAAATCGTGATCTTGATTTTAAGCAAAATAAATGGTGATTCTCATTTTAGCCAGAATCGTGCAGCCCAAAAATGCATTATTAATATCTAGCATACCTCAGAAGCTATAACAGATTTTCGTGTGAAATGCTTGTTTTCAGATGTCAAGCAAGAGGTCTGGTGCGAGGAAGCGTCTATGGTGTTTCGTAACCATGTGGAGAAAAAGCCGCTGGTGGCCCAGATCCAGTCCGTTGAGGAGGGCGAGTGGCCCTGGGAGCGCAAAATCTCAGTCTACCTAGTGGACACCACACAGGAGAACAACGACATCTGGATCCACAACATTATGAAGGAGTTTTTAGATGAGATCAGCAGAGATGCTTGAGACTCTCAGAACTGCACTTTCCCAGAACATCCCAGAACATTTAATATAAACATTAAGAAACCTTAATCTAGAAGACGTGTTTGGTGGACGCATGTCATGTTAGCTCATTTTATTTTTGTACGTTCCTAAGTTATCAGTTGTCGTTCTGAGCGCTATTGGGAAAGAGACTTTATTTTTTGCCGTTAATATTAATATGTCATTCCTATAATAAATTGTTGCCTGAACATCTACCCTTACTGTCTTTGCAACAGGGTCATTTGTCTTAGTTTGATTTGCTTTGTTTTTGTGAGATACACTAATACTTTTGCATCGTTTGTACTTTTTGATTTTGCACTTTGGTTTGTTTGCTGTGTTTTATGTTGTTTACTAGGAAAATGTCCTGATTGTTAAAGAATGTTTGTGTTTAGGTGTTCAGGTTTGTTGTATTAAAAAAAGACACGACACACTTGAGTGACTGTTGTTTTTCACTGCAGCGTAATTCAGCCTTGAGTTTTGAGGAAAGCCTCTGATTGGTGGGAAGAATGAAAAGCGTCACTTGATTGGCAGGACTTCCAGTGGGCGGGGCCAAGCACTCGCGCTGCTCTCGGTTTGTGGAAACTCTTTGATCGCCACCGACTGGACTTGTTGAAAGAGGGCTCGAGCGGTAACAACATTTAATATTGGGACTTTTCTCCGCCGTGTCAGTCGTCGTTCTTCTATGAAACGCGGACCTAAGGATTCATTGCTAGAGGCTGCAGCGCGTTTGTGTGAATTAACAGCTCCGAAAAGAAACCATATCTGGTCAAAGTATTCAGCTGTCACATGCGCTATATATAGTGTGGGATAAGCGCTGTCTGAAGTAAGTGAGAATGATAGACGCTCCGGCACTAACACGCTTTGTTTTCCTCCTAACAAAAAGCCTTCAAACACACACTTAAGCTCGGTGAAAACTGTTTACTTGAAGAGCAATAATTGGTTTTGAGGTTTGAAATATGTTTTTTAGTGTACGAAGTTATCTGGTAAGAAGCAGCTCAACTCTAGTCGGACTTCTTAAATGAAGTGGAAAAGCAGTTTGTTTGCGGAGATGAAAATTTGTTTATAATTACTCGTTTATTGATTGGGGAAATCTAAACTGGAGGTGATATGGTATGATGGGTGTATGATGGAGTTAACTGGTTAATGTCCTTCTGTTGTATCCACCAAGGACAATGGAGATGGTTTAAAGAGCAGAGGCCATCTTTCAGTTTGACTACTTACCTCATCCTAAAATGTATTATCATACTATATATATATATATATATATATATATATATATATATATATATATATATATATATATATATATATATATAACTCCGTTTATCTGATGTTTAAAATCAATTTTAATCAAAATTAATTTTTTTTATACATTTAGCATGTTAACTAGAGAAACAAGGTACCTGCAGGGTCTTAAAATGTCTTAAATGTCAAAAACTAAATTTTAGGTTTTAAAAAGTCACTGAAATAATGTCTTGTACACTGTAAAAAAAATGCTGGGTACCACACAATCGATTTGGGGGGAAAACATGAAGGAATTAAGTAAACTTACTAGTTTTTACAAATATAAGTGGATTAAACAAAACAATTAAATCGTCCCAAAAATCCTCAATTGTGTTGATTCAGCTCAAATAAGTAGTTTGAACAAATAGCAAACATAATCTTTTTGAGTGAAATCATTTTAAATGGGTCTTAATCCAATTACCAACAATACATCTTAATAAAACTTAGCAAAACTATATTCATAACTTATATTCAGAGTGTCTGAGTGGTCTTAAATTTCAAAAACTAAATTTAAGCCTTTAAAAGTCTTAAATTCACTGAAATATTGTCTTGTAGGTCTTAAATAATTTTAAACGGGTCTTATTTTTCCTTTGTTTATGTAAAGCTATACCCAACAAATTCAACAAGTATCCAATCACCAACAATACATCTCAATAAAACTTTTAGCTAAACTCTATTCATAATAAATATTATAACATTTTGTTGTGCATTTAGTTTATTAAAGTTATTTATTTTTTAAGAGTTTTGCTTTAATTAGTATGTATACAACTATGGTCTGCTTGTTTTGATACATTAATTAAAATATGTGGCTAAGAAATAACTAATTAGAGTTAGTTTTTTGATCGGGCAAGTGAAAAAAAAAATTCTACTGCACAATTTTAAACATCCTTAGCGTTTAGCCCTATATAAGTCTGAAATTTCATTCTCGATGGTCTTAAAAAGTCTTAAATTTCACCATTTGGTGAAACCTGCAGAAACCCTGAGAAAGCAAAAGCAAACTAATGTTCACTGACATATCCAAACGTCAAGGATGAAAATTAGTAAAGCGTATTTACTGTCCAACGTTAAAATAAAGTTAGATTTTTCTGCTTGCCCAGTATAAATGTGAAGAAGTACCTCAGATGCTTTGAATAATCCACTTATATAATGTGCTACTGTATAATGCTGATTTTCATCAGTGCCATCTACACTACCTGACAAAAGTCTTGTCGTCGATCCCAGTTGTAAGAGCAACCAACTTGACTTCTAGTTGATCATTTAGAAAAGTGTCACAAGGTAGATTTTTCAGATGAATCATCTGTTAAACTGCGCCACAATAATCACAAATACTGCAGAAGACCTATTGTAACCTGCATGGACCCAGGATTCTCACAGTGATCAGTCAAGTTTGGTGAAGGAAAAATCATGGTTTGGGTTTACATTCAGTATGGGGGCATGTGAGAGATCTGCAGAGTGGATGGCAACATCAACAGCCTGAGGTATCAAGACATTTGTGCTGCCCATTACATTACAAACCACAGGAGAGGGAAAACTCTTCAGCAGGATAGCGCTGATTGACCAGTCCAGTCACCAGACATGAACATTATTGAGCATGTCAGGGTTAAGATGGAGGAGGCATTGAAGGTGAATCCAAATAATCTTAATGAATGGGAGTCCTGCAAGAACGCTTTCTTTGCCATTCCAGGTGACTTTAGTAATAAGTTATTTGAGTCATTGCAGAGATGTATGGATGCAGTCCTCCAAGCTCATGGGAGTCATACACAAGATTAAATCTTTTTCCACTACAGAGTGACTATATTCTACACTGTACATTATTTCTGTTAAGTGACGAGACTTTTGTCTAAGCAAAGTCAGACCTTACTGTCCTAATGAAATAATAAAAAATCCAAGCATGATCATATTTTATTTTGGTAAAATAAGCGTAATCTAGAGGCATTTGCCTTTCATATAAGCCACTTCTGATACCAAATGATCAACTAGAAGTCAAGTTATTACTTGTTGTTCCTAAAACTTGGATAGGCGACTAGACTTTTGTCAGGTATAGTGTACATGAACTGTTTTGAACAGGCCCATTAATGTATCTGTTTCTCTTGTCCTCACTAAGGTCCTGTGGTTCAGGGGCTGAAACAGTTCCTGCTTCTTTTTTTCTTTTCTTTTTTTCTGTCCCCTCCTTCTTCCTTTTTTATCATTCATCATGCTTCGTAAAGAGATGGAGAAGTACCGGGATGTGGATGAGGATGAGCTCCTGCAAAAGCTCAGTGAAGAAGAGCTCCGGAGACTCGAGGATGAACTTGAAGAGCTTGATCCCGATGTAAGTGCACTTAAAACACATCTCCGATTAGACCATAAGAGCTTCATTAATTTCCACACAATTTATGTGCACGTACAGCTCCGTTATCTATAAATACTGCTTTAAGAAAGGTTCATAAATGCCTACACTAAACCTCTTTTCCTTTTCTGGAAATTTGGTATTTGTACTGAGCTGTTACACGAAAGAAGCAAGCTGTATTTATTTACTTTTTATTTTAATTATTATTATTATTATTATTATTAATCAGCATGGTGTTGCTACTGAAAATAGTCAGGTTTTTTTTGTCTGGACTATGGTTTAGTTTTTTTGTATAATGGTGTTTGTTTTTCTGGACTGTAATTTGATTTTGAGTAGGGTTGTACCCTTTTATGGTTTGTTTGGTGTTGGAAATTGTTTCAGTTCATTTTTTTATCAAATAAATGTGAATGCCCTCTACAGTGGACTTTGCATTTAAAGGGTCACGAAACACCAAAACACTTTTTTTGAGATGTTGACAGTCATATATGTGTCCCACGCTGCTATAAACACTATTAGGACACATATATTGCACTAAAAAGTAAAAATTGGTTGTTTTTGTGTTATTTTGAGCAAATTCGTTCTTCCGGTTTGGAACAAATTTTTGAAGCTGCGTCACGGCCATGAGATACATGCGTGTAAATCCACTGTGGAGAGTGGCTGTCTGTACCTGCGAGTGCATCGTGACGTCTCTGATTGTGTGGCATTAATTCATGAGAAAGACTTTGTTCAAACCAATCAGTGTGCTCTATTGTGTATGACGTGCAACTTCATTAATATGCATGATAGCTTCGAAGACTGTTTTACCTGTTACAGTGTTCAGACGGCAGAGAGACGCCATGTTGTCTTGCCAAAACAAGTGAAAGAACGAGAATTTGGAGACACGGGTCGTCAGTGTTGCATTTATTAGTGTGCTGCGTTTATTATTGTGCTGCAACGAAGGTTTTGTTTTCATTTTCCCGCTATGAAAGCGCAGCTGGACTCACAAGTGGATTACAGTGCACGCGACACACGACTGAATGCGTTTGCAAGGAACATTTTTTACCCGAGAGCTTTTCGCATCTGGAAATGATGAAATCCGGATTTGCCGCTCGTCTCCTTTTAAAAAAAAGACACAGTTCCAGTTTGATTGTCCTGTCTCTACAGATTTGGTAAGTGTGCGATCAGTGCTCTTTGTTTGTTCATTCAGATGGCAAAGTTACTTCGTATATTCAGCAGTGCTCTTTCAGTTTTTGAAGACATACCATAGTCAAAATGATTTAGTTAATAAGTTTACAGTATGTTAACATCACTGCAATATTATAGTACAATATTATAGGCTGAAAGATCCGCTGTAAATGCTGCTCTCCGAGTGTAAACATGTAAACACCACAATCAAACTTTTACTGTCGTGTAGGATTTTCGCCACATTTTGTGACAGGATAGTCTATATACACACGGCTTTCTGACGCTGCCTACCGAGTGCATCTAAGTTACCGAGAAATGCGGATGATTTTTACTCCCATTCGCCGTGCAGTATCAAACATTCCATTAAAACTCCACTCTCCAGCAGTTCCTCGCTTTCAATATCTCGTTTGTCACGGGGGGACATGCAGGAAATGTTCCTGAATAAAAAGTGAAAGTGCCAAACTGCAGTTAAAGTCGACAAATTAATAATTTGGCAAGTAATTCAATTACTGGTGTCCATGTAGTCACTGTCTTTCTCCCCTGCGTTTGTGTGTCCAAACGGAAACTCCCATATTTGCAAATCTTTCCCTCCCCCAACACTCCCACCTAAACAGAGCTGGACACGCCCACTTTCCTGACTTTTTCCAAACTAGAGGTGTGAAAACACCCTGCTGAGACAGGGGGGTTTCATGGCCCTTTAAACCATTCAAGTTAAATGCAAAAAATTAAGTAGCAGGATGTAGTGAACCCCCCCGCACACCCAAAAAACATTATGGGCAGCCATTTGTCTTGAAAGCAATTAGGGTTTTAGGGTATTTTGCGCAAGGGCCTCAGAATGAAGATTGAATGTGGAAGAGAACGCCGTTCAAGCTGAACCCACAACCTTTGGGTTACAAGTTTTACTCTCTAAACAGTAGACGACTGTAGAAATGTAAAATACCACTTTATTCCTGTGGTCTTTGCTGGTCTGAGCTGTGTTTAGATACTGTGGTTTTCATTACATAAACACCGGTGTTTGTTTCTCTTTTTTATTTCGTTGCTACCTAGTCTGGTTTCTTTGTTTGGCCTTTTGGTGTTGTTCAACTGCTCTGCTGATAGTTTTATAGTATAAAGGTGTTTGTTTCACTGAACTCTTTTGTTTTGATCCGTGTTGTACCTCTTTGCCATTTTGTTTAAGAAGCTCACTCTATTTGTGTGTTTTTGTTTGTCTGGGCTGTTGTTTCTCCGTTATGTCTGTTATCCAGACAATTTTTGTGATGTATAATGTTTGATGTTTGCTGCTTTAAGAAGCCCACTTTATTCCATTGTTTTGTTTGTCTGGACTTTTGTTTCATAGTCATCTTTGATCAGCTTAGCTTTTTTCATGTATTAATTAGGTTTGTTTGACAGGAATGTGTTGCTATACCTAATCTGGTTTGTTTGCTTGCCCTGGACTTTATTTTTAGTGGTGTTTGTTTGACTGGATTGTTTCATTTTAGACTTTGTTGTACCTTATTTAGGGCAATATGATGATATCTATATCGTATGGACGAAATAAAAAGTCTGTCATTTAGTATTATTTATATTATCGTATTATTCTTATTATCGTATATTTTGTGTTGTGTCGTAAGAATAAATAGTTTATGGTAATACTAAGGCTGCATGGTGGCGCAGTGGATAGCACGTTCGCCTCAACGCAAGAAGGTCGCTGGTTCGAGCCTCGGCTGGGTCAGTTGGCGTTTCTATGTGGAGTTTGCATGTTCTCCCCGTGTTCGCGTGGGTTTCCTCTGGGTGCTCCGGTTTCCCCCACAAGTCCAAACACACGTGGTATAGGTGAATTGAGTAAGCTAAATTGTCCATAGTGTATGGGTGTGAATGAGAGTGTATGGGTGTTTTCCCAGTGATGGGTTGCAGCTGGAAAGGTATCCGCTGCATAAAACATATGCTGGATAAGTTGGCAGTTCATTCCGCTGTGGCGACCCCAGATTAATAAAGGGACTAAGCTGAAAAGAAAATGAATAAATGTTGAAAAGCATTTAATATTTATTTTTTATTTTTGTGTTCTTAATTAAACATTTGCCATGAAGTTCTAAATAAAGTGAGGAAAAATGTGCATGAATCAGTAAATTTTAGAGTAGATACTTTAAAAAAGATGTAGTCCTTGTATATGTATTCAGTGTGTATATATACAGTAGTCAACATTTGAAGTTATTCATTAAAATTGTCCTAAAACTATTGAACACCATCATTTTTTTTTGGAAAATTTTGAAAAACGTTTTGGATCCACTTAAAATGTTGACTACTATATATATATATAAAATATATATATTATATATAATAATATATATATATTATTATTATTATTGTTGTTATTTATTTATTTTTTTACAGAAAAGCTACTGTATCATTATCATGATATGAGATTACTTATACTTTGATATGAGGTTTTTGTCATATTGCCTAGCCCTAACGGTATTGTGTGTTGTTTATTTAGTCGTTCATTTATTCATTCATTCATTCATTCATTCATTCATTCACTCATTCATTCATTCATTCATTCATTCATTCATTCATTCATTTTCCTTTGGCTTAGTCCCTGTATATTAGGGGCACCACAATGGAATGAACCGCCAACTATTCAACTATAGCATAGGTTTATGCAGCGCATGCCCTTCCAGCCGCAACTCAAAGTATTGGGAAACACCCACGCACTCTCGCTTTCACACACTCATACACTGCGGCCAATTTTTTAGTTCATCCAATTCACCTATAGCACGTCTTTGGACTGTGGGGCAAACCGGAGCACCTGGAGGAAACCCGCGCCAACACTGGGAGAACATGCGAACTCCACATAGAAATGCCAACTGGCCCAGTCAGGACTCAAACCAGTGACCGCCTTGCTGTGAGGTGACAGTGCTAACCACTGAGCCACCGTATCGCCCTTATTTAGTCGTTTGTTTGTTTATTCGATTGTTGGAGATTGTGTTAGATGCATGTTATGTTTTAAAAACACACTTTTTTCCTGTCATTTTTGTTAATCTGGACTTTAATATAGTATGGCTAGATTACGGTTATTATTGTATGCAGTAGTGTTTTTGTGGCATTTGTTTGACTGGGATTTGTTTTTGTAAAGTGATGTTTGTTTTCTGGATTCCACTGTATCTAAGATGTCTAGCTTTGTCTGACGTTGGACATTGTTTCACTGTAATTTTAGTTTAAGAAAGACACTTTATTGTTGCAGTTTTTGTTCATCTGGATTTTAATACAGCCATCTACAGTATGTTTGGCTAGACTATGGTTATTGGATTATATTGTTCATTCATTCATTCATTCATTTTCCTTTGGATTAGTCTCTATTTCAGAGGTTGCCACAGCGGAATGAACCGCCAACTATTCCAGCATACAGTATGTTTTACACAGCGGATGCCCTTCTAGTAGCAACCCAGTACGGGAAAACACCCAAACACACTCATTCACACACACACTCATACACTACGGACAATTTAGTTCATCCTATTCATTTATAGCGCATGTCTTTGGACTGTGAGGGAAACCAGAGCACCCGGAGGAAACCCACGCCAAAACGAGGAGAACATGCAAACTTCACACAGAAATGAGAACTAGTTTAGCCGGGACTCGAACCAGCAACTTTCTTGCTGTGAGGTGACAGTGCTAACCATTGAGCCACCGTGCCGCCTTATTATATTATATTATATTATATTATATTATATTATATTATATTATATTATATTATATTATATTATATTATATTATATTATATTATATTATATTATTTTATTTTATTTTATATTGCATACAGTAGTCTTTGTATTTATTTTGTTGTGGCATTTGTTTGATTAGGTTTTATTTTTCTATAGTGGTGTTGGTTTTCTGGCCTTTAATTAAGCTGTAGTCTAGCATTTTCTAACATTGGGTATTGTTTCAGTGCAGTTTTAGTTTGAGAAAACAGCTTTATTGTTGCAGTTTTTCTTTTTCACTCCTGTGTTGCATCACACTGACATTTCAGAGTTGACTATCACGGTCAGGACTGAGATGTTTCACAGTGGCTGCTGGAGTGGGCATTGTTGTATTGCAGCGGTATTTTTGGGAACACGTTGTAATAAAAAGTGCTCTTTTTCTCACTCAGACCACAGTTTTATATTTGCTCTTCAGGAATCTGGTTTGACTCCAGCATCTAAGCACTTCTTGACAGATTTAGACACAGTTTAAAGATAAATGGCCAGCTGCAGAGACGAGGAAAAAGAGAATTTCTTTTCCCATCCTGAAATGTTCAACCTGAGGTGCAGAAGTTTACCATAAATACTGCTGCTGGAACAAAAATTAATCTGCACGAATGTAACAAAAATAAACATTCCCCACCAAAGCAGAGCCTTTCCCCGAAACATTAAACTGTGCTTTAAATGTACTAGTGGAAATCTCTATACTTTTTAATTATTTTAATGTCACTTTAGGATTCATCTCAGCCTCCATTTGTTGGGTTTTATCTGAACTAAGAATAAACAGCTTTAAGGTGTCCTATAAAGTTCTGTTCTCTCTGAAATGCTGTGTGTTCTGGATTCTGTCACCACATTTAATGCGCACATACATATACAGTACACATCCCCCAGTCGCTCTGCGGCCCTTTTTTCTGGATATGGGCTGATAGGCCTTGACTTGGAAGAATGTTATCATTGCTCAATGTGTTTCAGGCAGCACTAGACACAAGAGAGAAAACCTGGTTTAGCTCAAGCTTAAGAAATCTGATAAAGTCTAATCAAATTTAGGGCACTTGATACAGTTGAAGTCAGAATTATTAATCCCCCTGAATTATTAGCCCCCCTGTTTATTTTTTTCTCCAATTTCTGTTTAACGGAGGGAAAAAATTTTCAGCACATTTCTGAACATAATAGTTTTAATAACTCATTTCTAATAACTGATTTATTTTATCTTTGCCATGATGACAGTAAATAATATTTTACTAAATATTTTTCAAGACACTTCAATACAGCTTTAAGTGACAAAGGCTTAAATAGGTTCATTAGGTTAACTGGGCAGGTTAGGGTAATTAGGCAAGTTATTGTATAACGATGGTTTGTTCTGTAGACTATCAAAAAAATATAGCTTAAAGTTGCTAATAATTTTGTCCCTAAAATGGTTCTTAAAAAATTAAAAACTTCTTTTATTCTAGCCGAAATAAAACAAATAAGACTTTCTCAGAAAAAAAATATTATCAGACATACTGTGAAAATGTCCTTGCTCTGTTAAACATAATTTGGGAAATATTAAAAAAAAAAAAATGCAAAGTAGGGCTAATAATTCTGACTTCAACTGTAGTTTCATTGTCAGGGTATCCGCGGGGTCTTAAAAAGTCTTAAATCTCAAAATCTAAATTTTAGGTCTTAAAAAGTGTTAAATTTACTGAAATATTGTCTTGTAGGTAGGGATGCAACGATTATAGATTTTGGTTGTACAATTATAGTCTGAGGAATAATCATGGTTTCATGGTTATCACGATTTATCTGCATTCAATAATTTAAAAACACTACTAGTTTAGAAAATCACATGAAAACTCCTTATATTTTAAAGTGTTGTTTATTGCTGCTCCGTGACTAAATAATAAAGCACAAAATAATAATAATAATAATAAAACAATGGGCCATTTCTTTTTGGACTTAAAAATAAGTGAAAAAAAGTTTTTGGCATTTAAACATAAGTAATAATTTTACACTGAAAATAAATGGCAGAACAATAAATAAATAAATAAATAAATCAAAATAAGAATAAATAAAAAAAGAATTTGTCTAATGTAAATCTAAGCATTATATTAGCTAAGTATTTCCCTTTTAAAGAGAACAAATGTAGTCAAAGGCTGCTGAACCTCTCTCTAAAAGGCACTTTTGATAAATTATATTATGAACTTGTTTGGTATTTTCATTTTGTGATTTTTTTTTTTCTCTTTGGAGTAGAAATAATATATATATGACATATTGACTCTTGATGCGCTAATGCTATTTTTTCGTGCTGCGTGACGAAAAGAAAAGAAATAACGAAGTTGCACGCACAAAAGATGTGTGAACAGCCCTTAGTTAATAGCCTCAGCCATAGTTAATCCAATGTGCATTGCGCATTAGCCTCGGGGTACAAGCTTGGAACGTTAAACTAGCGCACAGTTGGCAAAACTTTAATTGCAGCAGTTTTGTTCTGTGCAGAAACAAAACACGATGTTGAGAAGACTTTACGATTAATTAACCGTGACGAATTAATAATAGCACGGTTAATAGTGAAATCGGTTAATCGTTGCATCCCTAATTGTAGGTCTTAAAACTTTTTAAACAGGTTTTAATTTTCCTTTTTCTTGTATTGCTACCCAATCTGGCCAACACCAACAATCCATCTCAATAAAACTTTAAATTTTTTATTCAAAAAGGTCATTTTAAAGGTAATTTTATTCTATTTGCCATAATAATTTGATTATTTTTGTAACAATAACATTTGTTTAAAAATGCTCCATGTATTTACTGCTGAGGACACTGACCTGGACAGATTGTTGTGCATTCACAAAATTTCATTCACAATGGTCTTAAATATGCAGAAAGCCTGATTGTGCTGTAAGGGTATCAGTTAGCATGCTAATTTAAAGCAATAGGACACCCTAAAATTATACTTTGCTTTAATTTACTCACCCTCAGGCCATGTAAGATGTAAATGACTTTTTTCTTCAGTAGGACAAATATTTATTAGATTGAAAGGATTATTAAAATGGAGATAAATGTCTAGTGGCACTTTTTGAGTGAATAACATATACAGGGAATAAGTAAAAATAATAATTAATAAAAATAAAAAAGTAAATTAAAGGTATATTTCACCCAAAAATGACTCACTCGAGTGGTTCACAGCAAAGTCCTCTGAGTAAAATTTACTCAATTTAGAGAGTATTTGGTTTCTCTTTAAACACGGTGAAACATGTTGGTAATAAGTAAAGCTGCTATTTGTGGAGTTGCTTAATGATCCTCTGCTGAGATTTTGAGAGATTCAGTGTATTATATCTGTTATATATGTAACTGTTACTGTTGCTGTAAACTTTATTGTCCCCTTTTGGGCCGATTTGTTCTGCAACATACTAGATTTACAACACATATATCATACCACACCACATACTTAAGACAAACATTAATAGTACTAAAAAACAGCAACTCTGATGATCGCACAAGGAACAAATGAAAATTTAAATCTGTTGGTCCTTGCCAAAGGGGCCCTATACCGAGATCCTAAGGGTGTGACTGAAGTCAGTTGTAGTTTTGTGTTTTTCTTCTGTGTTTGTGTTTATTAACAGCAGGTGTTCATCATCAATGCTCAATCATCACCTCATTAATCCTTTCATTGTCTCATTAACTTGAGTAACTTTAACTCAATTTAGAGAGGGACCAAATACTATCTAAACTGAGTAAATTTTACTCAGAGAATATTGCTGTGTTCCAAACCTTTATGAGTTTCCTATTTCTGTTGGACACAAAATAATTTATTTTGGCTCTTGATAATGCACAAGGCCTTATGAAGTAAATTGATTATACTCTCTAAGAAATGAAACAATATTTACTCAGTTATTACCTTTACACAATTATTACTGTTATGTAACATGTAGATGACTTTTTTTCTTCAGTGGGGCAAATATTTATTAGCTTGAGAGGATTAATAAAATGGAAATAAATGTCTAGTGGCACTTTTTGAGTGAAGAACATATACAGTGATGTGGTTTCAAACCTTGATAAGTTCCCTTTTTCTGTTAGACACAAAAGAAGATATTTTGAAAAATGTTAGAAAACCTGTAACCATTGTCTTCCATATAGAAAAAAAAGTAAATGCTATCAAAGTCAGTGGTGACATTGATCCCAACATTTTTCAAAGTAATTTCTTTTGTGTTTAAAAGAAAAAGAAACTCAAACAGGTTTGTGACATGTGAGGATTAAGTAAATGATGACATGATTTTCAGTTTTGGGTGAACTATCCCTTTAATACCTATGACTCTTGATAATACAAAGGGCCTTATGAAGTTAATTGATTATACTCTATAAGAAATGAAGCAATATTTACTCCATTATTACCTTTACACAATTATTGCTGTTACTATTGCTGATACTAAAAATATTCAATAATGTTCTACTGAAGAAAACATTAAGTCTCACCTACTTTCTGGATGGCCTGAGGGTGATGAATTAACTGCAAATCTTAATTTTGGCAGAACTGCCCCTGTAATATTTCAATATGATAGTTGGATGTCAGAACTAATGTTTGAAGAATGATATTGTTTTTAGAACGCACTGTTGCCGGCGGGATACAGACAAAGGGATCAGACTAAGAAAGCTCCGACAGGAACGTTCCAGAGAGATAACCTTCTGGCTCACCTCGAGAAACAAGCCAAAGAACATCCAGACCGAGATGATCTAGTTCCCTACACTGGAGAGAAAAGAGGTGAGAAATGCAGAACAATGAGAACTTTTAGAAAGTAGTCTTTTCATAAATGAGTCATTATCCACACTAACGGCGAATGTACTGGATTAATTCTGTAAGTTTCATCTTTTTGTCTTTAAAGTTTTTACTCTTTGTCTAGTATGATTAGATTGGAGGTTGGAATTGGTAATAATGTACAGTAACTCATTATATTGACTTAGGTTACACTTTTTGATGGTTTCTTTTAAACATTTTAGTGATTACAAGTACATCAACTAACATTCATATGCAAATTATAGTCTTATTTTAGGGATAGTAGAACAAGCTAATGTACAGTTAACAAAATTATTAGCTCTCCTGTGTAATGTTTTATTCTTTATCAAACATTTCCCAATGCTGGAAATGTTTCTCAAAACATATTTTCAAACCTAAATGTTTTACTAACTAATTTCTAATAGCTAAATTATTTGTCTTTGCCATGATGACAGTACACTACCTGACAAAAACCTTCTCGTTTATACCAGTTGTAAGAGCAACAATAATAAGTTGACTTCTAGTTGATCATTTGGAAAAGTGGCAGAAGGTAGATTTTTCAGATGAATCATCTGTTGAACTGCATCCCAATCATCCCAAATACTGCAGTCTATTGGAACCTGCATACAGAAATCAGTCAAGTTTGATGAAGGAAAAATCATGGTTTGGGGTTACATTCAGTATGGGGAGTGCGAGAGATCTGTAGAGTGGCAACATCAACAGCCTGAGGTATGAAGACATTTGTGCTGCCCATTACATTACAAACTACAGGAGAGGGAAAACTCTTCAGCAGGATAGCGCTGCTCCTCATACTTCAGCCTCCACATCAAAGTTCTTAAAAAGCAAAGCAAAGAATGTCAAAGTGCTCCAGGATTGGCCAGCCCAGTCACCAAACATGAACATTATTGAGTATGTCTGGGTTAAGATGAAGGAGGCATTGAAGATGTATCCAAATAATCTTGATGAACTCTGGGAGTCCTGCAAGAACACTTTCTTTGCCATTCCAGGTGACTTTATTAATAATTTATTTGAGTCATTGCAGAGATGTATGGATGCAGTCCTCCAAGTTCATGGGAGTCATACAAAATATTAAATCTTTTTTCACTGCACCATGACTTTATATTCTGTACTGTACATAATTTCTGTTAAGTGATAAGACTTTTGTCTAAGCAAGTCAGACCTTACTGTCCTAATTAAAGAATTAATAATCAAGGCATAATCATATTTTATTTTGGTAAAATAAGTGTAATATAGAGGCCTTTGCCTTTCATATAGCCACTTCTGATACCAAATGATCAACTAGAAGTCAAGTTAATATTTGTTGTTCCTAAACCTTGGATAGGCAACAAGACTTTTGGCAGGTAGTGTAAATGATAATTTACTAGATATTTTGCAAGATACTAGTATTCAGATTAAAGTGCAATTTAAAGGCTTAACTAGGGTAATTAGGTTAACCAGGCAAGTTAGGTTAAGTATGCCAACATTACGCCACATCCTAAAGCTGCTCTGTTGGATTGAGATCTGCTGATTGTGGAGGACATTGTGGCTGGGTTTCAATCTTTCTATTCCAGCCAAAAGAAATAACACTTTCTCTTGAGGAAATGTAAAATAGGAAATACTGTGAAACATGTCATTGCTTTGTTAAACATCACTTGGGAAATATTTATTAAAGAATTACAATTTCACAGGAGATAATTATTTTGTCTTCAACTGTTCTTGTAAAGGCCCTCAGGTCCTGTTTACAACTGGTTTTAGGATGTGTTTTAGTTGATCAGATTCCCGTGTTTTAATCCTCTGCTTGTCCACTTTCTTGATTTCTTTGAAGCCTTTTCTGTGGGCATTTTCTGATCTTTAATTTATTATTATTATTATTATTATTATTATTATTATAAAAATGTATCTCTGTTTGCATATAACTGTAAAAAGACTGCTCTTAACTTCTGCTCTGATAACCTCAAAACTACACCGAATGCTGTGGGATTGTGTTAGGACTGGTAAGAGAACATTGTATGTTATTGTATATTTATATTAATAATTACACTGAACAAGAACTCGGGTCGAATGCATTTTTGTGAAACTCTGCAAGTGGTAGCACTTATTAAGCATCTTATTAATTACTCAGAAATGTGTTGACAGAACAGGATTAAGCACTAAATGTTGAGCTTTTCCATCAATGTGTACATTGCCAGTGTTAAACAAGCACTATCAATGCTGAAATTATGCCACATACTTTACTGTATATTTTGAAAGATTTAATATATACAGTTTAAAACATTTTACCCCTTGCTCTCTGTATTTGTGTAAATGTGTGTTTAAAGGGAAACAGTGGGTGCCCAAGTCAAAAGTTGTTGACCCTCTACTGGAAGATGTCACTCTGGAGCCTGAACTAGAGGAGGCCTTGTCGAGCGCTACTGATGCTGAACTGTGTGATATAGCAGGTACAATACAAATATGCAACAGATAAGTAGATTTTGCTTCTTTAATTCTTAGTATCCAAGACATTCAAATGTGTGTTTATGATATGTGTACTGGATATATAATTCTAACATTATATGTTTATGTTCACAATGGAGTTTAACCCTTATGTACTGTTGGGGATGTTTTCATCCACTCTGGGGTGATTTTGAGTCTTAATTTGGCCATAACGTTTTCTGTGTTTCAGCTAGCAGAATGATTTTTTGGTGACGAATCTTATTTTGACACATATTTTGAGAAAATACTTAGGATTTTTAAAAAAACTCGATACACTCTGGGCAAATTTACTTTCCTTTAGTTATGTTAGGGATGAAAACGCCCACTAAATTAAACTGCTGTAAAAATGCATCAAATAAATAATTTTTTTTCTTTTCATTTTTTTTTGCATAAATCTGTTAATCAACCTCAGTCCTGATCAAAACTACTAAATTGTTTAGCAAATTACAGGATTTTAACTCTTTAATTGGCAAATTCATGAATGATGTCACTGATTTGGTGAAAAAAACACACAAAATGAAGTATTTTTAGTATAAATAATAATTGTGGACTGGATTTTTTAACCTTTTATCAAAGTCTTAGACATGAGTAACAACATTGCCTTTGATGCATTGTTTTTGATTGATTTTTTTTATTTTTTCTCCCTAATTTACTGTTGGTGGCTGTTTTTGCTCCTTTGACTTTCATTATAATCACATTGTTTGATTACAAAACCATGACACCATATAATCATGCATTTTTGATTGTTGGTTTATTAAAATGTATCATTTTTTACTGTTGATCATCATTTGGCACTATTAACCCTTTAGATAGGCCTGTGCAAAAAAAGCTTAGTTTCTGAATTTTATATGGATTATCCTCTTAAATATAATATGTGGATTCGTGGGCCGAATTTACATAAAACACTTTTTCCTGACTCTTTTTTTAAATGCTTATATCAAATATAATTTTTTTGAACTTGCTTTGACTATAAGAGAGTAACATTTTTAGACAGTTAAAAATAGTGTTTGGGACATTTCATATGCTGCAAAACAGTTGCAAGATGACACTGTATGTCTGTAACAAAATATAAAACATTCAAAGTATTTTAAGTAGCCACTTAAGAGCTAAAATGTGCGTGTGTGGACACTCAAGCCCTAGGACAGGCATGTCCAAACTCGGTCCTGGAGGGCCGGTGTCCTGCAAAGTTTAGTTCCATCCCCAATCAGACCCACCTGGGCTAGCAAATCAAGCTCTTACTAGGCTTTCTGGAAACATCCTTGCAGGTGTGTTGAGGCAAGTTGGAGCTAAAATCTGCAGGACACCGGCCCTCCAGGACCGAGTTTGGACACTCCTGCCCTAGGAGGTTATAACAGCAAATTAAAGTGTGTGTATGTGTGTCTGTGAGTGTGTGCGAGTGATCTTTATGCACTTACATTGATGTGTCTGAGAAAATCAAAATAAGTATCTCAGCTTTCAGAACTACATGGAGTAAACAAAAACAAAGACTGTGTATTTATGCACCATCAAATGTGGTTATAATGGAAGTGGCAAAAACAGCCACCAACAATAAATTAGGGAGAAAAAATGAAAATCTAACAATGTATCAAAGCTAATGTTGTTACTAATCGTTCACATGTTCAAGACTGTGATAAAAGGTAAAAAAAAAAAACAGTTTGAAAATACATTGTTGAAAATACGTGTGTGTTTTATCACCAAATCAGTGACATAATTTATGAACTAGGCAATTAACTAGTTAAAATTCTGTAATTTTCTAAACAATGTAATAGTTTTGATCAGAACTGAAGTTGATTAACAGATTTAGGCAAAAAATGTGAAACAAATATTTATCTGATGCATTTTTGCAGCAGTTTAATTCAGTGGTTGTTTTTATCCCCAACATAACAAAAGGGGAGTAAAGCTGAACAGTGCACAAGGGTTAAAATAGTAAATATTCTTTAACCTTACTTCATCTTGATTAAGTCATTATAATTCAATTCATCACCTTCTACTCACTAATTTCCTTATTAATTCATATTAAAATGGGTGTAATTTTATTGACTTATTCTCACTTCCTGTGTGTGTCTGTCTCACTGTGTGTATTTGTCAGGTCTTTCCTATAGTTTTCTCCACTCCATTTTCACATCTTCATTCCTCGTTCTGTCTGTCCACTTTCTTGCTCCATCATTATTAGGCCACGGGTCCCTCCAGTAGGTTTATCTGCAACATTGCATGCTGCTTAGTGTTTGCATGGTATGTTCAGCATGTTAAGTTATCTGCGTGATCCTTGAAAAATAAAATCTTGTCTAGCTGTCTTTTCTCTCTTAAGACACACTTTATACTCACAAGAAAGTGCAGCGACGTTCTTCAAACTTCATTGTTTTGTTTTTAAAAAAGGAATTTATCATACAGATTTGAAACAACAGGGTAAACAATACATTTTATTTTTAATTGGATTAGTTCTCTACGTGTGATTGTCCTGAAACTGCCTGTACCTCTCTTTTTTCCATAACAATGACTCATTCATGTGCGCTAAAGACACATGCCTACCAAAAAAGGGGAACAAAGTTTTCTGCAGGCTAAAAAAAAAACCTTCTCACTGTCAGCCACTTACTTTTCCCCTCATTTAGCATGATGGAGCAGTTGCCTTTAAAATGAGGTCAATCTTTTTCTTTTTCTTTGGGAATCTCAGTATCTTGTTTTAAAGCTACAGTAGTCGTACAGTATATGTACAGGCAGATTGAGCTTCATATGGGAATGAGGTTAGTTCAGTTGTCTTTGGCGCAGGGTCAACAATCAGATGTGGTATACACGCCAGACTCATAAATTGTACTTTCCTCTCAACTCGCTATACAGATGTTTTGCTGTCCTTTTTTCATGTTTCAGTCTGTACTAGTTGATCTGACTGCATTACTGCTTTGATTCTGGCCAATGCATTAGGTACAACTTCTACAACAGGTGTTAATGCAAATATCTAGTCAGTTAATCATATGGCAGGAAAGCAATACATTTAGGCATGTAGGACAACCTGTTGAAGTTCAAACCAAGCATCATAATGAGGAAGAAAGGTGATTTAAGTGACTTTCACTGCATTTGGGAGGGTTAATCCCGCCTATGCTCTTATCCCTTTGAAGGGTTTACCCTCCAGAGTGACGGCTTTGAAGGAATAAGGGCATAGGGAACGCAGTGTTTTTTTCCAGGTCTTTTTATTGACATTTTACTCTATAATACCACAAATTTAAACACTTTTGAAAAACATAGACAAATTATCTTTGCTCCAAAGTAGCCCCCCACTCCACTGCACCATTTCTATACATTATATTATGCAAATTCTTAATCTGTTTTTACATCATATCATCATATATGCATACATAAGCAAATACAAGTAGATACAAGTTTCCTTATATGTTCACTCATCTATTATACATATACTCTCACCAGCCACTTTGTTAGGTACACCTTACTAGTACAGGGTTGGACCCCCTTTTGCCTTCAGAACTGCCTTAATCCTTCATGGCATAGATTCAACAAGAGATATTGGTCCATATTGACATGATAGCATCACGCAGTTGCTGCAGATTTGTCGGCTGCACATCCATGATACAAATCTCCCGTTCCACCACATCCCAAAGGTGCTCTATTGGATTGTGTTCTGGTGGCTGTGGAGGCCATTTGAGTACAGTGAACTCATTGTCAGGTTCAAGAAACCAGTCTGAGAGGATTCGCGCTTTATGACATGGTGCGTTATCTCGCTGGAAGTAGCCATCAGAAGATGGGTACACTGTGGTCACTGCATGTGGAACTGCAGCAGACAGCTTGACCATGTGTACATGACTAAATGCATTGAGTTGCTGCCATGTGATTGGCTGATTAGAATTTATTGTTAACAAACAGTTGGACAGGTATACCTAATAAAGTGGCCGGTGAGTGTATATAAAATTAATCACAATAGGCTTAAAAATATAAAATAAAGAAATAAAATTAAATAGATAAAAATTAAAATAAAATGGAGAGAAGAAAAAATGTGAGTAACAAATAATCAACAGTTGAACCGCAAATATTAAGTTTAGATCCATTTGCTCTATATATGTCAGCACTGGCTGCCGAATAAAATAACATTTTGGACTGCAACCTTTGGTGGAATACCGAATCTTCTCCACTGTAAGATGGTTCATAAGTTCTGTGAAATTTGTCCTTCCATTTAAGCAATATTGGACATCTAGCAAGTAATGTTGAAAAAGAAATCATACTTTTGCTGTAAACTGGAATCTAAGATAAACCAAATATTCCAACAATAGTGCAAGTGTTGATTGAAACAGCAATGCAGTGTTTGACACCAATCAACTTCCCTGCCAAAAGTATTATGGGGGCCTGAAGTGTCCATCAGTTGTACCCTTTGAAATCTTTCATTCAGAAACGCCTTTGAAATAGCTAATTTTTGGATGTTGGATGTTAGTGCCAGATATGCTGGTCTGAGTATTTTCATCTCTAGGGTTTGCAAAGAATGGTTCGAAGAAGAAACAGTATAAGAAGAAAAAATATACAGTCATCAGCAACAGGCAACAATAACTCAACAGCTTGCTGCAAAAAAAGATCTGCAGAAAACATCTCAGAATGCTCAACATGTCCAAACTTGATTCAGATTAAAGCTACAGCAGCAGAAGAACAGGCCGGTGACACACCTGACAGCTGAGGACAGCAAACTGAGGCTAGAATTCAAACTTGAGCATGGCAGTAGCTGGCTTTCCATCACCCTGTGTTAATGTGTATTTTGAAGTATCGCATGAGAAACGAGTGATGGAAATGCCAAATTTCGAATAAAAATAGTTTTTATGCTTGCATGAAGTGGTTTTGGACTTGGCAAAAAAGTGGTAATGCAAATAATGGGAAAAGGAAATGCATTGGGTGAATAAACTTTAATATAGCGAATATTACACCCACATGACTAAAGGTAATACTTCTAATGAAATTAAAAAAATAACTTAAATGTACGGTGGCCGAGAGATTTAAGTAGCCGTAGTAATGACAATTTTGAGCAAAATCCGTTCAAAAGATTTTTTTATAATTATTTTTTTCTGGGTTTTCACCTTTATTAGATAGGACAGTAGAGAGTATTGACAGGAAAGCATGGGGAGCAGAGAGAGGGGAAGGATCAGCATAGGACCGCGAGGCAGGAATCGAACTCAGGTCGCCGTGAGCACCAGAGTGCATGTGTCGACGCACTAACCACTACACCACTGGCGCCGACATGAGTTTTGTTTTGAGTTTGTTTTGGCAGTCACCAAAGTGAACTTTTTCAGTCAGAGAGGAGAAAAACATCCAGCACAAAAACACTAAGTTAGCAACATGAATAAACAGGAGGGTCGAGTAGCAGAGCAGGTACAGATGTATCCGCACCTGTACTATTTCTCACAGAGATTTTAAAGTCTCTGAGCACAACCGCATTGTGCCACGTCTGATAAACTTCTAAACATTGTTCCATATAGAAAATAGAAAGCAATGCCATGATGGTGCTTCTTGCTGGACAGGGCTGTTTGGCTTCTGTTTTGTGAACATGTTATTCTCTCACACCCGCCATTGTTGTTGTGTTTAGCAGTCCACTCGAGCAGTGTGACACATTTACAACCCCGCATACTGTAGCTTTTTCAAACTTCACTTTGGCCTCAAACAAAGAACAAAAAAGAACTTTGAAGTATTCTGATGCCTTGATCAGCTGTCGCCAATATGCTCGCTTTGTTTACTGTTGGTTACTAAGTTACCAATACTACAGTCAGCCCCTCTAACAGTTTGATGGAAACAAATCTATTTTTTTTTTTTAAATTTTTTTTTTTTTTTTGCAAACTTTGTAAAGATTTGCTTGATGCTAACCCAGCCACTTAAATGGCCTCCACAATCACCAGATCTCAATCCAATAGAGCAGCTTTAGGATATGGCGTAAAGGAAGAATCCCATCATTGATGTGCAACTGACAAAATTGCACCTGTGAGATTATATTATGTCAGTATGGAGCAAAAATCTCCAAATGCTGAATTGTTGAAGCACATTGTTGAACCTATGTCTCATTGAAAAAAGGCTGCCCTTAGCAAAAAAGAGGTTTAACCAAGTCCATGCAAGGTGTAGCTAATAAAGTGGCCAGACAGTGTGTTATAAAATAAAATAAGATATGATATTTTGTACGTATATGATATTTTATATGATTCATTCATTTTCTTCGGCTTAGTCTCTTATTTATCGGAGGTCGCCACAGCGGATTGAACGGCCAACTATTGCGGCATATGTTTTATGCAGCAGATGCCCTTCCAGCTGCAACCCTGTACTGGGAAACACCTATACACTCTCGCATTCACCCAAGCACTCAAACACTACGGGCAATTTAGATCATGCAATTCACCTATAGCGCATGCCTTTGGACTGTGGGGGAACCTGAAGGAAACCCATGTGAACACGTGGAGAACATGCAAACTCCACTGAGAAATGCCACCTGGCTCAGCTGGGACTCGAACCAGTGACCTTCTTGCTGTGAGGCGACAGTGCTACTCATTGTGCCACCTATGATATACATAGAAGTCCAAAATAGCAGACACAACTCTTTTCGTTAAGAAGGTCAAAAGAATGGTGGCTAATTATACTTTTAAACTTTATTACATTTTATACTCTAAGCTTGACTAACACTATAAACGGGAGAAAATAGACTGTGACCCCTTTCCTTAATCAACGTCATCCATCTTCAGCTTTCCCCCTCTTTCTAAATGTGAATTTCTCTTTCTCTTGCTGCAGCTATTTTGGGCATGCACACACTGATGAGCAATCAGCAGTATTATGAAGCTCTGGCCAGCAGCACCATCGTCAACAAACAGGGCTTAAACAGTAAGTACATACAGCAGTCATCTTGTACAGTATTTTTGACTGAATTTATGTTTTACAATTGCCAGATTGATTTGTCAGTCAGGTTTGATTTACTGCACTCAATGTTTTAGCATAAATGTGAATCAAAAGTAAATGTAATAATCAGTATGTAGATAGCATAGTCCTATATTATAGTACACCCTCAACATTTTCACATGAGATTTACCAGTAACTTTTACAAATAATTACAAAGTCGCTTAATCGGATGTGAAATAGAAAAATTTGACTGGTGATCTCTTGTAGGATCATTTGCACCTTCACTTTTTTAGCAATGAATATTAGTTTGTTTTATTAAAAATAATATCTTAGTAAGTATTAAACATGCCTCCGTTTAAAATATGACTTAATATCAAACTAAAAGCAAATAATAGATCTTAAATATTTATTTGAGGCATTTTTGCTATCAAAATAATGTTTTTGTTTTTTTTTTACTTTTATTTATAGAAGTTTTTATGTAAACATAGCACCCAATAGTGTACATCGTGTACTGTGTATATATATATATATATAGTAACAAAATTATAACATGCACCAAAACACTAGCAAACAATACAGCAATTATACAGCACCATCAAAACAATTCTCAACCAGACTAATGGAATAAGAAACAAAATAAAAGGACATGTAAAAAGTAGGAAAAAAAATAATAATTACAGACTTTGTTAACCTATACTAGCAATAATTATGAAATGTTTAATGATACATTAACTGGTTATGTTAACTTCTGTTTAAACTCATGTTCAGTCTAAGAGCGTTAGAATTTATCCAAATAACAAGCCATGGATAACTAAAGATCTAAAATATTTTTTAAATATGAAAAAAAATAGCTGTTTAGCAGAATGACCAGCAGAAGGTATAGGAGTTAAAAAGAGTTTTTAAATGAAAGATAAAAAGTGCGCAGAAGGAATATAAAGAAAAGGTTGAGCAGAAATTAAAAACAGCAAATATAAGAGAAGCATGGAAGGGAAGGGACTAGATATAATAATGGGTAGATAAAAGAAAAAAGTTCAACAATATGAGGATCCTTATGGTCTCGCAAATGATCTTAACACATACTTTTTAAGATTTGATCATTCAAATGAGTCCAATGTTAATAATGCAGATGTAGTAGGAACTGAGACTCAGTCACAGACCATGATTATACAGGAAAAAGAGGTTATCGCTTTGCTTCGTAGCGTTAAATCACACAAGGCATCTGGCCCAGATGGCCTAAAGGGGAAAATTTTAAAAGAGTGTGCAGAACAGTTGGGTTATGTGTGCACCAGTCTGTTTTAAATATTTCTAGACAAAGGTTTTGTACCATTCGCCTGGAAAAATTCTGAAGTTATTCCAGTACCTAAAATACCTCATGCAAAATTGTTAAATGATTTTCATCCAATCACGCTCACGTCTGTTTTTTGTAAATGTATGGAACGCATAGATCCCCTTCAGTTTGCCTATAAGGCCAACCAGAGCACTGTGGATGCCTCTCTTACTCTCTTGAATAAAGTTCGACATCATCTAGATAGGCCAAATACGTATGTTAGAATACTCTTTATGGATTTTTCAGCTGCTTTTAATACTGTTCAATCTAACCTTCTTTTAGAACGTCTTCATAATTTAGGAGTAAGTAGTTGGTTGATTGTATAGTTCAGACAATTTTTAAAAACTGACCACAGCGTGTCTGTGTTAATCATGTTATGTCTGACTGCTCTGTTTTAAATATAGGGATACCTCAGGGATGTGTATTATCCCCTACTTTATTTTCTATATGTAGTAATGAACTGGAGAGCAATAATGATGATAACCTCGCTCTTATAAAATACGCCGATGATCTGGCGTTGGTTTCCTGTCAGGAAGAAATTAATAGCTCCTTATATTTTAAATATATTAATAGTATCACAGATTTGGCAAAAGTTCATTACATCTTAATATTGGAAAAACTAAAGACAAGAAGTCAGAGAGACAAAAGACAAGAAGTCAAACAAGAGCAGTAGATACTAGATTATAGAAAAATAGTAGAGAAGGTCTCAAATTTTAAGTATTTAGGCACAATTATTGACAATAAACTGAATTTTAATAGTGATGTAGAGGCTGTTTATAAGAAGGCAAGTCAACGCCTCAGTCTCCTTTGCAAGATGAGAAGTTTTAATGTTAGTACACAGACTTTAAACATGCCATATAGATCATTAATAGAGAGTGTTCTCACATATAATATTGTTTCATGGTTTGGTAACACAACACTTTAACAGAAGAAGAAATTATCGTAAATTATCAATCAAGCAAATAAGATAACTGGTCACAAACAACATTTGCTGCAGATTCTATTTGACTCCTTTATGGAAAAAACAGCAATTGCGTTCCCCTTCACTCAGCTTTTGAAGTGTTACCATCAGAACGCAGGTTTAGAATTCCCAAAGCCCAAAGAAAGGCTTATAAAAGGTCAATTGCAGTTGTTGTCTTAAATTGGATCACTGTTTGAAGTGAATGGGGTGGTTGTCAAGAATGATCTGCAGTAATGTGTATGGGGCTAATTTAACTTATGTTGTTGTCTTGATGAGTGTTGTTATTGTGTGATTGTTGTATGTATACAATAGTTGTCTTAAATCCAGTGTTAAAGACAAATTTCTTTTCTGTGCCAAGCAGAACAGACAATAAAGTTCAAACTAAACTAAAAAAACTATATATCTAAGGAAGGGGCCCCATATTTTTTCATACATCTTCTATTTGCCAAATCTAGCAAATCTTTTCAGCTTCAGGGCAGAAACTATTTCAGCTAACCATCTCTTGGCCAGCACCATGCCAAACATAAGGGAGAGTTGTTGATCTTTAGGCCAAGTTAGAGCCTGGTCTGAACATCCAAACAAGGCTAATTCCACATCAATTTTAATGCCCATTTAAAAAGCCTGGGAATAAAGTCCGAAGATACTTTTCCTAAATTCAGATGGACAGGACCAGAATATATGACCATAGGTCCTGACTGCGCCTTGGCATCCATCACACAAAGGAGAGATAGAAGCTTATTACAGTAATTTTGGCTTTAGTATAGTGTAATCTATGCATCATTTTAAATTGTATGAGCTGTAGTCTTACATTTATAGAGCAAGAGTGAATACGACTCAATCGCTTCTCCCAAGAAGAGGACAAGATGTCAATTCCTAATTCCCTCTCCCAAGAATCTTTAAGGTGTGCAGTAGAAACCGAAACATGAGAAGCAAACAGATATATAAATTTGGTCACTAAATGTTTAATGTTTTAAATTTTATTGTTTTTTTTTTTGTTGCTTTTTTATATATGAAAAATAAATTGCAAGATAGATATTTAGTTTTTGAAGTAGTCCTGTAGCTTAAACAGATGATTTCTTTGATTTTTCTATGGAATGTAATACAATGTTGCTTTGAATAAAAGTGTCTGCCAAATGCATAAATATGCAAACAAATGCAATGCAAGGTGTAAGTGTAGCTTGTGATTAATGTGAGTAGTTGTTTACTGTATATTATTCTACTAATGTGATGTAGTATTGTGTTGTAATGTCTGGCACTGAACTGTATGCTTTGTTGTAATTTAACGATGTATTATATATACACACAGGTGTAATCCAGTGTACTCAATATAAGCCAGTGCCAGATGAAGAGCCCAATGACACAGATGTAGAAGAAACACTACAAAGAGTCAAGAGCAACGATCCAGACCTAACAGAGGTGAACCTAAACAACATCAAGGTGCCAGTTGCTCTCATTTATTTACACTTTCTGTAATTCTGCATGTCCGCTAACCTTCAGATTTGATGGTTTTCTCCTTTATTTATGACCCTTAGAATATTCCAGTGCCAACTTTGAAAGCATATGCTGAAGCTCTTAAAGGGAACAGTGTTGTGGAGCGTCTCAGCATCGTCGGCACCAGAAGTAATGATCCTGTAGCCTTTGTGAGTTCAGATTTTTTAAGTACTGTAAAATTGTAAATAAATAAATAATCAATGGATCAGTAATGGTGTAGAATATAAAACACCTAGAACAACAGTTTTTATGTGAACATACACTAAACGTTGGCAAAATTATTATAAATTTTTTATTCCTTTTTAAATATTTTCCAATATTTTAAATAATTTTCGATGTTTAACGGAGCACTTTTTAATGGAGCATTTTTCACTATTTCCTATAATATTTACTTATTTTGTAGAAAGTCTTAGTTTGCCTGGAATAAAAGCATTTAAAAAAATATTAATTCATATAATATTAATTCAAATTAATTGAAATGGTCATATTATTAGTCCCCTTAGGTTTTTTTTTTTTTAAAACAACTGTTGTCCTAATTAAACTTACTTGCCTAATTAACTTATTTAAGCCTTTAACTGGCACTTTAAGCTCAATACTAGTGTCTTTCATTCATTCATTCATTTTCTTTTCGGCTTAGTCCCTTTATTAATCTGGGGTCGCCACAGCGAAATGAACCGCCAACTTATCCAGCATATGTTTTACGCAGCGGATGCCCTTCAAGCTGCAACTCTTTACTGGCAAACACCCATACACCCTCATTCACACACATACACGGACAATTTAGCTTACCCAATTCACCTATACCGCAGGTTTTTGGACTATGGGGGAAACCGGAGCACCCGGAGAAAACCCACACGAACGCGGGGAGAACATGCAAACTCCACACAGAAATGCCAACTGACCCAGCCAAGGCTCGAACTAGCGACCTTCTTGCTGTGAGGCCATCGTGCTACTCACTGCGCCACCTTGACGCCCTACTATCTTTCCATAACTAGTAAAATATTATGTAATGTCATCATTACAAAGACAGAGGAATTTAGTTATTAAAACTATTATGTTTTAAATGTGTTGAAAAAATCTTATCAAACAGCTCTCTGGAAATATTCAGAAAAGAATAAAAAATGTACAAGTCGGGCTAATAATTGGACTCAAATGTACAGTGTAATTAAATAAAAATGTCATTTTATTAACCTGGAATGCATTTAATTGAATTAAATATGATTGTAAATAAATTTATAATGTAAAAGAAATCTGTTTTTAAATAAATACTACTTTTAAAAACCTGTTCATCTACAAATCCTGAAAAAGTAGTATTTTCCCACAAAAATATTGACTATTTAGGAAGCACAACTGTTTTTATATTTGATATAAAATGAAATTCTTTAACAGTAGCAAGTCAGTAAATCACAATGATATAAGAAGGATCAAATTACACTGATAAGTGGAGTTATGATGCTGGAAACATAATAATAATAACATAATAAACTCAAACACGGTCACATTTTATTTTAAGGTACTTTTTTTAAATTGTGCCTTAATAAACTCCTAATTTGCTGCTTATATGGTTATTATAGTAGTAGTTGGGTTCAGATATTGGGTAATATTAGCAATGTAGAATAAGATCATGTCTGAATATCTGAAGTCAGAATTATTAGCCCCCCTGAATTATTAGCCCCTTGTTTATTTTTTTATTTTTATTGTAGAAGATTGTTTCAACACATTTCTAATCATAATAGTTTTAATAACTAATTTCTATTAACTAATTTGTTTTATCTTTGCCATGATGACAGCACATAATATTTTACTAGATATTTTCCAAGACACTTCTATACAGCTTAAAGTAACATTTAAAGGCTTAACTAGGTTAATTAGGTTAACTAGGCAGGTTAGGGTAATTAGGCAAGTTATTGTATATCGATGGTTTGTTCTGTAGACTAAAAATTAGCTTAAAGAGGCTAATAATTTTAACCTTAAAATGGTTCTTAAAAAATTAATAACTGCTTTTATTCTAGCTGAAATAAACCAAATAAGACTTTCTCCAGAAGAAAAAATATTATCAGACATACTGTGAAAATTTACTTGCTCTGTTAAACATCATTTGGGAAATATTTAAAAAAGAAAAAAAATCAAAGGGGGGCTAATAATTCTGACTTCGACTGCACTTTATAAGTACAAATAAACAACTAATATTGTAATAATAGGCAGTCATACTGAGGAAAAAGCATCCGGAAAATGTTAGACAAAAAAAGGAAAGAAAAAATACATTTTTGAGGCCTCATTTGTTTAATCAAAAATACAGCAAAAACAGTAATCTTATGATGCTAATAATAATAATAATAATAATAAACTCCATTTTAAAATAAATTAAAATTGATAAAAACAAGGTCACATTTTATTTTAAGGTACTATTTTTTGAATTTTGCCTTAAACTCCTAATTTGCTGCTTATTAAATAGTTATTATGGTAGTAGTTGGGTTCAGATATTGGGTAATATTAGCAATGTAGAGTAAGATCATGTATTTTTTAAGTGCAAATAAACAACCAATGCTTTAATAATTAGCAGACACTCTGACAAAGAAGCATTTTTAGAATTGATATTGGTTATTATTGAGTGATGTACTGTAGATATGTGCATGTTTGGCATTCGATAATTAGGAAAAGCATATTTTTAAGGCTGCATTTGTTTGATTACAGAAAAATGGTGATATTATGATGCTGAAAACAACAATAAACTCAATTTTAAATTAAGTTAAATTCTATAAAAATAATCAACTTTTATTTTAATGAATTCTACCTAAATAAACTTTTATTTTGCTGCTTAGAAATAATATAATATGGTTATTATGGTAGTATTTGGGTTTAGATATTGGGTAGGAATAGCTATGTAGAATAAGTACAAATAAAGAACCAATACTTTAATAATAGGCAGGTAATATGCCACTGATTAATAGTGAGAATTGGTACTTAAGCTAAAGTATTACCACAAATACATTTTGACCACAGAATGTGAGTGATAGTGCACGTGTTAAACATTGCGTAATGATATCCAGGCACTGGCAGAGATGCTGAAAGTGAACACCACTCTGAAAAGTCTAAACGTGGAGTCAAACTTCATTACTGGAGTTGGAGTTCTGGCTCTCGTGGAAGCCTTAAAAAGCAACACTACACTGCAGGAGCTGAAGATTGACAATCAGGTACACACACGCACACGTATACACAATAATAGTACAATATAAACCGTTATCCATGAGATCAGGGCTTTAGCCTGAATATACTGATGATGAAGGGGTGATTGAAGGAATAAATTAGTTTTGTTTTTATTTCCTGTGTGTGTTTATGTGTGTGTGTTTATGTGTGTGTGTCATGCAGAGCCAGCCATTGGGTAACAAGGTTGAAATGGAGATAGCTAATATTTTGGAGAAGAACACTACTTTGCTGAAGTTCGGGTACCACTTCACCCAGCAGGGCCCACGCTTGCGTGGATCTAATGCTATGATGAACAACAATGACATGGGTAAGAAACACACTCATTCTGGGAAAGAATTTTTAGAGCTAATTTTGGTTATTATTGAGTGATTTACTGTAGATACATGCATGTTTGGAATCAGGAAAATATTTTACGAAAAAAAATGAGGCTGTATTTGTTTGATCAACAATACAGAAAAACAGTAATATTGTGAAATATAATCATCATTTTTAAATAATTGTTTCCTATATTAATATATTCTAACTTTTATTTGGTTCTGTGATTCAAAGCTGGATTTTTAGCACCATTTCTCTAGTCTTCAGTGTTAGATGATCCTGCAGAAATCATTCTGAAATGCTGATTTCAACAATTCTGTTGCTTAATATTTTGGAGACCGTCGTTATTTTATTTTAGGATGTATATCTTTACAAAGAAGTTAAGAGAAGTGTTTATTTGAAAAAAAACTTAACCCTTGAGTGCTGTTGGAGATGTTTTTATTTAATTTGGCCAAAACTTTCTCTGTTTCAGCAAATGGAATGATTTTTGGTGACAAATCTTATTTTGCCACATATTTTGGGAAAATGCTTTGTACACTCTTTACTACCCTTTCGCTATATTCGGGGCTGTTTTTGCCCCCAACATTTTTTATTTGCAAAGCCTTGATATCATAATTATACATTCTTGGTTGTTGGTGGTTTTCCTTGTCGGAATGAGTACAGTTTATCATTTTTACAGTTGATCATCAGTTGCAGTGCAAAAAAAGCTTAGTTTATGGGTTTTATATATTCAATTCATGTTTATTTATATAGCGCTTTTCATAATGTAGATTGTGTCAAAGCAGCTTAACATCGTTCTAGTAAAGTCCAGATTTCAGAGTTGAAGTTCAGTTTAGTTCAGTGTGGTTTAAATTTCACTGCTGAAAGTTCAAACACTGAAGAGCAAATTCACCGAAGCGCAGTTCCACAAGTCCTGATCCAAGCAAGCCAGTGGCGACAATGGCGAGGAAAAAAAACTTCACCAATTGACAAAAGTGAAGGAGAAAAAAAACCTTGAGAGGAACTAGGCTCTGTTGGGCACGACCATTATTCTTCTGGCCAAACGTTCTGTGTGGAGCTGCAGTCTAGGCGCCGGAGGCTGGAGAAGCTGGACATCCATCGTGGAGAATGTGCAGGTGTGAGTAGGTCACCGGTGGGGGGTCAGGCTGGCCCACAGGATCAATGCGGGGACTCGTCGTCTGTCACGGTGGTCTTTCAGGAATCAGTCTCATGCACTCCATTCCTCCATGACGACCACAGCATCAGCTTGGGATACTGCCTAGTCCAGGATTATGTATATCTTGGGATCATCTCTTCACAGGTCTTGGATTGCATCAATGGCACTGCATGGTCTCTACGGACCTCAGGATGAAATGGTGGTGGAAATAGAGAATAAGGGAAAAAATTAGCTTAGCTGCTGTTCATAGTGTATTTAAACGAGATGCGAAAACGAAGTGTTATAAAGGAAAATAGCAGTTATATAAACAAACATAGAAACAAATATGTAAAGCATATGAGAGTTTCTAACACAATGTCTGGTGTATTAAAGAGGAGTGTGTCGTGCGTGGAGCACATTCATTCATCATACCGCTATGTGATGCATTGAGTGTATGCTTTACTAAAAAGATAGGTCTTTAATCTAGTTTTGAACTGAGAGAGTGTGTCTGAGCCTCGGACATCATCAGGAAGGCTATTCCAGAGTTTTGGAGCCATAAATGAGACGGCTCAACCTCCTTTACTTGACTTTGCCATTCTAGGTACTAACAGAAGCCCTTAGTTTTGAGATCTTAAAGAGCAGGTTGGATTGTAGCGAGACAGATAGTTGGTTAGATAAACATGGGCTAGATTATTTAAAGCTTTATAGGTAAGAAGCAATATTTTATAATCAATACGAAACTTAACAGGCAGCCAGTGTAAGGAGGATAAAATTGGGGTGATATGATCATACTTTCTATATATTTTTATATAGAGTTATAATATAGTGTGTGAAAGTGTGAGACCTTAGCGCACTTACCTTGATTTGAGAAAATCTAATTGAGCGCCTCTCAGAACATAGTAAACATAGTAAGTGTATTTTTGCACGCACACTATTATATTGTTGTTATAGAACTTCATATAAAATTCAGAAACCTTTTTGCACAGGCCTATCTAAAGAGTTAATTGTGCCAACTGATGATCAACAGTAAAAATGATAATTTTACAAAATAATTTTACAAAAAACAAAATGTTGTATAATGGAAGTCAATGGAGCAAAAACAGCCATGAACATAAAAAAGGGTAGTAAATTTGAGCAATACAGGGGTTAATGTACTGTAGCCTTGTTGAATAAACATTTTTAAACTATAAGTTCATTCAAACATGAAAATCTACTCACCCTCAATTAGTTCCAGACCAGGATATTTTGAAGAATGTTGAAAACCTTTATCCATTGAGATCAATAGTAAGGGGGAAATGCGATGGAAGTCAATGGCTACTAGTTTCCAAGATTTTTTTCTACTATCTTGCCTTGTGTTCAGTAGAAGAAAAAGGAAAGTTAAACGGTTTTGAAAAAGTGGAAGGAGAGTGATGATAGAAGTTTCATTTTTGAGTGCACGCTGTAATTTCTCAAGAAGAAATCCGACTCCAAGCTTTTAAATTGATGGTGTGTGTGTTTGTGTTGCTGATGCATGTATGTATTTCCAGCACGTGTAGTTCGGTCGGACTCAGACGGTGCGATCACATTCACTCTGTCAGTCCCTGAGCTGGAAAGAGCCTTCTGTAAAAAGTTCAAGTTCACGTCAAAACCCAAGTAAACACAGAGTCTTGCCCTCCTCCTCCCTCTCTCGCTCTGGGCTCTACCTGCTGTTTTTTGACTCTTGTATTTTCGCCTCCTCGCAGTACTTCAAGCCTACGGATCATTTTGAGCTTTTGTACTTTTTCCTCCAGCTCCCTTCAGCGTCTGCGCTGCTGCATTTCCCTCTATCAAAGCAAATTCAGAGCTGTCTCTCTCCATTATCTGGTTCTTTCTTCATCATTTTGTTTTTCTGTCAGTCTGTTGTGGTCTTTGCTTGTCTGTCCAGTGGGTTGTTTTCAGGTTTAGTCTTCACTTTCTTTGAGAAAGTATTCTGGTGGGAAATGTCACTCATAATGCCCTCTGGCTTGCTGTGCATACAAAGCTCTTTCTGCGAGGAATAGTTCACTCAAAATGTAAAAATCCACTATTTTACCAAAAAATGAATGACTGGCTGATTTGTGTGCAAAGGGAGAATTATTAGGTCTCATGAAAGGTAATTGGGACTACGATAATAAAAGTATCCCATTCATCTTGTATGTTGTATTCAAAATCTTTTGAAACCATTTAAACTCCTCTTTATTTGAGTGAACTGTTCCTTTAAATGCAATTATTCACTTTCTCTCTTCTGAAACGTATAAATGCAATAGGGATTGCAAAGATTTGACGTATGTGTTTTAATAGTTTTGGAAGCTTAAAAAATAAATTAATAAGGTTTTTTTTCCAGTTAAAGTGCATAGAGCATGCTTTTTTAATTTAGTTTAGTTTTTTTATTGTTTTTGTTTTGATTATTTTTGTTACTTTGTTTTAGTTTTGTTACTTTGTTTTATTTTAGTTGAATTTAGTTGAGTTGAGTTTAGTTTTGATTTATTTTATTTAGTTTTGTTTATTTTAAGAAAACATTTGTTGTTTAAATAAAACATATGTAAATATTTTATTTATTAAATTGTTTTTTAAATTTTTTGTTTTGTTTTATTTTTGTTTTGATGGATTTTTGTTTGTCTTAATTTTGCTTGTTTGTTTTGTAGTTTAGTTTAGTTTTTTATAGTTTTTGCTTTGATTATTTAATTTAATTTTTGTTTTGTTTAATTTTTGTTTTGATTTATTTTTGTTACTTTGTTTTATTTTTGTTTTGTTTATTTTAGTAGAGTTTTAGTTCAGTTTAGTTTAGTTGATTTATTTTATTTAGTTTTGTTTATTTTATGTAAGACAAACATTCATTGTTTAATTAAAAAATATATAAATATTTTATTTAATTTAAATTGGTTTTTGATTTTTGTTTTATTTTTGTTTTGATGGATTTTTGTTTGTCTTATTTTTGCTTGTTTGTTTGTTTTTTAGTTTAGTTTAGTTTTTTATTGTTTTTGTTTTGATTATTTAGTTTTATTTTATTTTTGTTTTGTTTTATTTTTGTTTTGACTTATTTTTGTTACTTTGTTTTATTTTTGTTTTGTTTATTTTAGTAGAGTTTTAGTTCAGTTTAGTTTAGTTTAGATTTATTTTATTTAAATTTGTTTATTTTATTTAAGATATTCGTTGTTTAATAAAATATATAAATATTTAATTTATTTTTAAAAATTATTTTTGATTTGTTTTTGTTTTATTTTATTTTTGTTTAGTTTAGTTTTTTATTAGTTTAGTTTATTAGTTTAGTTTTGTTTTGTTTCATTTTTTGTTTTGTTTTGATTTATTTTATTTAAGAAAAACATTCAATGTTCATATTTAATATTTACAAATATTTTTAAATAAAAAAAAAACATAATGACATTATAACAGTATACATAATAAAGTATTACATAAGGCAATACTATAATGTTTTTTATATAAGAAAAAATGGGTTACACTATTTTAAGGTATTTTAAGGTGTTCTTGTTTCAGTGTAACTATTCAATTAACTGCGTTAATATAAGTAATATTAGTTACATATTCTTGATATATATTTAGGGTCAGGTTTAGGATTAGTGGCATGTAATAATGCATTATTAATTGTAATTACTGTATTAATTACATGGAACATGTAACAAGATCACCTTAAAATAAAGCTTTGCTAAAAAAAATGCAAATATTTTATTTCCTGGAAAGTGATGTACCCTTTTCGTTTGTGTATGCAGTAAGAAAGAGAAGGCTTGAAGGAGGACCTATCTTTCCTAAATGTCGGACAAACGTGTAGCAGCATCAGGACTCCTCTATGGCCTGGGACCTGCATCACACCCCATCTCATCCTAAATCCTCCAGGCATTTCACCAGCAAGTCATCTAAAAAAAACATATTCAGTTCAGAAAGCCATTATTGTCCAAAGCCCCAGATCTGAAGAGCTGAAGGTACCACCCTCTGTTTGCCAGACACATAGTTACTCATGGTGGAGTGTTTTACAGACGTGTAAACTACCTGCCATAACATTAGCAGGGAAAAATCACCTACTTATGCTGATGGAAGCAGCAAAGATGAAAATGACACTCGGTTTATCATAATGTTCTCAGATGACCTAATCTTCTAGCTGTAAACATTCTGACCTTACAGCCGGGCGTTTTGCTGTTTGGATGTTCACCAAAACCATCAAACTTGATTTATTGTAGCTGAGGTTTTGCCTTCTCCAGGCCAGTTTGATTCTCACTATAGGTTTAGTACTCGCACTCATTGCATAGAAGCATGCTGTTACTTTATGTTTTACTCTTTAGTATGCTGTAATTTTGACTTTTTTAAATGTTTAACAACTGGTAAAACTTGCTGTATGGTGGTTTTTAGCATGCACATTTCAGGTGAGCTCTGCTATGTTTTGTACACTAAATGGTGCTTCTTTGTTGAATCCTCATCCTCTCCTCGGGTCATTCTGACCTTCCAAATGTCAAATTCTGACCTTCAAAACAAAGTTCCTTTACTTTAGGGTTCATACACATTTATACTACAAAAATTCCATGACTGTTCCAGCATTTCAAGTAAAATTTTTCATGACCTAATGTTCCATGTAATTACTACATATACAGTACATGGTAATTCATAAGAAACGTTTCAATTTATTACAACATATCATAAAACACGCAATAGTATCAATTTATTTTTATATCTATGTAAAATAAATGATGCTTAGACAGCACTAATAATGTGAGAGCATGTTTTGGCCAAGAAAAGAAAAGAAGTAAAATCAACTAACCTCCATTCCAATATACAGACATTTGTCAAACTAATTTTAGATAATCTTAATAGTTTGTAAGCTAGTAATCGTAGGTAAAACTACTTTTATTATAAAGCTGCGATCACACTGCACTTTTCGCTCTATAGACTTCCATTCATAGGCATGCGAATGCGGCAGACCAGAAACGCAGGCATGTGTGACAAGTTTTGCATTTCACTGCATTTGAAAGTTCAAGCTTGATGAATTCTTACCTGCGAAATCACATCAGGTGATTGCGTGAGACCAATAGAAGATAATTTAAATTAAGAAATGTAAAATATGGAGCAATCGCTCACTTTTATTAATGTCTAATCATATTGTTTAACCCCTTTTTGCAGCGCGTACGACAGAATTTTGCAAGCACAAGCTCTAATGTGACCGCAGCTTAAGTCGTTTTGGACAAAAATGTCTGCTTAATGACTAAATGTAAATGTAATTTCCATGACTTTTACAAATTCTTGTAGGTTTTTCTGTTTTTCCAAGACTTTTCCAGGTTTTCCATGACTGTATAAACCCTGTTACTTATTAATTTTAAGGGAACAGATTTACTCACTTTTTTAATCAACTAAACTATTTAAAATCAATGGGTTTGCTCACTTTTTTAAAATAAATTATTTTTTTTTATTTCACATTGCTATTCTTTAGGTGAATGTTTAATCTGTGCAAGTTAATCCACAGAAAAAACTAAACAAATTTGTTTTGCTAATCCTCAAAGTCCTTTGCTTCCGTGTTTGGAGTGGCGGTCCTGCTCTGTTGATGTCAGTTTGATGGCTTCAGTCACAATATTCTTAACCACACCCCCTTTTACCGGCAGTTTGCCATAGATATTTACATTAGATGTCGCCTACCTTGTTGTTGTCTACTGCAAGGAATGCGTCCTTTGAAGTAAAAGATTTTAAGTAATTAAGATTTTAAATAAGATAACTAATCACTTTTTAAAGTGTGACACTTTGGACACAAAAACTGGAAGGAAGGATGAGGGTTTAACTTATATCACCAAGATGCAGACAGTTTTTGTCACTCACGTCGCCTTGAATCACAAACTCACTTGAGAATCGGTGTGAATGTACTTTAATTGATCACCCGATAACAGTGAAAAACCCAAGCTCAATGTACTTTCACTGTTCCAGCATATTTATGTCATTATTTATATATTTTTATTCTTTTATTTAGAAAAACTAATTGTTATATTGGGGATAAGCTGCATTTCATTTTCATAGTTAATATATCACATTTATTGTAGTGACAGTCATTCTTTTATGATAGGCATTTATCATCAAATGAATGTAGTTGATGTGTGTTCTCTATATAGTCTTGTCCTCAGCAAATACATTTCTACTGACGATCATACCACAGAATAGAAAACCATAAAAAAAAAAAATATATATATATATATATATATATATATATATATATATATATATATATATTTTTTTTTTTTTTTTTTTTTTTTCTCTCATGAAGGCTTATTTTCTCATGAAGTAATGTCCAGGTTATATTTCAGCCAAAATCAATTATAAGTAGTTTCAAATATAACATAGGCTGCTTTGATTTTAGCAATGTGGAAAACACAGAATCATTAATACAGTCTTAAACACACAATTATTTGTTAGGAATAGATATGTTTTGAGAAGTCATGCTTTTCTGGTCTCCTTTTCTGAAATCACAGTTATTTTGACTCATGGATTAAATAAAAAAACAGCAACAGTTGTTTTTTCAGCATACATTGCTCAGCATAAATGAGTACAGCTCTCACAGATCTCTCTTTTAAATTAATATTTTCAATACGATGCTTTAGAATAATATATTTGTGTACAGTTGAAGTCAGAATTATTAGCCCTCCTGAATTATTATCCCCCCTGTTTATTTTTTCCCTCAATTTCTGTTTAAGGGAGAGAAGATTGTTTCAACACATTTCTGAGCATAATAGTTTTAATAACTCATTTCTAATAACTGATTTATTTTATTTTTGCCGTGATGACAGTAAATAATATTTTACTAGATATTTTTCAAGACACTAGTATTCAGCTTAAAGTGACATTTAAAGGCTTAGCTAGGTTAATTAGGTTAACTAGGCAGGTTAGGGTAATTAGGCAAGTTATTGTATAATGATGGATTCTTCTGTAGACTATCGAAAAAAAATAAAGCTTAAAGGGGCTAATAATTTTGACCTTAAAATAGTTTTTAAAAAATTAAAAACTGCTTTTATTCTAGCCGAAATAAAACAAATAAGACTTTCTCCAGAAGAAAAAATATTATCAGACACTCTGTGAAAATGTCCTTGCTATGTTAAACATCATTTGGGAAATATTTAAAAAAGAAAAAAAAATTCAAAGGGGGCTAATAATTCTGACTTCAACTGTATATATTAGATCAGTCAATACCAAAGCCAAAACTGGAACTAATCTAACAAAAAAAAAAAACACTTTAGGTCACAGTTTAAAAAGAAGTACACTCAAGTTAATATGTTGGGGGAAATTAATAAATAAAAATGTAATAAATTGTAAAAATCAAAATAAACAGTTTTTGTTGTTGTTGCAATAGCTGATTTGAATTTAAATGTATTATCTTTCTATTCCTTAAGATGTTCGGTGATAATAGATATCACTGTTAATTAAAATTAAATGTTTCATTTAAATGCATCTAAAATTATTAGCTATAGTCACTGAGGAAATGGATTAAAATAGTCATTTTCAAGAGGGGGTTGACTCATTTATGCTGAGCACTGTATGTCTTCATATATGAGGACATAGACTTTATCTCCAGAGCAAAATATGATCAGATATTATTGCATTTGTCCTGAATTGTCATTATAGTAATCAGGAAAGAACCGCAGATCTATATAGATCAGTGGAAAGAACCAATATGGAAATGTTGTCAGTTCTGATAGCTCTCTATATTTGGAAGCCGATAACTGATATATTGACCAATAAACATAAATCTTTATGTGAATTTATATATTATATATAAACCATTTTAAAAATGTTATATTCATATAACAATATCAATATGATTTCTGATATATATAGTGCACCGCTAATAGTGAGGTTTTTTACTGTAAAATATACTAATAACCTAGTTAAACTAATAAAAGAAATTAAATGATGAGTTTTTTCATACATCTTGACTTTAAGGGTGAAATATAACCTGGTCATACAGTATCTTGGCAGTTTTCATAAGACTAGCCTACATATTCAGTCTGGCATGTTGCAGTAATTTACTCTAGAAAGTTTTTTTTTTGTCCGTAGCCATCTCTTCACTTTCCCAGCACAGTAAAAGTCAGTGTGTTAAACATTTTCCTGCTGTTTAAAAGACTAAACATTTATAGGCCGTTGTCTTGTTCAACACCAGAAAAGGAACATTTAATGTTGCAGGCCCATAATCATTGCCATAGAGAGCCTGAGCTGGTGCGCGTGTGTACATTTTTATTAGTGCACCTTACTGTATGTGGTTTATTGAGTTAATAAAGACGGAAAAGTTTGTGTGGAAATGTTGCTCTCAGCAAAAGCTCTGTTTATTATACTGTGTGTCGGGAATAATATTTCAATATTTATACTAGGAGAAGCTTACTAATTTATGCTTACAAATGATTATTGTATTAATATGTTAACAAATACTTTTAAAAATTGTTTAAAATTAATTTAAAAGTTTAATTTGAAGTGTATTTTTAGAGGCAGTGAAATTGAAGTTTTCCCTTCTTTTCATATACGTAGATTGCTTTACTGCAGTGTGACAAATGTATTTTTAACCTACAAGTATATACTTCAGAAATGTAGAGTTTTTTAAAGGAAGTCTATTGGTAGCTATTGGTTAAAAAATACAGTAAACAGGGGTGTAGCAACCAGGGGGGGATGGGGGATACGCCCCCTCACTTTCAGAGACAGACCATTTAGAAACAGGTAATTAATAATTATATGAACGTAAACTTTTGGATCTCATACAGCTGTCCCCACCACTTTTAAAATGTCCGCTTGGTATGTTGGTTTATTTATTTTTGTACTATTTCAATATAGACTTCCATTCAAAAATGTTTATGAAATACAGTACATCCAGAAAGTATTCATAGCTCTTCACTTTTTCCACATTTTTGTATGTTACGCCTTTATCCCAAAATTTATTAAATTCCTTTATTTCCTCAAAATTCTACACACAATACCCCATAATTACAATGTGAAAAAGATTTTTTGAAATTGTTGCAAATTTATTAAAAATAAAAAAACCTGAAAAATCACATGTACATAAGTATTCACAGCCTTTGCCATGAAGCTATGAATTGAGTATAGGTACATTCTGTTTCCACTGATCATTCTTGAGATGTTTCAGCAGCATAATTGAAGTTCACCTGTGGTAAATTCAGTTGATTGGACATGATTTGAAAAGGCATACGCCTGTCTATATAAGGTCCCAGGGTTGACAGTGCATGTCAAAGCACAAACCAAGCATGAAGACAAAGGAATTGTCTGTAGACCTCAGAGACAGGATTGTCTCGAGGCACAAGGCTGGGGAAGGTTACAGAAAAAATTCTGCTGCTCTGAAAGTTCTAATGAGCAGAGTGGCCTCCATCATCCGTAAGTGAAAGATGTTTGGAACCACCAGGACTCTTCCTAGAGCTGGTCGGCCATCTAAGCTGAGTGATCAGGGGAGAAGTGTCTTAGTCAGGGAGGTGATCAATAACCCGATGGTCACCTTGTCTGAGCTCAAGCGTTCTTCTGTGGAGAGAGGAGAACCTTACAGAAGGACAACCATCTGTGCAGCAATCCACCAATCAGGCCTGTATGGTAGAGTGGCCAGACGGAAGCTACTCCCTGCCTGGAATTTGCTGAAAGACATCTGAAGAACTCTCAGACCATAGGAAAAAAAATTCTCTGGTCTGATGAGACTAAAATTGAATGCCAGGCGTTACGTTTGGAGAAAACCAGGCACCGCTCATCACCAGGCTAATACCATCCCTACAGTAAAGCATGGTGGTGGCAGCATCATGCTGTGGGGATGTTTTTCAGCAGCAAGAACTGAAAGACTAGTCAGGATAGAGGAAAAGATAACTGCAGCAATGTACAGAGACATCCTGAATGAAAACCTACTTCAGAGTGCTCTTGACCTCAGACTGGGGTGACGGTTCATCTTCCAGCAGGACAATGACCCAAAGCACACCATCAAAATATCAATGGAGTGGCTTCACAACAACTCGGTGAATGTCCTTGAGTGGCCCAGCCAGAGCCGAGACCTAAATCCTATTGAACATCTCTGGAGAGATCTGAAAATGGCTGTACACCGTCGCTTTCCATCCAACCTGATAGAGCTTGAGAAGGTACTGGAAAGAGGAATGGGCAAAAATTCCCAAAGAAAGGTGTGCCAAGCTTGTGGAATCATATTTAAAAAGACTTGAGGCTGTAATTGCTGCTAAAGTTGCATCAACAAAGTATTGAGCAAAGGCTGTGAATACTGATGTACATGTGATTTTTCAGGTTTTTTATTTTTAATAAGTTTGCAACAATTTAAAAAAATCTTTTTTCACTTTGTCATTATGGGGTATTGTGTGTAGAAGTTTGAGGAAATAAGTTAATTTTTATCCATAATATTTTTTGATTTATAAAAAATTCTAAATAACGCAGAACAGCTTTTTTTTTACATTTCAGTTTCTTTTTACCAGTTTCAATCAATTGAATACATCCTTACTGAATAAAATATAAATTCTAAAAAATTTTATTTTAATATTAATTGAATAATATTACTTTTATTAATGTTAATTCATTGAAACTATTAATTTAAATTATTATCATTAATCTAAAAATAATAAGATTAGTTAAATCTCAAACCTTTAAGTGACGTTTGAATTTTTCATCTAAAATTAGCATATTTCTCAGCCTCCAGCTCCTTTTTCCAATTATTTAATTTTAAAGGCAATGAAAAGAATCTCTTCTGTACCATAAAAGTAAAATGACTTAATCTACACACAAAAGCCTGAGAGAAATGCTCATTTTAGATGAAGATTTCAGATGAAAGTGTTCATATATAAGGTAATATACATTTGTAAAATCTCCATATATAATATTAGCTTACACAAGCATCATTCTACTCTTTAAAGGTGCTGTATGTAAGTTTTTGACTCTTCTAAAGCATAAAAATACCATAATATGTTTGCAGATATTTTAGAAACATGCCAAGTAGACTTGTTTATCTGAAATACAATACTGAAGTCAGATATTCTGCTTTGAAAATGTGTGTTACGTGCGGGAACGGCTTACTTTGTTTTGGTTCTTTTAACCTGCCCAATGCCAGTTTAGCCAATTATATTTCAGCATTCCCGGTTGCCTTGATGGAAAACCATGTATTTCGTTCATTCATTCATTCAGAAAGGCTTTCAAGAATGCACTCATGAATGAAATGCAACTTCCGGTGGACAGTAGCAGACTCCGAAACGAGACACAGATTCAGAGTTCCACATGAGATTATTAATTAGCAAATAATATAAATATTACGAGCGTAAACGTTAGGTGAGCAGGTTACATTAACCCCGTGTCCTAACAACACGCTACATGACGAGATTTGCAGTCATAATCAATTTGGCTGTTTGCACCAGACGAAACACGATAGAAATTTAAATACAGCCATTCAGAAGCACAGAATAGTGCACTCACTCACAAAATGGTAAGATTTATAATCTAATTAATACATATTAAACATTTTTAACATTATTAAATGAACATGCTGAATCACTGATATGTGTTCGCTTTGAGTCTAAAGTTCACTTTCAAATGGTTTATTTTCAAGATCTGAGGTGAACTATCTGCTGCTGCTTTCAGTAGTACGGCAATAAATGTCATGTAAAATGCCATTCAATCTCACATTACTAGCATTTCACACTGAATAAAGCACATGAGGTGTACCTGAGGTGATCATAGTTCATCCTGTTGTTCACCTGTGAGAAATAGAAGCCGTTTCTAAAATATAAATTTCACGTGTTGGTTAGGACAGAAACACCTTTTATTATGGAAAATATTTCTTCTATCATATGTCGTTGCTTTTAGTTAGAAAACTGTTCAAATCAGCCTGTAGGCTCAATAGTCAGGCACACTCACGTCAATCTGCCAACCTGCGCTTGTGTTGACTCGTCAGAGAAAGAGCCGAGTGAAAATGTGTATTGATCCAGGAGTGCAATACCTAGTTCAACCACTAGTAACTTACATAATACACCTTTAAATGTTCAATTGATTTCTGTTTTTTAGTATTGAAAGACAAAAACTACACATGTGTGACTGGTTTATTACAGTGCCATACCCATCAATCCTTCCAACAAACAGAGCATCATTTTACCATGTTTCTTTAAATCATTAAAGCCATTCATACACTCTTACGATTTTATTTCTTGTTGTACTGCAAGCCAAGCAAACAGAAATACGTTATTATTGCTGAGAATGTTTTAGATCACAGACAAAAAACAAAACAAGATAAATAAATTCCCTCATGGCTCTAGATCAGAGAAGTTACAGTCCAGTCCAAACACAAAGAGCGTCCATCTGAAACCGACTTACAAATCACATTTTTTTTACTCTCTCTGTAAATTCAGAATGTCGTAAAGCATTTCGACGAGACTGCAAAACTGAATTGAGGCATTAAATGATGACACTACAGTGTAAATGTGACTCTAACGTTGGCCAGAATGAACTAAACGCCGTCGTGACAAATGTACAAAGGTATTGTTCTTTAGCTTACAGCATGAGAAGATGTTATTGCCTTCTATATCTGATTTATCAATCTCTGCAGCGACAAAAAACGAGATGTCTGAGCACACAAACACTATGGACACATGCAAGACCAGAACAGCGTCAAACGAGGTACTCTTTTACCCCCTCGTGTTGAACGTGAAAACCTTATTTACCGATAATACAAAACAGTGGAATAGACACGATCGAACAATTCATGCATATATATATTGCTGTTTACGTATTGAATAAGAAATAACTGCCGAAGAGATGACGTGACTCAGGTAAAGTTAAAATATGGCTTATATTCTCATAATTAAATCCCGCTCGCTTGATTGATTGTTTTAATCTGTCGCTAAATATCTAAAGCTCCTCACGAATCGAAATGTGTGAAAGGTAAATGGTGTTTTGCGTTTCTAGTGCGCCTTTCCTCTCGCCCAACTCTGAACACGTTAAAATAATTTCTAAAGCTGCGAGTGCTCGATATTTTTTTTTCCACATGTTACTTCTTCAGCATGTCCTGCAGTGGTCCTGGTAGATACTTCATCACCGTGTCCATGATGTTTTCCTCCTCGTCGTCGTCTCCGCAGCCGGACGGGACGGCTTTCTTTGGACGGGTCATACTGCCTTCGCATGCCTGCTCCATCGCTGCCGCCTCCTCCGCTTCCGCCACCTCTCGCTTCTTTATGCCGTACTGCCGTGCACAACAGATTTTGTATTATTAAAATGCATTCTCTAGGACAAAGTACAAATGAAATAAGAACTAACCATGTTGATTTTGTTAGCTCACATTGCTAGTTTTGTGGTAAACAATTAATCTCTGCATGTCATTAAGAAAAAAAAAATAGTTTGCACTTGTAATTAAAATCTGAAAACGCACTTACTGATTGTTTTCAGTTAAATTCTCAGATTATGTCTGTCTGAGGTATTGGGTGTGGCCAGGGCCGGCCCTGTACATTTGGGGACCCTAAGCAGAATAATTTGGGGCTCCTACCTTGCTCTAAATAGTGCAGTATTTGCCTGCTTCCCACAATGATTTTATTGGTTATAAAATGCAATCAAAGAAAAACAGAAAAGTAAAGCGAAGTTTGAATGATTTGGACATTTTAAAACAGCAGTATTTTTGTCAACTACCAGCTTCAAAAATGGAGAATTAAACAAGTTTTAATAAAGGGACCATAAAGGGGATTTTTAATAGAGTTTTAATAAAGAGGATTCCTATGTGTCCTTCTGGAGTGTTTCAAACCTATTCTATTAATTTAGCAAACAGATTGAAGATTGAAAATGCATTACTCAGTAATAAAATATACATTCTGAACTCATAAAAAAAAACCTAAACAATTAACATGAATGCAAGATTGATCCATAAATAATAAAATCAATAAGCAAATATTATAAAGTATTAACATGTAAAACGTAGACGATGTTTACTAATCTGTAATAGTCTATTTTTGATAAATGTGCTACTAGATTATGTTGTTAACATCATCATTAACACTTAAAAGTGATGCTAAAAATGATTTTGTGCTTGTCTCTTCTCGTCATCATTTTTCCCCTCAGTTTTTCTACGCCTGAGAAATATCGATAGTTTCATTATATTTCCGTGGTCCAATTTCCAAAAAAAAACTATTTTAACTTTAAAAAAATTATGATTTTTTCTTTTTAGTGAAAATGCATAAATATTTAAATACTAAATCACTGTCAATGAAGATAATTTGTAAAATGCAAATAAAAACGATTTCAGCAAGAAAACGGCTCGCACCACTAGTGGATTGTGGGGTCCCCCTAGTGGTGGCGGGGCCCTAAGCAGGCGCTTAGTTTTCTTATAGGGAAGGCCGGCTCTGGGTGTGGCTAAAATACTTAACCACTCCCAGGATGCCAATTAAAGGGGGGTTGACCCCCCTATTTAACACTTGATGCCCCCTAAACGACACCAAAACAAGATGTATGGGGGATCAGTTCTTTAATAGTAAGAAATAGCTTTCTCTGATCTCTAATCTATGACCTAAATATTAATAATTAAAAATGTATAATATAAAAATACATTTGAACCCCACTATAATGGTTTATACCATTGTAAATGCATGATTGCGGCAATCAATGGTAGGAAAATTTCATTCAACAGTCTGAAACTGGCAGTTCTAGAGCACCGATTGACATCTTAGAAATTTACAAAACATGTTTCTTGTAAAATAGGTGTTTATATCTGCATGTAGCCTAAAAAAAAGAAAAATTAGACACATAATTAGTATAGTTTGACCTACAGTAACCTCTAAAATAGTCACTAAATATCCCTCAAAACACTGAAAACGTATACATTAATTATTAATAAATTATCATTATTCATTATGATTCATTATTCATAATGAATTATTAATCATTATTAATAAATTAGATGTAATTTAAATACATTTATAAATCTGAATCATTTATAAAAAAATATTGTTAGAAATACTGTGAAAATTTTTCTTGCTCTGTAAAACATAATTTGGGAAATATTTGAAAAAGAAAAAGAAATTCACAATATATATATATAAATATATATATATATATATATATATATATATATATATATATATATATATATATATATATATATATATATTCCCTATTGTTGTTAGTCCTTGCACTGGGAGCCAATGACTTTATCAAAAATCTACAAATAAATATTTTCTTCTTATATTCCTCCCACAAGACTGTGGATTAAAGGTAATATTGTTGTAATTAATGTTCTGTTGTATAATGTCCTTAATGTATTTCCATGTGTGATCATTTTGTTTTGCATAGGGTTTATAATTTTTTTGATTCTCAAAATGTCAGTAGCCATTTGTATTTCTCCATTCCTCCAAGGACCACCATTTCAGAAAAAACATCTTCCTGGCCTGAGGGTGAGTAAATTAACATCAATTTTTCATTTTGTGGTGAACTCTCCCTTTGTGGATGCAGAAAAAAAGTAAAAGCAGAACTTGATGACTGTATGCGAGGGTTCCTGATGCTCTCTCTCACCTTGTCTCTGATGCCCTGCCGAATGTTCTCTCGCTCGGCCTCCATCTTGGCGTGTTTGGCCTTCCTCTCCTCCTCCTCCTGTCTCAGAGCTTCCTGTCTCTCCTCCTCCTTTTCTTTTTCTGCCTCCGGGTCTTTGTCTTCTTCTCCTCCCAGCATTTTACCAACATCAGGGGGACCTCCTGCAAAACAGATCATAAATCAAGTTTCTAGAGAGAAAATACATTCACCTCAAACTGTTCATTGGTGATTCAGCATGAAGGCAACATTATTTTTATTAGCTAATCATACACTAAATAGCTTAGATGTATCATCAATATACACTCACCGGCCACTTTATTAGGTACACTTGTCCAACTGCTCGTTAACGCAAGTTTCTAATCAGCCAATCATATGGCAGCAACTCAATGCATTTAGGCATGTAGACATGCTCAAGATGATCTGCTGCAGTTCAAACCGAGCATCAGAATGGGGAAGAAAGGTGATTTAAGTGACTTTGAACGTGGCATGGTTGTTGGTGCCAAAGGGGCTGGTCTGAGTATTTCAGAAACTGCTGATCTACCACGTACATCCCTTTATGACCACAGTGTACCCATCTTTCCATGGCTACTTCCAGCAGGATAACGCGTCATGTCATAAAGTGTGAATCATCTCAGACTGGTTTCTTTACCATGACATTGAGTTCACTGTACTCAAATGGCCTCCACAGTCACCATATTTCAATCCAATAGAGCACCTTTGGGATGTGGTGGAACGGGAGAGTCACATCATGGATGTGCAACCGACAAATCTGCAGCAACTGCGAGATGCTATCATGTCAATATGGACTAAAATGTCTGAGGAATATTTCCAATACCTTGCTGAATGTATGCCATGAAGGATTAAGGCAGTTCTGAAGGCAAAAGGGGGTCCAGCCTGGTACTAATAAAGGTACCGTGTAAGGTGTATCTAATAAAGTGGCTGGTGAGTGTATATTATTTAGGCCTAAATAGAAGAATGGTGTGTTTTCATTCAAGAAAAATTTGTTATTACCACTGTTTTCAAGTTTTGCAGCTCAATATTTAAAAAAACAAGAGTATATAGAAAAGAAAGAAAATGGCAGTAGAATACAATTGATTCATTTATTTATTTAAAAAAGAACCTCAAAACTTTTGAGTTATAGTGTTTATTTGATAGTGCCGAAATGTAATTTGACAGTAGCAAAAAAAATCTGTTGTATGACTAAGTTTTAAGGTCCTGTGAAATTAAAATAAAGTTTTTGGATGTTAGTATCAGTATGTTAGTTTGTAGGGTATCTGTAAGCTAGTGAGCTCTAAAACAGTGAGAAAATTGATTTGAATTAAACATCCAAAGCTTGCAGTTTGTCACTTCTGCCTCTAGTATCCTTTCAAGATGAGTCTCATTTCTCAACCACTCTCAGTGGCTACTATATGTCCTGCCCTGTTGGAGAATGGCAGACTTTGTCTTTTATCAGTTGAGTTCGTTACCATTCAGACACATCGCCTATATCCGTGCTGCTGTGTTCAACTATGTTTAAAATCCTCCAGATTACCAGCTGGGCTAATGATTGGAATAGATATGGAAAGAGACCTGCTGTACTGCTATCCACTGTGTCTGCATTCAGATCTGGGTATTCAGAAGGAGAGAAGTCCTCCTCATTTATAGTGTTTAAACACGATTATCTTTGTAATGATATAATAGGGGTGTCAAAATTAATAGTTTCTTCGGTGCACCGCGATGCAGGCGCGGACAATTCGGTATCGGTTCAGTAATAATCATAACCGGTTATTATGTACTGACGTCATTTATCTCACATGCGCGCTATGTCGCCGTAGCTTACTATGGCGAGGGAGGCGAGCGCGAGTATTTACAATGCTCTAACTACGTAAAAACTCTGAAACTGTGCACAATTTCACTTCGTGTGTGTTTGCTGAACTCTGTTTCATTAGCTATGTTTCCATCCAAAATGCGAATGAACTTTATGCGCAAAACTGGATTATCGCATAAAAGACGTGCGAATAAAGCAGCATTTCCATCCAACGAGTCAAAGCGAACAAAATCGTCACTTCCTGATTAACTGGCGCAAAATATCAACAGTAAAAATGGATTTTGCTGCAATAGGAGAAACTTTATCTTTATACAATAAATGACTTGCGCCTCAGAAGGCAATCCTGACACGCAGTGAGCGCGCGGTGGCGTTTGAAGGTGTCAGACGCGGAGCACAGACGCTCTTGATTCTGGAGGTCATTAATAATATAATAACACTAATACTTAAACGGTAAGGCGTTTTTGAATGACCAAAACAACATTTCAGATGGTTTACAATGTGCTCAGCCAGCTGGTTTGTCCATTTACACCCATTTTTATCATCACATGATCTCTTATAACAAAATCACATGACATTTTTTCATGCGCACACTGGAATTTGTGCGGTAAAAGTGTTTCCATCGCAGTTTAAGCGCATCTTCTCTTATCGAATAAAAAGTTTATCCTACTCAGTTATGCGCATATGTTTTTTATGCGCATTTTAAAAATTTATGCGCATCATGGCGTTTCCATCAACCGGTTTTTTATGCGCACATCCAAAATGCGCATAAAAGTAGGTGGATGGAAACATAGCTACTGACACTTACAGCAAAAGCCCCTATTTCACGGCGATTAAGAGAATGAAAGTAATCTCCATTTCTCTCTCTCTCACTGTGGCCCATGAGTGCATCTGTGAAGAGCGCCAGCGTGTAAGAGCCAACCGCAGCCCTTTCTGTTGAGCGCCTTACTAATCAAAGGGGTGTAAGAAAGAACTTGGTAGAAAGTGAGCGGGATATTTATATTTGTTTGTTTGCTATAGACCATTTCAATGTGGTCATGTCATTGGCCCATCAACATTTCCTGCTTGACGTTAAACTATTTCCTAACTGTAACAAGAGGCAATTCAATCATAACTTGATTTTAAATCAGCCGTCATAACACTATTTATCAATATGTGGACCTTTTTGGATTCTCAGAAGCAATGGAAATTAAAAATGTAAAACAGGAAATACGTTAGGACCATTGTTTTTGTTTACATCCCTCAAAATGGTCTTGTTTAAAGGTACAGTTTATATATCTGACTTTGTATTAAGGGACAAAATTGTTTTACAAATAGTATATAAATATATTTATACATTTTAATACAAGAATTGCTGTGCTGTGAAGAAAATATAAAACTGTGTAAGGAAAGAATCGTCAATGCACCGTGATGCACCAAGATATCGAATTGAACCGAATCGATGGCACGATAATCGTAACCGAACCGAACCGTGAGACCAGTGTAGGTTCACACCCCTATGATATAACAAATTGTGGTTATATATTATAGGAAATTACGAATAGCCTATCGTAAATGCAGTGGCATTAAATTACATACTGTTTATTTCTTTGCATTTTAACTTTGTAAACTATAAAATCATGCGTCTCCTCACACTTTGTATCAGACCTTTTTTGTTTTGAGCTGTTGAGCCAACTGACAAAAGCCCTTCTTTTTCCCTGCTCTGCCGGCCACGCCCACTCCTCCCTCTGCTCGCAGAGCTCCACGCCCATCATGAAGCATTTTCTGAAAAAATTTTAACGTAGACGTGAACTGAAAGAGGGGTCTTTCATGACCCTTTAAACCATCTTGTGAATCTGTATTCATATCCCAATATTTATCGCAGAAAAACAAATATCAATAATATAAAGATTTTTCCAATATCGTGCAGCCCTAGTTGATGCACATTTGCATATTTCAAAGTACTTCACGAGATCTTTAACAAAAATTGTCCATAGCTCATATTTACAAATAATTATATCTGCATTTTAAGTGACTTTTATTGACATTTTTCATTAGTTTGTATAAGTCAAATGTAGTCTGTGTTGGTCATTAAAATCACAGTACAAAAAAACAAGCCAAGAACAGCCAGTACTTTTCCTTTCAACAGATATTATATTTCTGAGAATGTTGTTTTGCTGTAAACTGAGAAACCACCCCGCTATGTTGAGGAGAGAAAAAAACAAAAACGATGACAAGCAAAAATAAAAGTCAAAAAGCCTATAACCAACTCAGCAAAACAAAGTTAACTCATAAATAATACATCTAGCAGAGCAGATCCAGAAACCTGCAGGCACACAGACATCCCAGAGCATCAGAAAAAGAAATATCAGATGAAAAAAAGAGTCACTGATGCCTCAACATGCTTCACAAAAAGCCTGATGTCTGTAGTCAAGCACACACACATAGACAAACACACACAGGACATCACATTCAGATCTTCTGCAGCAAAGTCTGAAATGTGAAGCGATGATATATGTGATAAATATCATGCCTTGTGTGCTACGTGAAGGAGAGTGAGAGTGTGACATATCCACACACACAGACACACATAGAGGTTTGTTTTTGTGAGTCGTGGGGACATGCCATATGTTTCCATTGGTTTTACAGTACAAACTGTATTTTCTATTGCCCTACGCTATCCCTGAACCCAAACCTCAGTGGAAACCAGGGTAACCCACGTTACGTAATAATATCACTTTTCCAAAGTAACGAATAAAGAAACGCATTACTTTTAAAATAAGCAATATACTGCGGAATAAAAATGATCTTAGTCAGTTTGAATCACACACCCAATGAGCGAGCGTGCTGCGAAGGAACAGACAGTCAGCTCACACTCATCATCATCATCATCAGGTCTCCATTTTCATAGCAGATGAGTCAGTGTACTGTTCTAGTAACTGAATAACTCAGGCCATTGGTTTATTTCGAGTCAGAGGGGGTATCCGGAATGTTAGTACTTACTGAAGACGCAAACCGTTTCAAGACAACTCCGTCAATTTAATGAACTGGTTTGACCGGTTCACTTAGAAGATCCGGTTAAATCAAACGATTCATTCGCAAATCACCTGTCATCACTACAGACAGTCAGAAACAGAAAGAATGGCAGGCTGGAGACTTGCATTTTTGCAATGGATTCTTGTTATTTTGAACTCATTGAAGAAAAGACGTGGATTGTTGTTAAGTGTAGATTATGTGCAAGTAAAACTCTTGGCAACTGCAAGAAACACGTCATCGAAAAAAAACAAAAAAACAAAACTGGATGCGAAGCACTACACCCGCACGCCACCTCCAGCTAAACAACAAATGATTGACATCAGTTCACGTTCTCCAGGTAAAACAATTCGGCTAAACTCAAAACAAAAATGGTTATTGCTTCTATTGTTGAGGAGGTGCAGCCTCAGTCTACTGTTGAAGCGACTACGTTTTGTAATAATATAGTACGATTTTTTTCTCTTTTGGGAAACGATTTACACATTTGTTAGGGCCTGTAGGGCTTTAGGGCTTTTTTTCATTTTGTTATTAAACATTTTAAAGGTTTAAAATCTGCTTCTGCCTTAATATAAATTATTTAATGTTAGTACTTTTAGGCTTTATTGAAATCTTTAATCTCAATGGACAGTAAATTTACTTAACTAATAACACAAAAGTAGCTGTATAATATAATCTGTATATACAGAATGTATAGCTCTGGGCTCAGTAAGTTCTCAAAATATAATATTATCCTACATTTTTTAAAGCAAAATGAAGCTGTTTGTCATATAGGTGGCTGTTAAATGCAGAGCGTCTCTATAAAAAAGGTGAAAAAACACCTGCAAGTTCTGAAAGAGATCAAACCTCAGCCAAGTAAGGAAAAGTAACGCAAAAGTAACTCAAAAGTAATGTAACGCATTACTTTCCATAAAAAGTAACCAGTGCTTAATTTGTGAATTGCGAGGTCCCGGAACAGATCGGGGTAACGAATCCGAAAGGGATCCAGATCCGGCGTGTTCTAGCACAAATTAAACCCTGAAAGTAACTAAGTAACACACTTAGTTACTTTTTGGGGGGAGTAACTCAATATTGTAAAGCACTCCTTTCAAAAGTAACCAACACTGCTAGTTTCTGAAAGAAAAAACAATCGAATTTTCCTCAAAATGTCCTCATAAAAATCATCAGTGTCCTCATAATTCACTGTCACTTTGCAGTTCTGTGTCATTATACTGTACACATTTGTGTTCTGATATATCACAAAAACACACATACTGTTGAAGTCAGAATTATTAGCCGTCCTATTTCTAAGCATAATAGTTTTAATAACTCATTTCTAATAACTGATTTGTTTTATCTTTGCCATGATGACAGTAAATAATATTATACTAGATATTTTTCAATATACTAGTATTCAGCTAAAAGTGCTATTTAAAGGCTAAACTAGGTTAATTAGGCAAGTTGGGGTAATTAGGCAAGTCATTATATAATGATGGTTTCTTTTGTAGACGATCAAAAAATATATATAAAGCTTAAGGGGGCTAACAATATTGACCTTAAAATGGTTTAAAAAGTTAAAAACTGCTTTTATTCTAGCTGAAATAAGACTTTCTCCAGAAGAAAAATTATTATCAGACATACTGTGAAAAATTCCTTGCTCTGTTAAACATCATTTGGGAAATATTTAAAAAAGAAAACAAAAATTTATAGGAGGGTGAATAACTGTGACTTTAACTGTACACGCACGCACGCACACACACACACACACACACACACACACACACACACACACGCACACGCAGGCAGAAAGAGGGAGAGATCCATTTCTGTGGTCTGGCTTTCAACACACGCTGAAACACAAACTGTACATCATCAGAACAACGAGCGATGTTCTAACAAGTGCAATATCAAGGGAGAAAGAGAGCTAATGAAGGCCCATGGCTGCAGATGGGGCTTTGTTCAAAGAGCTAAGATGTACAATGATAATAGAGCGCAGAGAAAAAAAAAAAGCTGTTATGCCTGAACAGATCAGTCAGATGATGTTGACTGTTGGTAATGCAACAGTCCTGAAAATGTGATAAAAAAACGCCACTTTGTGATAGCGAAATACATTTATAAGCCATTCATTAATTGAAAGAAGAAATTAACGCCTATGAGCAGACATTAATAAGTGCTACACTGTATTGCTATTTTACGTTTTGTCAGTTTAGTGGCTAATTCATACATATGAGACGTACGAAAATGTACAATTTTAAAAAAGGAGGCGTGTCACCCGATCCCGCCCCTAAACCCAACCTTCATTGGTGGATGAGCAAATCGTACTAAACTGTACGAATGAGATCATACGAATTCATACGAATTAGGAATTAGCCACTACATCAAAAAGTTACGAATTGCCGCGAGATCATGTTAGTAATTGGAAATTATTTAGTATGTTTATGGTATGTTTATATTGCAAAAAAAAAAATATAGAATCATATACACTGCATTTAAATTGTAAATGTAAATTTATTGGTTGATTGCAAGTAATGTTACCAAATTTGGGGTAACACTTTATAATAAGGTTCCATTAGTTAATGTACTTACGAACACAGACAAACACGGAACAATACATTTATTGCTGTATTTGTTCATTAATGTTAGTTACTAAAAAATAAAGCTGTTCATTGTTAGTTCATGTTCAACTCACAGTGCATTAGCTAATATTAACAAGCACAGATTTGGATTTTAATAATGCATTAGTAAATGCTGAACTTTGATTAATAAATGCTGTACAATTATTGCTCATTCTTAGTCTGTTATGGTTAATACCTTAACTAACATTATCAAATGCAATCTTATTGTAAAATGTGACCAAATTAGTAATCAAGGGAAAATTGTGTAATAACTGCTAAATTCATTCATTCATTTTCCTTCGGTTTAGTCCCTTTATTAATCTGGGGTTGCCACAGCGAAATGAACTGCCACTTATCCAGTATATGTTTTACACAGTGGATGCCCCTCCAGCCCCAACCCAGCACTAGGAAACATCAATACACTCTTGCATTCACACACATACACTACGACCAATTTAGTTTATCCAATTCACCTGTACCGCATGACTTTGGACTATGGGGGAAACCGGAGCACCCGGAGGAAACCCACGCGAAAACGAGGAGAACATGCAAACTCCACACAGAAATGTCAACTGGCTCAGCTGGGACTCAAACCAGCGACCTTCTTGCTGTGAGGCGACAGTGCTAACCATTGAGCCACCGTGTCGCCTAACTGCTAAATATAATTTTTTTACACTTACATTGGAACAGTTAGAGTTTGTATGCATATATTCGAATTGTACAAATTTGGTGTACAGTTGTGATGTTTAGATTAGAAAAAATTGATAACGTTTTATCAATGAATTGCAAAACTTACATTCTTCAAGAGTCCAATTCAATTTTTTTGACATGCCGTATTTACAGTAGCTGAACTTTAGCACTTTAGCTTCAAAAATAAATGCTAAAAGCATTGACAACTAATCAGTATCTCTCTGACTGCTAAAGCATTTAAAGCAGCAGGCAACATAATATAACTAAGCATAACTAAATATCTTCCCTAGTGTTAACATAAAGAAAAAAACTAAACATCAACACCATGAATAGCTTGAGGATGAGATTTAGGTTTTACTATGGTATACTTGTTACTTTCTTAGCGCCAATAATAATTGTTAACTGAATTTCTGGGCAGATTATTAATTAAGCATCAACAGGCAACAGTTTAAAATATATACAGTTGAAGTCAGAATTATTAGCCCCCCTTTGAATTTTTTTCACAGAGCAAGGAAATTTTCACAGTATGTCTGATAATGTTTTTTCTTCTGGAGAAAGTCTTATTCGTTTTATTTTGGCTAGAATAAAAGCAGTTTTTAATTTTTTAAAAAACATTTTAAGGACAAAATTATTAGCCCCTTAAAGCTATATTTTTTTCGATAGTCTACAGAACAAACCATCATTATACAATAACTTACCTAATTACCCTAACCTGTCCAGTTAACCTAATTAACCTAGTTACGCCTTTAAATGTCACTTTGAGCTGTATAGAAGTGTCTTAAAAATATCTAGTCAAATATTATTTACTGTCATCATGGCAAAGATAAGATAAATCAGTTATTAGAGATGAGTTATTAAAACTATTATGATTAGAAATGTGTTGAAAAAATCTTCTCTCCGTTAAACAGAAATTAGGGAAAAAAATAAACAGGGAGTCTAATAATTCAGGGGAGCTAATAATTCTGACTTCAACTGTATTTCTGAGAATGTATGTACAACATATGCTCTTTAAGTGTCTGTATATGATACAGAGTGCCTGTTTATTTTTCAGAGTATACTTTATGTTATAGCCATGTTTTTGACTCCTGAAAATAAATATTCAATCCTGCCCTTATGAACATTTTATTCTAGTTACCATGGTTTATCTGAGATTTGATTATCATTTGTATAGCCACAGTTTTACTATATACACCAGGGTTAAACAATGTTTTTTTTGGTTGTTTTTGCTTTATTTGTAGTAAAACCTCATGGTTAATTTTTGTAATGATGCAGTCAGTTTTTTAAATGATCCTCGAATTTTAGCTTCAAGGAGGAGAGTGTGATAAAAATGAGCAACTGCATCAGCATCGGGATGGTGAAAAACTAAAATTCACCAGTCTGGTTGACTTTACAGTGTTAACATATGGTGTTTTGTTTGCTCCAATTTCAGCGTTTTGTACCTCTCCACAGATGGCATCAAAACGGTTCTCTTTCTAAATGTTAAAACAAAGCTGCTATTTTCATACAGTTTTTCCCCACCTCAAGTCTTTGAAGACTCGCAGTCACACACACACTACTCTCAAATCAAGTTTACTCTTGGGAAAGGTTGCATCATTGCATTTCTACATCACGATGGGAAAACAAACAAGTCCGTCTCTCCATTTTCTTAATTATTACACAAACTGTCTGACTACATTTGTCGTACCATTCAATTTTTGCATAAATTAAAGTAAAGAAAATTTAATTAAATATTTAGGATAATTTATGAGAAATAAATCAGATTAATTTGCTAAATATACAGCCCTACACTTTCAGATGGCTGAGATGAGCCCAAGTTTTTTATTTTGAGATATGTCAAATATATAAATATTACATAAGGGTTGCATCCTTTTGATTATTTCTACATTTATGAGAGAAAAACAAGTAATTAACACTTTTATATTTCCATTTACTTACTTTTCACACAAACTGCCTACATATACATTTAGTCATGCTTCTTCCCAATTCAGATACGCTAAGGTTTAAGTTAAATTAATAAAATCTGATCAAATATTTTTCATTTACATGAAATAAGAAAGAGAAATTCCAGATTTGATTTCTGAGACTGGTTAATGTCTTTTATTTTGAAATATTAACGATTGGGAATTGTTCTATATCTTCTATATATCTATAGACTTTTATATCCTTAATATTTTCCTAGTTTTAATATAAACTGACTATAGATTTGTCACGCTTCACCATTTATCTGTTACGCTCTTAAAAATTTGATCCGATTTCTGAGACTGGTTGATGTCTTTTATTTTGAAATATTTACGCTCTGGAAGGGTAGCGTCATTTTGACCATTTTTATATTGTGATAGGAAAACCCAATATCTTTCCATTTTTTTAAACTTTTACACAAACGGACTATACATTTTTCATGCTTTTACCATTCATCTTACGCAAGTTGACAAAAACAATTATCAAAAAGTTCATAAATGCATTAGAAATACGCAAGAAAGCTTCCAGATTTGCGACACTAAATTTACAAGCCTTTCACTCTTAGATCTCAGAGAACTGGTTGATGTCTTTTATTTTGAAATATTTACTCTTGGGAGGGGTTACATAATTTTGGTAATTTATTCATCATTATGAGAAAAACGATTTCTATATCTTTAATATTTTCTTAATTTTTATATAAACTGACTATCCATTTGTCACGCTTCAACATTCATCTGTTACGCTCTTATAAATCAACAAGAATTTACACTCTTTGGCTGCATCCGAAACCGCCTACTACTCCGTAGGTACTGAACTTGAATTTAAATGTACTACTTGACCGTTCTATACTGTATGAATGTGGGCAGTATAAATGAAATTCAGAAATACTACATCTGCCATTTTGTCATGATCACGTGACCTACCCACATCAGTTGCATCGCTTCACTTACATTCATGAATTTTCTCACGTGACATCATTGGATAGCGCAGCATCCATGGGATGCACACTTCAGAATCTCGCCGGAAGTAGTAAGTCATCCGGGTACTCTCGCATACTGTTTTTTGAATTTTATGAATTCAGAGATACTACTTGGTTTGCATACTGATTTTAGCGTACTACATAGTATGAAAGTATGCGATTTCGGACGCAGCCTAATTTCTTTCATTTGAGTATGTTGATTCTCTTCCAACTGAAACTGCATATTAAGTAGGGGGCGGGGCTTTATTTTGGCGCATCATTTCCTCATAGCAAACTAACGGTAAAAGGGGCGTGGTTAACTTGATCATAGTAGAACCATTTTTGATTAACCAAAAGAACCTATTCGTGAAAAGTTCCAGTTTATATTAAATGAGAAAACAGTGGGTGTGGCTTTTTTTTACTGTGAGCTGATTGGATGTAGTAAGGTAGACATTTCATTCAGAAAGATTGGGTTTCAGGAGATTTATTACAACCTAACAAACAGCTCCTAATCACCATTTCTGTTTGTTGTCAAAACTGACAATGGGAGGGGCGTGGTTATGTATGTTAGCCACGCCCAATACCTCAGACAGGCGTAATCTGAGAATTTAACTGAAAACAAACAGAAAGAGCATTATCAGATTTCAATTTTTAGATTACAGGGGCATACAGTTTAATTAATGACATGCTCTGATGAATTGTTCATCACAAACTAGCAACGTGAACTAACAAAATCAATATAGTTAGTTTTGATTTCATGTCTACTTTAAGCAGTCTCCATGGAACAATGGATGCCAGTAAAGCAGCTTTATTTTTAAGAGCGAGCGGCCCTGCCCTCTTGAACCCCTGAGACGAGCCCAAGTCTTTTTTGTTTTGAAATATTTAGTCTTGTGGCAGCTGCTGCTCTTCAGCCTGTCCTCTGCTGCAGTCAGCTGCTCTGTGGCCTCCGTCCAGCGGTGACATCAGCTCGTCTACTTTAAACACACTCCGGTCTGAAAGCGCTGAAGCAAATATTTGAACTGCGTGGTCATTTGGGCATCCACATCACAGGAGCACACCATATCGCTCCACACAAACAGGCTTTCAGGCTGCTGGGATGGCCTGTTATTGTATGAACATAACCAGAGCATCGCCCTGAATAATTAGCTTCTATATTTATGCGCCGTGGTATTTATATGGTTCTCCATTGTACTTCAGAGAATACCATTCTGTGAATAGGGTACACTTTGTGCCATGTATTTTTTTATGCTAGAGTCTCGTATCCCAGGTTTCATTTGTTAATTAATTTATTTTTATATTGTAAGACCTATTGGACATGTTTGATAAACTATTTTAGAACTACCTAATAGAAATAAAATACTCTTCCTGACAAAAGTCTTGTCGCCTATCCAAGTTTTAGGAGCAGCAAATAATAACTTGACTTCTAGTTGATCATTTGGTATCAGAAGTGGCTTATATGAAAGGCAAAGGCCTCTAGATTACGCTTATTTTACCAAAATAAAATATGATCATGACTTGATTTTTAATTCTTTAATTAGGACAGTAAGGTCTGACTTTGCTTAGACAAAAGTCTCATCACTTAACAGAAATAATGTACAGTATAGAATATAAAGTCATGGTGCAGTGAAAAATAATTAATATTGTGTATGACTCCCATGAGCTTAGACGACTGCATCCATACATCTCTGCAATGACTCAAATAACTTATTACTAAAGTCATCTGGAATGGCAAAGAAAGCGTTCTTGCAGGACTCCCAGAGTTCATCAAGATTCTTTGGATTCAGCTTCAATGCCTCCTCCATCTTACCCCAGACATGCTCAATAATGTTCATGTCTGGTGACTGGGCTGGCCAATCCTGAAGCACCTTGACCTACTTTGCTTTCAGGAACTTTGATGTGGAGGCTGGAGTATGAGAAGGAGCGCTATCCTGCTGAAGATTTTGCCCTCTCCTGTGGTTTGTAATGTAATGGGCAGCACAAATGTCTTGATACCTCAGACTGTTGATGTTGCCATCCACTCTGCAGATCTCTCACATGCCCCCATACTGAATGTAACCCCAAACCATGATTTTTCCTTCACCAAACTTGACTGATTTCTGTAAGAATCTTGGGTCATGCAGGTTCCAATAGGTCTTCTGCAGTATTTGTGATGATTAGGATGCAGTTCAACAGATGATTCATCTGAAAAATCTACCTTCTGTCACTTTTCCAAATGATCAACTAGAAGTCAAGTTATTATGTGTTGCTCTTACAACTAGGATTAATGACAAGGCAGTGTACAAATCAAATGGCTAATTTTAATAAACAAAAAACTAATATTTAGCTGTGTGTAGTCTAGCTCTGATTTTCCCCAAATAAAAAAATATTTGGCATTATTTCAATTCAGTCACACACAGGAAGTGACATCGTTCCTACATCATGATGGAAACGTCGGTTGTAACGAGGTTATTTGAGTTACTGTTGCCTTTCTATCATCTCGAACCATCTCCTCTGACCTCTGGCATCTCCTCTGACCTTTGGCATCAACAAGGCATTTGTGCCCACAGAACTGCTGCTCACTGGATATTTTCTCTATTTCTGACCATTCTCTGTAAACCCTAGAGACGGTTGTGCGTGAAAATCCCAGTAGATCAGCAGTTTCTGAAATACTCAGAGCAGCCCGTCTGGCACCAACAACCATGCCAAGTCACTTAAATCACCTTTCTTCCCCGGGTGATTCTCACGAAAACTTAGTTTAAAAATTTTCAAACCAAATTTTTTAAAAATGTTTAAATTAATTTTTTGTTTTTGCAGATATTTGAAACAAAGTCTGGAGTGTTTGTCAACATTAATTTAAAAATATATACATATCATTTAGTGCCTTTTTGAGCATAATTTAAAAAATAAGTAATGAAAAATCTCATTACCGCAACAGTCTGAAAAATCAACCCTGTTAAAAAAGCGAATTCACATTGACATTTTAAAATTAGGGATTATTAACCATCATGTACAGTTACTTGAGATTTTGAAATAACAATTATTTTTTAATTAACAGTGTTTTTTATTTTGATTGTTTTTTCTCATTACCGAAACACCCTACACAATTGACAACCCTTTTTTTAATATATTTTGATTAAACCTGATGTATTTTCAAAATGATGTGGCTAACCTGAAAGGACATAACTTGTAGATTATGCACATGCATTGAAAAGCAAATGATTAAAAATAAATAAATAATTAACACTTAATGAACATTGGTTGCGGTAATGATAAATAGGTTGCAGAATATAGGATAATTATTTCAATACTGATTTTAGGTATACTATGTATGAGATAAAAATAAAAAAAAAAACATTTAATTTAGGAAAAACAACATTGAATTTCAAATATTTTATTGTTTAGTGCTTTAATAACAAAAAAATAATTTCAAAGAATAATTTCCACTTGCTTGGATAAGCTGAAATGTATCATCATCCCTGCTAGTGTGGTCTCCAGTACAGCTTTAACCCTCTGCTATTCCTTATTTGGGAATCAAACTTGTGGTCTTAGCTGGTCAAAAAGGGATGGACAACAGTAAAGTACCAACTGTTGTTGTTTTTTTTAGCTAATTTAATCAAATGTATATAATATTTATATTATTTTGAATTTTGAGAGGGTCTTTATGCATTAATTAACATACATTTCCCCTATTGAAAACAATGGAATTTTTGTAATTTTTATTTTTAATAATGTTTAAATTAGTGCTGTATTTCCGAGTAGGGTCTGTCTGTGGACTGCAAGACAGGTGCATAACATGAAGGGGCGTAACTTGTTGTGGATGCGTAACTTGAAGTTATGGAGACCCACATGTCAAACTATGTTTTTTGGCAAAATGGCGATGTACCAATATGTTATTAACATCTACACCTACTCCACACCTAAACCCAACCATCACAGTTATTAACGCCTATACCTACTACAGTACAACCCTAAATTCAACCACCATCTTTATTAACGTAAAGCTGCAGAGGCTTTCATACTTGATGTGCTCAAAGAAGTCAGCGAGTTGCTAAATGAATTAATATAATAATATGTCAAGTTAATTGGTTGTGGATAAATTTGGAGAAAACTCCTGAAAACATGTAGTGAAAATGTTCTCTTGTAAGTAATTCCACCATCTTGCCAATAACATCTCATTGTGACATCTCACATGGTTCAATGGGATCTCTATAACTGCAAGTTACACCTCTTTAACTTACTACAAGTTACGAACCTTCATGTTACGCCCTTGTCTTGCAGTCCACAGACAGATACACTTGGTATTTCCAGGTAAAATAGAGACTGTCATTTAAAAACAAAAGGCAGATTAGCACCCTCATGTCATTAAAAAATACATGCAATGGCATGGTCTAAACACTAGGTTCTTGTATTACGATCTCTACAATGCTGCTTGTGAATTCCTTTCTAGACAAGCTAAAATAATTCTTTCTGACAAGGTTTCGAAATTTGTTGTTTGACAAAGTGATTTGTAGTGTAAATTTTTGTATTTTGATTAAATTTTGTAGTTTGAAAAACTACATATGGCTATAGAGACTACACAAAAGGCTTAACATTTTGTATGATGCAGTGTGTTTGTCTTTCTCACTTAGTGTCACCCCTTTACACTTTTTTCAGAATCAATATTTTCTAAATGTTCTTATTTGACTTAATGGTTATTTTCTCTCTCACTCTGTGTGTGTGTGTGTGTGTCTGTGTGTGTGCATGTGTTTGTACACTGTGTGTAATTACACTTGCTATGCCATCTCCAAATCTAACCACTCTCTTTGTCTCTTTCTGTACTCTTCAATTAGTTCTGGGTTGTTGTATACAATTTTTCCTAACCTAGCTTTTGCTAAAGATTTTCTTTTTTTCACTTGCTGACTCTCTAAAATGAAACAAATCAAAGCAAAATATAAACAGATAGTACATTTTTAAATTAACATTAAATTCAAAAGAATTATTTGAATCTAGTATGCAATTTTCTCATTCCCGAAACAGAAGTTCTCTCTACCGCAACTGTCCTTAAATGGTTGCGGTTTATGAGAAAAGAGTTGCGGAGAATGAGGTGCCTCAATATGTTTTGCTAATAATAGGGAAGCTATGATGACTTAGAAAAAAATTCTCAGTGCATATAATTAAGAATTTTAATAAAGTTTGTTTTCATAAAAATTTGTAAATCTAACTATTATGTAAATGTAAAAAACTACCTGTTTCGGTAATGATAATCAAAAAGTCGTTTAACCATTTTGACTGGAGAAAATTTTACATTAAACTGGAGAAATATAAAATATCTTCTTTTCTGGCAGCCATATTGAAACAACTGGCCCATGTGCTTCTTTATTCAAAATTAATCTTTATTTAAACTCTTTATGTGTGTTTAAACAGTACTTTAAAATGGTTGCGGAGGATGAGAACATCCCTCATGGACACATCGTTTTTCAGTTTTTTCTCATTATCATTATACATGAATATTCTGTAAATTATTTGTTCTGTCATGTAAGATAATCTATTAAAACAATTCAGTTGTTTTTATTCTAAAATTGTTATGCTAATTTGTTTAAATTACAACATAACACACATTCAAACACACATGGACACGTTTCGGTAATGAGAATTTCAGTAGAAAATGCTGTAAAATTATTAAAAATAAGTAAATTATGTTGAAATTACACATTGTGCTTCGTAGAGAACAGTTTTGTCTTTATTATGATGTTTTTTGTATTAACAAATTAGCAAGTTTTATATTTAAAATCTTAAGTGCCATGTTGTTTTAGTGGTTTCGTGAGAATAACCCCCCCATTCTGATGCTCAGATTGAAGTATAGCAGATCGTCTGTATGTCTGCATGCCTAAATGCATCGAGTTGCTGCCATGTGATTGCTGATTACAAATTTGCGTTAACGAGCAGTTGGACAGCTGTACCTAATAAAGTGGCCGGTGAGTGTATTTTGTAGGCTACCCTATTGTTGAAAAGTGCCTATATTAATGATGAAAATAATTACCTTTGGCACACTGTCATCCAAGCGGAACTATCTAGAGAGTATCTCTATGACATTGCTGTATATATAGATATTCCAATGTGCACATCAGTGTCGCTTTCACAGCAGTAGCAAACCGTTCTCTCTCCGGTGCGTGGAGTTTAAACGGCACGGAACGCACGTGACCGCCATACTGCAGCACCGACTCCAGTCTTTCATTGCAACTTCTAATCTCCCAAAGCGAAAACATACACTCACCTCCCATAGCTGCCTTCAGCAGGAAATTCATGATGGCTTTTCAAGTGTTTCAGTCCTGGTACTCGACACTTCAAAATTTATAGGAGCAGCGATCGATTTACTGCCGGATCTGCCAATAAAACACATCGATTTTAATTATAATATTTGATAGTGATCGATTTAGCACGTCAATAGGCAACACATGCATATTCAATTCACAATTTCTAATTGTCCCATACAATTATAATACATTTCAAGATGCAAAAAATAGAGCACACACATGTAGTCTATATAAATTGCACATATAGCTAATGCAATATTAAAAACAGCAGCATAACAGCCTGCAGCTCAATAAATAAAGCATGAACAACTTGCACGGAACGTTTTGTCCTTCATCTCACAATGTAAAACCCTTTCCCCACCACATATTTTCATGTTCCAGCGCAAAATTACAGAGCACAGCTATCCTTCAGTGACAGATCATCAAATCCCTCCGTGCAGCTGATGCTGATAGCGACAATCAGGCTGTCACACTACAGCAACCCCATTGTGCTCAGCTAATTCAGTTGACTTGCGTTCCTGTCTCTCCCCGCCGTGCGTATTTTAGCCAGAAGAAATATATAGGCTACCTATCAACTTCCGGGGGTCACAGATCCATAAGGTAACTTTACGACTCCTTTAATCCAGCGCAGGACGGTCTATTTAGCCACACGGCCCAATGGTCCCTACAAAAGTGTTTTTGCGTTCCGACCTCAGTCAGTATAGTCTTGGCGCATTACCTTACTTGAACCCCCGCCGCAAAGGCTCGGCAGTATCTAGTAGCTGCACACGCCGCTTTCAGCACCACCTTCACCGGACAGCGCCTGCTCGTGCGCGGCAGCAGAAAAGCAGTGGTGTGAATCAATAATACCTGCTCGGAGTCCGTCCGCGGGGTGATCGTGCCGATGTGGAAGTTGTCGTGGGCCAGTTGTGCAGGATGTGTATTATTGTTAACCCGCTACGAGCATCTCCAAGCGTCTCTTCCTGCTCGCCCAGCGCCTGTCAGAGTGTTGGCCAGGGGAACTGCAAGACGGTGAAAGCCCTGTGCATCACACGCAGCCTTTTTCCATCAAAACATCCCACGTCCCCAGTCGGAGAGAGCAGCAGTCATTGATTGGCGGTGCCGGGAGTGAAACACGCCTCTGCTCTGCCAGTGCTTCCGCGGCTGATGGTTCTCCGTGTAGCGCGCGCTGCTGTCAGAGCCGAGCTGAAGAATGAAAGATGGACGGGTCTTCACCCCTCATGACTTGGGCGTCGGAGTCTCTGGAGGGAAAATGCTGATTCAGGATCTGTGGCTCAGACTGGGCTTGTCCTTTTCAGGTACAACTCATCCCCTCCCCCCGTATGATGCTGCCCAGTACTCCTAAAACGCACTGCATTTCATTACTTCAGGGTCATACTAGTTTGTTAGTTTTTGAATAAAAAGAAGTTATAGCTTTTTTCCCCAGAAAATATTAAATAAAGCCATAAAAGTGACCATTGTAATACACTAAAAATTATTTTTGCTGTTTGTTCAAACTACTTATTTAAAATGAGCTGAATCAACACAACTCTTGAGGCAACTTAGTTCTTTTATGTTCAATCCACTTAAATTTGCGAAAACAATTAAGTTAACTTAATTAATTTGTGTTGGGACAACATGAAGAAATTGTGTGGAACCCAGCACTTTTTTACAGTGTGTATTGGTGATGCAGTTTATATACACTCACCGGCCACTTTATTAGGTACACCTGTCCAACTACTCGTTAACGCAAATTTCTAATCAGCCAATCACATGGCAGCAACTCAATGCATTTTGGCTTGTAGACATGGTCAAGACGATCTGCTGCAGTTCAAATCGAGCATCAGAATGGGGAAGAAAGGTGATTTAAGACGCTTTGAACTTGGCATGGTTGTTGGTGCCAGACGGGCTGCTCTGAGTATTTCAGAAACTGCCAATCTACTGGGATTTTCACGCACAACCATCTCTAGGGTTTACACAGAATGGTTGAAAAAAGAGAAAATATCCAGTGAGCGGCAGTTCTGTGGGCGCAAATGCCTTGTTGATGCCAGAGGTCAGAGGAGAATGACCAGACTGGGTTGAGCTGATAGAAAGGCAACAGTAACTCAAATCGTTACAACCGAGGTATGCAGAAGAGCATCTCTGAACACACAACACGTCCAACCTTGAGGCGGATGGGCTACAGCAGCAGAAGACCACACCACTCCTGTCAGCTAGAAACAGGAAACTGAGGCTACAGTTCGCACAGGCTCACCAAAATTGGATGATAGAAGATTGTAAAAACGTTTCCTGGTCTGATGAGTCTTGATTTCTGTTGTGACATTCAGATGGTAGGGTCGGAATTTGGCGTCAACAACATGAAAACATGGATCCATCCTGCCTTGTATCAACGATTCAGGCTGGTGGTGGTGGTGTAATGGTGTGAGGGATATTTTCTTGGCACACTTTGGGCCCATCATTACCAACTGAGCATCGTGTCAACGCCACAGCCTACCTGAGTATTGTTGCTGATCATGTCTATCCCTTTATAACCACAATGTACCCATCATCTGATGGCTACTTCCAGCAGGATAACACATCATGTCATAAAGCGTGAATCATCTCAGACTGGTTTCCTGAACATGACAATGAGTTCACTGTACTCAAATGGCCTCCACATCCACCAGAACTCAATCCAATAGAGCACATTTGGGACGTGGTGGAATGGGAGATTCGCAACTGCCAAATCTACAGCAACTGCGTGATGCTATCATGTCAATATGGACCAAAATCTCTGAGGAATATTTCCAGTATCTTGTTGGATCTATGCCATCAAGCATTAAGGCAGTTCTGAAGGCAAAAGGGGGTCCAACCTGGTACTAGTAAGGTGTACCTAATAAAGTGGCCGGTGAGTGTATACATCTGTCTTTTGAACGTTAATCAAATAATTATTTCATATTTTCATAAAATGTATCACAGGAATTTTATAAAAAGGAAATGTTGCACTAAATCAGCATGTTATGTTATGTTTTACAAAGAATCGTGTAAGTAAATGACATTTTATGATGAGATAAAGCACAAATGAACAATTTGCTTCAATCGAAATCTCCTAACACCTAATGGAAAATCCAGAGAACTGAGAATATCTTCAGAGAAACTAAAGAGGCATGTTAATTCTTTCAAAAACTGAAGAAAAAAATTAAAAGAGGAGTTTGCTGATCAACGTTTGTCGGTTCAGAGTCTTTTGTATGGATTTATTTAGGTGAATAGACTCATTGAAGCGGAATAAATCTATCAGATTTTATCCAAATATCTTCATTTGTGTTATGAAGATGAGCACATTTCTTATGGGACTGCATCATCATGAGGATTAGATCGATGTTCATTTTGGGGTGAACTAAATGTTTAATGTGTGAAGAGATGAACACTTTTAATTCTGCTAAAACTTACCTAAACATTCAACCAAACCCAGAAAAAAAAGATGATAAATGAAAAATACAGTCACACAAAAAGCATGAAGTGCACTTTAGCAGGTGTGTTTTAAATCCAAAGCTTCTTTCAGCATTGGTAATTAAATACACTGACAGTGCAGTAAAATTTAACCGAATGTTTGCTCAGAGTAACATTTAGGCTAAAATCCATCTGACACCAGGAAGAATCAATATCCAATGAACCCTTGGAGACAGAGTCACCTTTTAGTTGAGAACACACCACATGACTCTGCACGATTCAAACACACCCTCACTCTTAAGGCAACACTGCAGTGCGCAAAGGCTTTCCTACAGTCATAACACCTCCCTGTTGCTGTAGTGCTATTAAAACGTGGGCTGATGCAGCTGACCCATGGAAAGCTTTAATATTCCGCTGTTGTCTCTGCTAAGAAGAGACTGTACTGTATGTTTACCATGAGTTACAACTCAAACAAAATATAGTATTCCTCAGTATGTTGTAGATCTAAAAAGGGCTTTTCAGACTGTGCTTAACCCTGGGGTATATTTTGTTCTGAACTATGATTTTAAAGAGATGCTGTAGTTCACTCCCTCAAAAAGTGAACATTTACACACCATTTAGACTCTAAACAATACAGGTTTTGTGAAGAATTTTTAACATTCATGATTATTGTTCATTCCACGAACGGTTCCTTATGGCGTAAAAGGGTTCTTTGGGTAATTAAAAACAGTAGGAACAGTTTTCTGAAAGGTTCTTTATGGTATGCGTAGAGAAAATACGATGGAAGTCAACACTCAAACGTTTGTTCAAACTACTTCATTCATTCATTCATTCATTTTCCTTCGGCTTAGTCCCTTTATTCATCAGGGGTTGCGACAATGCCAACTGACCCAGCCAGGACTCAAACCAGCGACCTTCTTGCTGTGAGGCGAGAGTGCTAACCACTGAGCCACCGTGTCACCCTGTTCAAACTACTTATTTACAATAAGCTGAAACATCACAATTGTTGAGTATTTTTGTGACAACTCAATTGTTTTATTTTCAATCCACTTAAATTTGTAAAAACTAATAAGTTAGCTAAATTCCTTCATGTTGTCCCAACACAAATCAATTGTGTGGAACCCAACATTTTTTTTTTACAATGGCTGGCTACTGTTTGGTTACCCACAATTGTCAAGTTATCTTCTTTTTTTATTCAACAAGTGAAGTTTCACAAACTAATTTCAAGAGGAGCACATGATATGATTGATCGCAGCTGGTCTCTCATCTATAATCATTAGTAGGCCAATCAGAAACTACTCCCTTGTCCTCGTTTTCTGAAGAAACCCCCCATCCACCCCATCTCCCCCTTTCCTCCTTTACCAGGTGGAGCTTTCGAGAACTACCTGATCTCGTACCCCCCTTACATGCTCATTGACCAGGCGGGAGCCCTGGGCTCATTAATCTCAGAGCTCAGGGTTCTCTCCCGGGACAGCATGCCAAACCTGCTATTATTATCAAGCAATATCTAAGTGCGAACTCTTGAAATGAAATAAAATGATGCAGAGCAAGTGCAAAAAAATGAGTAAATGATGACAGAACTTTCATTTTTCAGGTTGAGATTCAGGTTTTCAGTTCAGGTTGTGCTTATTTTCATGTGATTTGGACAGTTACTAAAATACTACATTAAAATAATCAGTCTTGTGTATTCTAACTTAGTGGTTTCCAACTCCAGTCCTCGAGACCCACCATCCGGCACACTTTGTATGTCTTCCTTACTTAATACACCTAATTCAGATCATCAGCTCGTTAACAGAGAGACCCATGAACTGATCCTTGTATGTCAAATAACAGAACAGGAATTGGCAATCACTGTTACACTTAATGTTTTTTTTGTTTTTTTTTTGCATATCTATGTTGTCTGTGTCACAGATTGGACTAATGTCTGTTTACATAAAGGCTCTATAATTCTGCATTTCAGAATGGTTTTACGTATTTATTGTCTTGTACAGTCCAATATTGCTTTATGAATGTCTACGCCTACCCTGACCCTAAACTCAACCTCACAGTAACCTGTTGTGGTTTAGTAACGTCTACACCTACCCCAACCCTAAACTCAACCTCACAGTAACCTGTTGTGTTTTATTATGGTCTACTACACCTTCACCAACCCTAAACCCAACCTCACAGTAACCTAATGTGTTTATTAACATCTACACCTACCCCAACCCTAAACCCAACAGTATGCTGCTGTGTTCTATTAATGTCTATTCCACCTACACCCCCTAAACCAAGCCTTTATGTGGCGTAAGTCCCTCCCACTTGGAGGTCATCCAACCTACTTGTGGTGTAAGTCCCTCCCACTTGGAGGTCACCCAACCTACTTGTGGCTTAAGTCCCTCCCACTTGGAGGTCACCCAACCTACTTGTGGCGTAAGTCCCTCCCACTTGGAGGTCACCCAACCTACTTGTGGCTTAAGTCCCTCACACTTGGAGGTCATCCAACCTACTTGTGGTGTAAGTCCCTCCCACTTGGAGGTCACCCAACCTACTTGTGGCTTAAGTCCCTCCCACTTGGAGGTCACACAACCTATTTGTGGCTTAAGTCCCTCCCACTTGAAGCTCCCCCAACCTACTTGTGGCATAAGTCCCTCCCACTTGGGGTCACCCAACCTACTTGTGGCATAAGTCCCTCCCACTTAGAGGTCACCCAACCTAATTGTGGCATAAGTCCCTCCCACTTGGAGCTCCCCCAACCTACTTGTGGTGTAAGTCCTCCCACTTGGAAGTCACCCAACCTACTTGTGGTGTAAGTCCCTCCCACTTGGAGGTCACTCAACCTTCTTGTGGCGTAAGACCCTCCCACTTGGAGGTCACTCAACCTACTTGTGGTGTAAGTCCCTCCCACTTGGAGGTCACCCAACCTACTTCTGGCATAAATCCTCCCACTTGGGGTCACCCAACCTACTTGTGGCATAAGTCCCTCCCACTTAGAGGTCACCCAACCTAATTGTGGCATAAGTCCCTCCCACTTGGAGCTCCCCCAACCTACTTGTGGTGTAAGTCCTCCCACTTGGAAGTCACCCAACCTACTTGTGGTGTAAGTCCCTCCCACTTGGAGGTCACTCAACCTTCTTGTGGCGTAAGACCCTCCCACTTGGAGGTCACTCAACCTACTTGTGGTGTAAGTCCCTCCCACTTGGAGGTCACCCAACCTACTTCTGGCATAAATCCTCCCACTTGGAGGTCACCCAACCTGCTTGTGGCGTAAGTCCCTCCCACTTGGAGGTCACCCAACCTACTTGTGGCGTAAGTCCCTCCCACTTGGTAGTCACTTAACCTACTTGTGGTGTAGGACCCTCCCATTTGGAGGTCACTCAATCTATTTGTGGTGTAGGTCCCTTCCACTTGGAGGTCACCCAACCTACTTGTGGCGTAAGTCCCTCCCACTTGGAGGTCGCACAACCAACTTGTGGCGTAAGTCCCTCCCACTTGGAGATCACCCAATCTACTTGTGGCGTAAGTCTCTTCCACTTGGAGGTCACCCAACCTACTTGTGCCATAAGTCCTCCCACTTGGAGGTCACCCAACTTCCTTGTGGCATAAGTCCCTGCCACTTGGAGGTCACCCAACCTACTTGTGGCGTAAGTCCCACCCACTTGAAGGTCACCAAGTCCCTCCCACTTGGAGGTCACCCAACCTACTTGTGGCGTAAGTCCCTCCCACTTGAAGGTCACCTAGTCCCTCCCATTTGGAGGTCACTCTACCTACTTGTGGCGTAAGACCCTCCCACCTGGAGGTCACTCAACCTACTTGTGGTGTAAGTCCCTCCCACTTGGTAGTCCCTTAACCTACTTTTGGTGTAAGACCCTCCCATTTGAAGGTCACTCAATCTATTTGTGGTGTAAGTCCCTTCCACTTGGAGGTCACCCAACCTACTTGTGCCAAAAGTCCTCCCACTTGGAGGTCACCCAACCTACTTGTGCCGTAAGTCCTCCCACTTGGAGGTCACCCAACCTAATTGTGGCGTAAGTCCCTCCCACTTGGAGGTCGCCCAACCAACTTGTAGCGTAAGTCCCTCCCACTTGGAGATCACCCAACCTACTTGTGCCATAAGTCCTCCCACTTGGAGGTCACCCAACCTACTTGGCTTAAGTCCCTGCCACTTGGAGGTCACCCAACCTACTTGTGGCGTAAGTCCCTCCCACTTGAAGGTCACCAAGTCCCTCCCACTTGGAGGTCACCCAACCTACTTGTGGCGTAAGTCCCTCCCACTTGAAGGTCACCTAGTCTCTCCCATTTGGAGGTCACTCTACCTACTTGTGGCGTAAGACCCTCCCACTTGGAGGTCACTCAACCTACTTGTGGTGTAAGTCCCTCCCACTTGGTAGTCCCTTAACCTACTTGTGGTGTAAGACCCTCCCATTTGAAGGTCACTCAATTTATTTGTGGTGTAAGTCCCTTCCACTTGGAGGTCACCCAACCTACTTGTGCCAAAAGTCCTCCCACTTGGAGGTCACCCAACCTACTTGTGCCGTAAGTCCTCCCACTTGGAGGTCACCCAACCTACTTGTGGCGTAAGTCCCTCCCACTTGGAGGTCGCCCAACCAACTTGTAGTGTAAGTCCCTCCCACTTGGAGATCACCCAACCTACTTGTGCCATAAGTCCTCCCACTTGGAGGTCACCCAACCTACTTGGCGTAAGTCCCTGCCACTTGGAGGTCACCCAACCTACTTGTGGCGTAAGTCCCTCCCCCTTGAAGGTCACCAAGTCCCTCCCACTTGGAGGTCACCCAACCTACTTGTGGCGCAAGTCCCTCCCACTTAGAGGTCACCCAATCTACTTGTGGCGTAACTCCCTCCCACTTGGAGGTCACCCAACCTACTTGTGACGTAAATCCCTCCCACTTGGAGGTCACCCAACGTACTTGCGTTGTATTCCCCTCCACTTGAAGGTCGCCAGGCTGCAGCAATACCTACTTGAAATTCTCTCTGAAAAGATCTCTGAAAGTATTTATGCTGTGTTTCTGTGACGGTCAAAATTAAGTTAATATGAGGTTGCGAGTATTAGAGTGTAAAAGTTTAAAATGTCAAATGATGACAGTGAATGTTTTATTGTTTTCTTTATAGTTAAACAAAAACATTGAGGATGAACTTTATAATACAATTGAATGTGAAAATTTTCGTCCAATCAGTGACACAGCAAATATGCAAATAAGAATGTTAACATATGTAAAGTGTAAATGTAAAGTGTAAAATGGTGATTATGGAAGACCCTGAACTAACCACCCCAGGTCATTTATGAACAGTGTGAAGCATGAAATCCCAAGAGTCTATTTAGCTCTGGCTTCGAATGACCCAGGATTAACCATTTCAAGTGTGAAAGCCTTAAAGATTATCAGATCAGACAGCAGATGCAGATCATCGGAGAACAGTTTTCCCAATGCTCTTCTCGTTTTTTAAATTAGCAGACATCCGCTTTCTATCATTTCTTCCTTATTCCCACATCTGAGTTTGACGAAGTAGGTATAGTGGGTCATTATATCAAGCAATGCACAATAGGTCCACCGAGATCATCAGAAGCATTGATCGTGAATGTAGATCAATACTGAAGGGCCGAGAGAGAGAGAGAGGTTGGTTTATGGTTGGACTGTTTCTGCTGAACTTTTTATTCCGCCAGCATTTATCTTTTCTGGGCTGCAGCCAAATGGGAAACACTGATTTATTGGCTCTCTGCTCAGAAAGCTGAGTGGACACAAAAAAAGAGGAGAACAGAGCAGAGACGCCGAAGATTGAAGGATAGGAATAAGAGAAATATGTGATTGAAGTGTCTCATAAACATCTTGCACAGGTCGTTTTCATCTCTGCCTTTATCACAGTGTAGAGTGTTCCTGAAGAGTTCCCCCAGCTTAATGTAATGCCACGGAATATATCACTGGGATTTTTCCATTTCATTTGGGTAAAATATTGACATCTTACTGTTAGAATTTTTTGATTACGTTTTTTTTTGCCCAACAGTTGACTTGTACAGTGGCCAAGAGAGCTCAAATGTGCTGCTAGTAAAATAAAACACACACACACACACACACACACACACACACATATATATATATATATATATATATATATATATATATATATATATATATATATATATATACACAGTATATGGAAATTCTCAGAACAATCAGTAGTGAACTTAGGCTCTTTGTAAATATGTGCCTCAGCCTACATTTGTGCAAAACATAAAATACGTTGCTCTGGATACATTTTGTTGCACCTTTCAGATGACAAATCCACTAGAGGTCACTGTCTGCTGTATATTTTTGTGAATCTAAAATGCGTTACTTAGGGTGTGTTTTGTTATATGTTGAACCACTGATCTAAACCTTTCCCTATAACCCAACCAATAGTGTTTCCAAAAGCAAACTGGCTTTTATCTCTTTTGTGGATTCGAACCAAGCGGCAACATCCCGCTGAACCTGGCATATATATATCGTATTTTTGTATTGTTTTATGTGGCTTTACACAGTCAATTGCCTTTTGGAATTATTTCCTACAATTATCAGATAATATGGCATGCTGTGTGCACTTAACTGTGTTCACAAACCATTCAAGTGGCCTCCATTTCCCAGGTGAGTGAAATTATATACTTATTACATAATTATATACCATCTCTATAAATGTATTTGTTCTATTTGAGATCATTTATCATTCATAATTTTCTTTAGAGCTGTAATGCACTCCAAAATCTGACACATTGATTAGCTGTAGGCTATAGAACAGTCATCTGAAATGTTGTCATACAGTGTTATACCTGGATTTCATAAATAGCCTTGCATTTACTAACACAGACTATATTTGAAGTGTTTGGAAGAAATTTGTGTTTTCCTCCTGTAGAAAAACGTCATAAGAGCAATGCTTAGTGGCTCAATGTATTACAACAGTGTTGTTAAAAGACTAAACACTTTATTTATTATACAAACAAGCACATGTTGTCAGAACACAAACGAGTCATGCTGCGTTCACACCAGACGCGGAACGCGCGGCAAAATCGCGCTATTCGCAAGTAAATAGACGCGTGAACATTTGAGTTTACTCGCTTCATTCGCGCGTCAGACTCCGCTTCATTCGCGCGTCAAACTCCGCTTCATTCGCGCGTCAAATTCACTTCAGAACAGACGCGGATTTGCGTGATGGGCAGGGCTTCTGTCTGCTCGGTGAATGTAGCTTCGTTGCTAAATGGCTAACATGGATTTTATTGATAAAATACCTGTGTTTATGTGCTTTATGAAGGCTGTAAAACAGCGTCGATACGTTTGGAGCAGTGTCTGAGTCCACTAGATACTTTCAGAGGTGCACCCAGCGCTGTGAGCTCATAAACTCCTCCAGAAACTTAACCTGGATGACTGGGGCTTCCAGCGGTGCTTCTGACTGAGCCAAGCCCAGTTTGATGAACTGTTGTCGGTCTCGGCTGGAGGATTTCCCCCGGACACCAACAACAGGGGCTACGTCACAATCATGCTCCCACAAGAGCAAGCTCCTGATTGGTTAACGCGGCGCGAATGTCCGCAGAAGTTCAGATATTTGAACTCGAGCGATTTGCGCGTTAAGCGCGTCAAACGCTCAATTCGCGCGTATCGCGCCATTCGCGCCGCGCCATTCGCGCAATTCGCGTCATTCGCGCCGCGCCATTCGCGCGTATCGCGCCGCAGGATGCCTATTCGCGCGTTTGCATTGACTTAACATGTAAATCACTCGCGCTTGACGCTTCTTCCGCGTCTGGTGTGAACGCAGCATCACAGATAGTGAAGTCCCAAAGAAAAGCCCGTCTAAGCAAAGTGTTAGCAGGTATCTGTAGCTCTGCTCATGCTCCGCCTCTTTGCCCTTATTTGGTCACCCCGGTCGGTGCGATGACGTGTGAACAAAATGGCAACGTTTGGCCACACCCACTTGTAGCTTTATTTGCACTTTTCAGAATCCTATGGGTGATGTCACGGATACTACATCCATATTTTTCACAGTCTATGATTCGAACCCAAGTTCTCTGCAACAGCGTACAAGGTGAGCCTCCGAGCAGACTGACCATGCCAGAAAAGTTGTCCGTATGGATATACGGATATGGTGAGGCAAACGTATTTGATTACAAATCATAGACACTTTTAAACTGTTGTGCAAAGCACTTCACAAAAATTCAATAATTTGTTCCTGTAAATATCATTAGTGTGAAAAGGAACAAAAGTAGTTGGTGTCATATTGCTGCATAGCATTCATTTTCACTAGAAGCTGCAGTCAAACATATGTTGAAATGCGTTTTTGTGCTTTCATAAAAAATGTAGGCTTAAGCACGTATTTCTAATGAGATCTGAGCATAACAAAAATGTTCAAATTTAATTTAATTAGCATCAGTTGTGCAATTTGACATTTTTAAGACTAAAAATAACAAGAAACCGTCTAATCAACTGTATAAACTCACGTCTCAGATCTCAGACAACACCATTTGGGCTTCCCTGTTGTGGTCTGCTATTTGCAGTGTGTTTCTGTATTTGCATATATTGTCAAATTGGTGTCTAGCACTCTCGACCACCGTTTGTCCATATATTACCCAAATTTAAATTGACACATCACTACATTTTATTTTACAGGGAGGGAGGGTCACAGTTGTCGCCCATATTTCATATTTAGGGTCCATATTTTGTGATTCACAAGTGCTTTCTGTTTATTTACGGTTGTGAATTGTATCATGGGACATTGATTTCTGCTCTGTTGACTTTTGATGTTGAAAAATCAACTCTACAGTTTAACAAAGTGGCTTGACATTTTAATAGTTTGAAATAATATACTGTATAAACAATAATATAGAGAGAAATAAGTCTGTAAGATAACAGAAAATGTACTGTAAATTTTTGTACTTTAATATACAACACAAACACAGACAATGCATCACTTTAAACTGTTAAAAATGTTAATAAAAGTCTTTTTTTTTTTAACTTTCCAAGGTTAAAATTAGTTGGAAGAATGATCGAGGTCCTATTATGCAATTTAAAAGCTTAAATAAATGGGGGGAAATAAAATAATTGAAATATAAATCACAAAATACCAAAAACTGCTAATTTATGGATATTTTTATATATTTTTTACAGCGCAGGATGAGAAAAACAATCATTTTCCATGAAAGAATGATCCTGAAGTGAAAAATAAAGAGGTTGTGTCCCAGATGACACACTGTAAACAATGCACTACTATTGCCACTACAGCATATGAACCTTATAAGATACTTTGTCAGATTTGAAGACTGAGAGGAAAGTTATTTTTCAGAAAAATCTCACAATGTGTGCATAAACATCACAATGACTCGGTCATAATTTCATGAACTATTCAAGATGAAATTTTCTTGGAGATATGCCAGTTTTAGACGCTGTTTTGTCGAGTCAGCTTTATGCATTTGCCAATCACTTTAAGTGCTCTCTGCATTGACAGCTGAGCATATGAGGTCATCCTTCCCATAAAAATGATGCATTACACTATACGTTATTATCTACTTTTGTGTCTGCTGTATGATGTTTTGAAGATTATTTATTAGCATTGGAGGCTAATAGTCGTTGTATTACATAATTAAAGCACAGTTGAGTCCATTAAACATTCCCTTTTTAAAATAGGAATCCTCTAGCCATTGACTTCCATAGTATTTGTTTTTCCTACTATGGAAGTTGATTGTTACAGGCTTTCAGCTTTCTTCAAAATATCTTCTTTTGTGTTCAACAAAAAAGAAAGAGTAAATAGTGAATAGTTTCTTTTTTTGCATGATCTATCTCTTTAAATACTAGTCCAATGTGGGACATAAGCTTAATCTTTCTTTTCTCAGTTGATTAAGTGCATTATTAAGGTATGTGCCAAAATCTGATGATGGTTTTTTCAGTGTAAACACATTGCTCGTATTCTTTTACAATAAAGCATATATAGTGCATATACACAAACTGGGATACATCATTCATCTGTTTAGTTAGTTATTAGACTGCTTATCTATTACCTAATATATTACTTTAATTTGATTTGCTATCATTCTTCCAGCAGAGACAGTGTTTTCGCATTTAAACCATTAAGTGTTGGTGGTCCTCCAGGAACGTGGTTGAGAAACATTGGTTTAGATGATCTAAAAACAACTAAGACAAAAAATTAAAGAAACAGTTTAGCTTAATATTTTGGCTTGAGTGTATTCTTAAGCCTTAAAGTTTGAGTCTTTAAACCTTTAAGTGGTAATTGACAATGGGCCGTGTTATTATAGAAATGTGCAGCACAATAAACAAAATTTTGACTTCTAAAACTTTGTTCTGCTGGGCAAAGATAAATCGTGATTAAAGGTTTGTTTTGACATAAGATATGTGTGTGTATTGTGTATATTTATTATGCATATGTGATATACACACACATAAAAACAAAACATGTTTGTTACATAGATATTTAAAATTATATAAGAGGTTATTAGGGGTTATTTTTGGTTATTTGGTATGGGTTATTTAGGGTATAATTTTCTAATTTATGGGTTATTTTAACCCAATTCACACTAATATGTTGTTTCTTTTTAGTGGAATTATAATTTTCGAATATAATATAATTTAGCTATACTGCAATGATATGTTTAAAAAAAATCCAAATTATAAAAAATGATGGGTTATTTTAACCCAACTGTGGGTGTAATAAGGACTAAACCAACTTCAGGGTTAAATTTTTGAAAATAAATTTATAGGACCAAATTTAACCCAATGTTTCGGTTTGTCCATATGTTACCCAATTTGGATTTAAATAACCCAACATTTTTAGTGTATCTTTGTTTGAGGATAAAACCTCTTAATATAAAGAAAAATCACAGTGTTGTGAACTCTTGTTTCTTATTAGTAGAATTATAATTTCTCTGTATTTTCTGCTGCAGTTTAGCTTCTGCAATAATATGTTTTTTTTTTTAATCCAAACTTGAAAAAAAAAGATGAGTTATTTCACCCCAATTTTGGGTGTATTAGGGACTAACCCAACTGATGGGTTATTTTTTATTAGTCTAATTCAGAGATGCCCAAACTAGGGCCTGCATTTGGCCCGCCATCCCATCTGAAAAGAGAGGGAGAATAATGGAGAAGTTTGGGGCGAATGCCTTCAACAGAGATCATCATTTCTAATTGACCATAACCTTTTGTTAGTTTAATTGTTGAGTTCCTAAAAAGCAAACTAAAATTAAATGATTCAATTCGTTGCTGTGAATGAATCAGATTTGTGATATGTACTGTCACTCCACAGATCGAGGACTATGCAGAAGATTTTGATGAGCAAATCAGGCAAGGCAAAAGCAGGTGCAGCTTGACAGTGTGCTCTGTATTAAACTCCATTTTGTTATGGTATTGTTTTTATAGTAGCAAGTTCATTGTAAAATGTAAAAATACATATATAATTATTAATGTAATTAAAGTATTTTTTTTTCTATTTATTTTTATATATAAATAAATTAGGAATTTACCATGCCAATGTTACCGTAATAGTTTGGTTTATTTACCTTCGCCCCATCACCCTCAATCAAGTTTGGTTTTTAGCCCTTCTTAAGAAAAAGTTTGGCCACCCCTGGTCTAAATTAATAGGACCAAATTTAACAATGTTTGGGTTAGTCCATATTTTACCCAATTTCTATATAACCTCCTAGGGCCCGAGTGTCCACATATGTGGACAGCACATTTCAGCTCTTAAGTGGCTATTTAAAATACTTGTTACAGACATACAGTGTCATCCTGCAACTGTTTTGCAGCAAAAGAAATGTCCAAATGGGGGAAAAAAAATGTTGTTTTTACTCTCTGATAGTCAAAGCAAGTTCAAAAAAAATTCTGTTAAAACTGCATAAAAGAAAATTCGGGACAAAGTGTTTTATGTAAATTCGGAACACGAGTCCACATATATGGACATCATTTTTCTCTAAAAGTACATCATATCAAAAGATGATACTTAGATTTTTATTCTAATTAGGTTCCAATAAGCCCAAATAGCAAAGAGAAATATAAAATGCATGAAAAAACACCTTGGGCCTTAAGAGGATATATATAGTTGAAGTCAGAATTATTAGCCCCCTTTTGAATTTTTTTTCCTTTTTTAAATATTTCCCAAATTATGTTTGACAGAGCAAGGAAATTTCACAGTATGTCTGATAATATTTTTTCTTCTGAAGAAAGTCTTATTTGTTTTATTTCAGCTAGAAAAGAAGCAGTTTTAAATTTTTTAAAAGCCATTTCAGGGACAAAATTATTAGCCCCTTTTCATAGTCTACAGAACAAACCATCATTATACAGTAACTTGCCTAATTACCCTATCCTGCCTAGTTAACCTAATTAACCTAGTCAAGCCTTTAAATGTCACTTTAAGCTGTATAGAAGTGTCTTGAAAAATATCTAGTCAAATATTATTTACTGTCATTTTGGCAAAGATAAAATAAATCAGTTATTAGAGATGAGTTATTAAAACTATTATGATTAGAAATGTGTTGAAAAAATCTCTCCATTAAAGAGAAATTGGGGGAAAAAATAAACAGGGGGACTAATAATTCAGGGGGGCTAATAATTCTGGCTTCAATATATATATAAATTGTATCATACACATTTTATATCTGTAAATAAACATTTTCTCAAATATATGCATGCATGTGGGTATTTATATATACATAAATATACAAAACACACACTAATATATATTATGTCAAACATTTATTTTTGATGCGTTTAATCGTTCATTGCGAAATTACATTTAAAACAGTTATTTTAATAATTAACAGAGCATTAATACAGAGTAACAAAAGTAATAATTAACATAACGCACAAAATTATTTTCTTTAGGAGGAAAATATATGTTGGATTAACATTCATTCAAAAAGTAAAACCCATCGTGCATTTAGCTAATGAATTTAAAAGTTTAAAGTACATTTATTTTTCAGTGTAGGTCACTAAAACTGTGCAATGTAAGCTAGTAGCAAATGAAGTAACAATATCTTCTGCTTTGACACAATGTAGTCCTGCCTAATTAGTCTAAAAAGAAGCAAAGCAGCCCTTGTCTTCACATGCTTGTGAAGTGACAGATCGCCTCATTAGTCTGTGTTTGGAGCTCGTGTTTGCTTTGAAAGTGCCCTTCCCTTCTCTCTCACGTTTCACTGCGACACCCCGTTAAACCCCAGAAACCCCTCCCTCCCCTTCCCTTCCACAAAGCCTAGATTGCAGAACGAGTCGCTTTCGATTATGCAATCCGGTCCAGCTGAACGCACATCATGCAGCGCCTGCACCGCAATGCAGCACCGCGGCGCACTCACTGCTGCCGGCTCCACCGCTGCCGCACGACCATCACCATCATCACCATCCTCCTCTCCTTCTTCATCTCCATCATCATCTCGCGGGATTCACTGGGCGTGTGTTGAGTATCGATAAGGCAGATTGATGCAGAGGAGAGTGGGCCTGTGTGATCATCCATCTCTCTGCTGCTGTCTGTGGGCTGATGATCATGACTGTAAATCTGTTTCTGCGGCATGACGCTTTTGTGTAGCTTTTGTCTGAGCAAGAGAGTGAAACCCCTTAATGTAAAGAGGGAAAACTCTGTGTTTATTGTGAAGTCTTGTTTCTTTTTAGTGGAATTATAATTTTTCTAATATAATATAACTTAGCTACTGCAATAATATGTTTTTAAAAAAAAATCCAAACTCTTAAAAAATGATGGGTTATTTTTTATGTCAGGAGCAGATTTAACCACCACTTAGGGCTCCAGGAAATCTGAGGGTCCCCAAATAAATACCTAAAAGTATACATTTTACCTATAAATTATATATAACATCATTTTCTATCATATTTTGTGTGACGAGGGTCTAACGAAAAATAAGTTTAATGACTAATACTTCTGCACAAATGTGTCCCCCACCCAGTGGTGGAAAGAGTACTGAAAAATCATACTTGAGTAAAAGTACCATTAATTGCCCTAAAATGTAGTGCAAGTAGAGTAACAGTATCTGTTGTAAATATTAGTCAAAGTATGAGTAAAAAGTAGCCCTTTTAGAAGTACTCAAGAGTAGTGAGTATTATGTATTTCGCTGTAAAAAGCTGACGCGTTTACATGCAATGTGTGTGTGTGTGTGTAAACGTAACATTCTGTAGTGCACTTAGTGATTGTTTAAGGCAGAGATGCTCAAAGTGGGGCCGTCTTATCTGAGAAGAGAGGAGGAATGTTGGTGGTTGGGGCGAATGCCTTTGAGACAAATCGTCAATTTGAATTTTTAATTTAATGTAATCTTTTTGTTTCGTAGTTTAACTCCTGAGCTACGAAAAAAGGCAACGGAAATTAAATGATTCAGTTAAATGTTGTAAATGAATCAGACTTTTAAAATGTAAATATTGTCACTTGAAGTACAATACATCTGACATCTACGAGCATATCAAAGCAATGGCAGGTACAGCTCGACTAGTGTATTCAACATTGAACTTCTTTGTGTTTTAAATGGAATTGTTTATGTTTTTACCGTAAGTTCATTATAAAATGTTAAAAATGATTCTGCATTAGATAGTAAACATAAAGCAACGTTTTTATCGAATAAATGAGGAAATTCCTCTTGGCAAATTTAATGTTATACTGTTTGGTATATATTCGGCCCACAACCCTCAATCAAGTTTGGTTTTTAGCCCTTTATAAGAAAAAGTTTGGGCACCCCTGGTTTAAGGCCATTTGGTGATTTCAGTCATCATAAAGCAAACAACCTTCATCTTCTCATCAGTGACATGGTCTAAACAGTCTCTGGGTCATTGCATTTTCTATATGTGATTTGATTGGACAGGAATCACAGGATTGATTTTTTTTATTATAATTTTTTTTACTAAGCCAATCCCTGTAGACAAGAAAAAATAAAGTGACTGCATGTTGAAGGAAAGTTGTGGAGTTAAAGTACCGATACAGCACTAAAAATGTACTCAAAGGAAAGTAAAAGTACACATTTTTAAAACTACTTATAGCAAATTACAGTTCCTGAGAAAAACTCAATGACAGTAATTTGAGTATTTGTAATTTGTTACTTTACACCACTGCCCCCACCCTCAATCATGGAGCAGTCCAGCAGTCAAATTAGGTAAAGATTTATTTTTAAAATGAAATAGTTTAAATATTATTTTAGTTGTGAATTCATTTTAAGTAATCAAATCATAAAAAGTTTTACAAGATGCTTTACGTGTTGTTATTTTGCATTAAGACAAAATATAGAAAAGGAGATTGAGTGATATAAAAAACAGCAAAATAAAACAATTAAGAATAAATTAAAGTACAAATTTTTGTGTCCCGGCAACGCAGTGGCGCAGTAGGTAGTGCTGTCACCTCACAGCAGGAAGGTCGCGGGTTCGAGCCTCAACTGGGTCAGTTGGCATTTCTGTGTGGAGTTTGCATGTTCTCCCTGCGTTTGAGTGGGGTTCCTCCGGGTGCTCTGGTTTCCCCCACAGTCCAAAGACATGCGGTACAGGAGAATTGGGTTGGCTAAATTGTCTGTATTGTATGAGTGTGTATGGATGTTTCCCAGAGATGGGTTGCGGCTGGAAGGGCATCCGCTGCGTAAAGCATGTGCTGGATAAGTTGGCGGTTCATTCCGCTGTGGTGACCCCGGATTAATAAAGGGACTACGCCGAAAAGAAAATAAATGAATGAATGAATTTTTGTGTCCCATGGCTGGAATTGCTTAAGGCCCCCAAATCATTAAATCCATCCCTGTTTGGTGTAATATGGACTAAACCAACTGCAGGGTTATTTTTTTTAAAATAAATTTATAGGACCAAAATTAACCCAATGTTTGGGTTTGTCCATATTTTACCCAATTTGGGTTTAAATAAATAACCCAACATTTTTAGAGTATCTTTGTTTGAGAGTGAAACATCTTAATAGAAAAGAAAAAAAAGATAAGACACTGTGTTGTGAACTCTTTGTAGTGGAATTCTAATTTTTCAGTGTTTTCTTCTGGGGCGACATGGTAGCTCAGGGGTTAGCACTGTCACCTCACAGCAAGAGAGTCGCTTGTTCGAGTTTGCATGTTTTGTTGGTGTGTGGGTTTCCTCCGGGTGCTCCAGTTTCCCCCACAGTACAAGGACATGCTGTATAGGTGAATTGAAGAAACTAAATTGGTCGTAGTGTATGTGTGTGAATGTGAGAGTGTATGGGTGTTTCCCAGTACTGGGTTGCAGCTGGAAGGTCATCCACTGTGTAAAACACAGCCATATCACAGCCATATCACCCTGCAGCTCAAGACCGGTTACTCACTGAAGCTAAGCAGGGCTGAGCCTGGTCAGTACCTGGATGGGAGACCACATGGGAAAAACTAGGTTGCTGTTGGAAGTGGTATTAGAGAGGCCAGCAGGGGGCGCTCAACCTGTGGTCTGTGTGAGTCCTAATGCCCCAGTAAAAAAGTGAAGGATACACTACACTGTCAGTGGGCGCCGTCTTTCGGATGGGACGTTAAACCGAGGTCCTGACTCTCTGTGGTCATTAAAAAACCCATGGCACTTCTCGTAAAAGAGTAGGAGTGTAACCCCGGTGTCCTGGCCAAAGTCCCTCAATCGGCCCTTACCCATTATGGCCTCCTAATCATCCCCATCCTCCAAATTGGCTCTATCACTGTCTCTTCACTCTTCAGTGTGGTGAGCGCACTGGCGCTGTTGTCCTGTGGTTGCCGTCGCATCATCCAAGATGCTACACACTGGTGGTGGTGTGAAGAGACCCCCCTCATGATTGTGAAGCGCTTTGGGTGTATGGCCATACACAATAAATGCGCTATATAAATACACATTACATTACATTACATTACATTACATTACAAAACGTATGCTGGATAAGTTGGCGGTTCATTCCGATGTGGCGACCCCTGATTAATAAAGGGACTAAGCTGAAGGAAAATGATTGAATGAATGAATAATTTCTTTATATTTTCTTCTACAGTTTAGCTTCTCTAATAATATGTTCTAAAAAATCCAAACTCTAAAAACTGATGGGTTATTTCAACACAATTCTGGGTGTAATAGGGAATAACCTAACTGAGGGCTTAATTTATTTTTCCAAAATAAAGTTATTGTGTTTTGTTAACAAAATACATAAGAAATAAAACCTTATTATGAAAGATAGAAACATCAGGAATCGAACAAATGGTTAAAAAATGGAAATAAATGCAAAGATTACATAAATCCATATTTTACATATATTCAATTTAAATTAGAGTTACATATAATAAATAAAAATTGCATATTGTGTTTAAAAAAATTCAGATTTTCTTAGTGAATGAATGAATTAATGACTGCTTTTATTTTCAAACAGCAATAATAACACATAATTATAGACCTATATAATATAAAAATATAAATGATTGTAAAAAAAATAAAATATTAATATAATTTATTTCATGTGTCTATATCAATAGCCTATATACAACCTGTTTTGAGAGACTAAAATTTACTTTATACGCGTAAAATCCTCTGTATTTTTATAAACAATTCTATTTCATTTTAATTAATTCAAATGTATTTATTTCCTTATATCTTTAACTAAGTATTCAATTTCATTGTCTTTATTTTGTTTATAGCTTAAATAGTAGGCTTATGGTAGACATTTCATTAATTAATTCATTCAAATCAACCCAATCGATTAATCAAAAATCGCTTGTTTTTCTATTTACATTATCATTATAAATATCTGTGCCAAATATTGTATTAAGATTGGTCAATTAAAAAACACATCTATCTATCTATCTATCTATCTATCTATCTATCTATCTATCTATCTATCTATCTATCTATCTATCTATCTATCTATCTATCTATCTATCTATCTATCTATCTATCTATCCATCCATCCATCCATCCATCCATCCATCCATCCATCCATCCATCCATCCATCCATATATATATATATATATATATATATATATATATATATATATATATATATATATATATATATATATATAGAGAGAGAGAGAGAGAGAGAGAGAGAGAGAGAGAGAGAGAGAGAGAGAGAGAGATTTTATTGATTTGTATGAATAATATGATATATTGAATAATAATATGATAAATTATTTGTTTTTATTTAATTATGTATATCTATATCTATATATCTATCTTTTTTTACAACTACTACTGCTATTTACTGTGTTTACTTTACTTTGTGTGTATGTTCTCTTTTGAATGTAAACTTTATAAATGCTTTGGCAATACATTTGTAACATTTGTCATGCCAATAAAGCAATTTTTGAATTGTATTGAATTGAGGGAGAGAGAGATTGTCCAAATATGAGTGATAACCTTTAAGAGGTATTTTAATGGTATTATATTTTAAGTATATAAAAATTTAGCTTAACGTTTTAAGTAAGGAAACGTTCCTTTCAAGGTCAAAACAGCGAAAAATATGAGAATATAAAAAAACCTCAGTCTTCTGTCGGTGGGTGGCAGCAGTGAGCTGAATGTGGCGAAGTCCGCTCCTCCAATAGAAACAGAGGAAGAATAATCTCCCCCAGTTTTTACGCGACACGACCAATCTTCCTCTGTTGATGATTAATCAAGCATATCTTCATTTGGTTTATTCGACTATATAAACTCATCAAGGGAATGTACTACAGATAATCGCGTCGAACGTAAGTAACGTGCTTATATGACTTTCTAGCATTCATTTGACCAGTGGATTGTGTGTCTGTGTGTCTAAACTCACGCACACACACACAGAGCAAACTTTCGCCACGTTACATTTACCTCACAGTTGACTCGCCTGCTGGCGTTTATCGTTAGCTCTGTTTTTAACTTATCGCTCACTTTTTAGTGTAGTCAGTATTTAAATATGTGGGGTAAAAATGTACAGTCGCTATTAGTGATTGTTTCTGATATCTGTAGATGAGTGTAACGACAAAATCAGTCGATTCTGTACGGTGGATTTCTTTACAAAATATTATGTGCACACAACGTGAAACAAAGATCACAGGATTAGTTTTTTGAATTACATAAATGGAGCCCTAAACCTTTGTATAAACAGTTTTCATTCAGAATATGCTAATCATATTGACACAATAAAAAAAGAACTACTATATTATTGTAAAGCATTAATAATAATTGTTAATATAATTAATGTAATTCATTCTAACAGTAAGTGTGCTTTACATCTAGATTTAAATATTGTAATAGAGCTGCACGATATTGGAAAATTCTGATATTGTGATATTTTATTTTTCTGCGATAAATATTGCAATATGAATACAGTTTCAGAAGATAACTCTTTAAATAGCTCTATTTGATTGTTTTCTGGGCAGTCTAACAGTATTTGGGTACAGAAATTGAATAATTACAAAGCAAAACAAAAGCTTTTCTTACTTAGTTTTGTCTCGTTTCTAGTACAAATATTAAAAGACTTTCTTAAACCAAGTAAAATGCTGTTTAGTTTTCAAAGTTAGAAGAAATAAGTGAAAATTCAGAAGGTTTTTTTGCTTGTTTTGCGGAAATTATTATTATTTTTTGTTTTAAATTAAATAATCTTGTTTTAGCTTTGAAATGTAGAAATTTGTACAAGAAACAAGATAAAAACTCTAAGTAAGAAATGTTTTTTTTTTTTTGTCTAAATTAAATAAATCCCATATAAATACAGTGATTAAATGCAATTCTTTAGCTCCTGGTTAACTATAATTTAGACTTAATATTGAATATTTTTTTGAGACTTTTGAGAATGCGCACATTGTGATATTGATGCTGAAACGGTATATTGTGCAGCCCTATATTGCAATATACATATGTATGCATATAAGTAATAAGTTAGCATTTTTAAAATTTAGAACAGTAAGATGTTTCCCCCTAAAAACAGTAATTTTGTAAATAATTTATTATTTTAATACATTTAAAATGCAATTTTTTCCTGCAATTAAGTCTTCAGTGTCATTACTCTTTTATTCAGTCACATAAGAAATAATTCTAATGAGATCATTTAAAATCATTAATGTATTATTGATTAATGTTGACAACCGCTGTGTACATTTATTTCTTGATTATTTGATTAATACAAGCTATACAAAATTACATTTATCTGAAATAGACAGCTTTTGTTATATTACACATTGCTGTTCATACTTTAAAAAACAAAATAAATTAATTTATTCAGTAAGGACGAAACAAAATGCTTAAACATGACCGTAAAGACTGTTTGTGTTTTATTTTTTACAATTTTCTGTTTATAAAACAAACTTAAGAAAAAGTTGTGTATATGCTAACTATTTTAAGCATCAATAATAATAAATGTTTCTGGAGCAAGAAATAAATTCAGAAGGATCATGTGACACTGAAGACTAGGTTTTATATTCACATAGAAGACAGTAGATTTAAAATCACAGTATTACTGTTTTTGCTGTTTCAAATCATGTATATTGTTGAGCTGAAAACGCGTTTAGTGATCACAGCCACAGCCATGCCACAGCCATATCACCCTGCAGCCCAAGACCGGTTACTCACTGAAGGAAGCTAAGCAGGGCTGAGCCTGGTCAGTACCTGGATGGGAGACCACATGGGAAAACTAGGTTGCTGTTGGAAGTGGTGTTAGAGAGGCCAGCAGGGGGCGGTCTGTGAGTCCTAATGCTTCAGTAAAAGTGAAGGGGACACTACACTGTCAGTGAGCGCCGTCTTTCGGATGAGACGTTAAACCGAGGTCCTGACTCTCTGTGGTCATTAAAAATTCCATGGCACTTCTCGTAAAAGAGTAGGAGTGTAACCCCGGTGTCCTGGCCAAAGTCCCTCAGTTGGCACTTAACTATCATGGCCTCCTAATCATCCCCATCAACCGATTTGGCTCTATCACTGTCTCTTCACTCCACCAGTAGCTGGTGTGTGGGGAGCGCACTGGCGCTGTTGTCCTGTGGCTGCCGTTGCATCATCCAAGTGGATGCTGCACACTGGTGGTGGTGTGAAGAGACCCCCCCCTTATGATTGTGAAGCGCTTTGGGTGTATGGCCATACACAATAAATGCGCTATATAAATACACATTACATTACATCACACAGTTTGATGTATAGTTTGAGGCACCTAAAAATTAATACAAACAATTAATTACCAAAGGTAGATGTTTGTTATTGTGACAAGGAGTCTAACAATAAAAAAAGGCCTGCGTTTTAACGCTGATGATGATTTACTTATTACTATACATGTCCTGTTTAGTTAGTTCAGAGATGCCCAAACAAGGACCTGTGAGCCAAAATTGGCCCATGCTAATCTTTGATTTGGCCCGCCATCCAATCTAAGAAGAGCAGGAAATGATGGTTATGGTTTTGAGATTGTCAATTCAAATTTAATATAACCCTTTGTTTGTTTGTTTGTTTTATTGTTAAAAGCTAAATGAAATGTTTCAATTAAATGGTGTAAATGAATCAGATTTAGTTTAAAATGTCACCTGACAATGCAGAGACTTTGGTGAGCCAAGGCAGATTTCTGCTTGACTAGTGTATTCAGCATTGATCTCCACTGTGTTATAAATGTGGTTGTTTATGTTTTTATTGAATTAAGTTCTCATGTAAAAAGTTATACTACATTATAGGGCTGCACGATATTGGAAAAATCTGATATTGCCGTATTTTATTTTTCTGCAATAAATATTGCGATATGAAAAGATGGCTTGAATAGCTCTATTTGGCGGTTTTCAGTAGTGATAATGTACAAAAATGGAATAATCACAATGCAGAAAATGCTTTTCTTCCTTTGCTTTGTTTAATTTCTAGTCCAAATACCTAAAAATTCTTAGATCAAGTAAAATATTGTTTTGTTTTCACCTTCAGAAGAAATTAATAGTTTTTCCCCTTAAAACAAGCAAAATAATCTGCCAATGTGGTAAGTAAAATAATCTTATTTTTGCTTTGAAATGTAGAGATTTGGACTGGAAACAAGACAATTATAAGTTAGAAAAGCTTTTTTGTTGCATAAATCGTATCAATTCTGTATAAATAATAAAGTAAATATTTGTTTAACACCTCCAAACATCATAATTTCTTGTGCTCATATGTTCTAAGCACTCTTGAAATGCTCAGTCACATGCCTTAAAAACACATGCAAACAACAAATCACATGTGTTCTGTGGCTCCTGGTCAATTATATTTCAGACTCAACATTGCATATCTTGTGATGTGAGTATTACAGATGCGCACATTGTGATATGGATGCTTAAACAATGTATTGTGCAGCCCTACTACATTAGTTAATACGATTTACAGTAATGTTTTTTATTTAGTTTGAAATATTATTAAATAAATTAGAAAATTGTCCATGACTACTTTAATGTAATATAGTTTGGTATATTTACCTTCGGCCCACGGCTCTCAATGGTTTTTGGCTTTTTATACACAAAAGTTTGGGCACCGCTGAGTTAGATTGTATATACCTGTACAACCTGCTGGTATAAGTCATACATATTTCCAGCATTATAAGTACTGGAAAAAAGCTTTCATTCATCCAATTAAAAAGAAACTTAGGATAATGGTTCACATCTAAATTTTGTCACTTGTCCCAATGAAAAATAAACTATTTGCCTAAATATTTTCTATTTTCATGAGAACAATTTTATATAACCTGGTACAAAGCGTATTTGTCTTGTTGAAGAAAGTCAATTTAAATTCTCTTTTTGTTCTAAACAAGAAGATATAGCTTTAATCAAAACAACAATTCCCATAAAAAGGGTAATGGTTTCACATAGGCATGGGGCGGTATAAGTTTCTGACGGTATGATAACCTTGATTAAAAATATCACGGTTTCACGGTATCACGATGTTGTGTTTACTGCTGTAAAATAATTTCTTTTTAAATTTCTTAGAAAAAACAACAACTTTTTTCCTCATTTAACACAATATATTACATTTTAGAAAACATTTATAATATTTTGCAACAGTAAACATGTCAGGCTACATAATTAAAATTATATTAAATTACAAGTCTACTATCTTCATTAGCTTCAAAAACACAGATTTCCACATTAAAAAAAACAAAACAAAAAAAGCTTTACACATACTTTAGAAACGGTATAACAAAATATTTTTGCGTTTTTAATACCTTGACTTTTTCTAAACTGCGGTAAACCTTGAAAATGGTTATCGTCCCATGCTTAACATCTAAATTTAATCACTTGAGCCAATGAAAAATAAATAATTTGTCTTAATATTTTTTAAGTCCATGAAAGTACACAGGATATTGAGTTTCTGTTTAATACGCATGCACTGGCCGGTGTGAGTAACCTTAAAACTTTACATCGGACAAATCAAATATTTCATAGTTGAGCACTTAATCAAAAACCTTTATATTTAGCTATGATTTGAACTTAAAATATATTACTTGAAAAATAAAACAAATAATATTAAATTAAAATGAAAGATATGTTTTTAATTGGATGAAGTACTGCTTGATTTTTTTTTTGTCAGTGATGATTATCATAATGGACTCTCATTCATTCATCCATTTCTATTGTGATCAGGTGGTTGTGGGCATTTGCTTGCGTCTTACTCTACCAATAGATGGCACCATTCTCTCATTTCCTTTGTTTTGATACGTCTTCAAATTAACTTTCACATGCAGGCCTGTATTATTGTATCCACTATTATTAAAAGCTTCAGGAACAGCCTGCATACATTAGCTATCTGTATGTTTTGGTTTTGAATCATCTTTCACCTCTGCTTGAAACTATCATTTGATCCTTTTATTTTTCTGTGTTTCTTCCTCAATCAGCCTTATTAAAAATTGGACAAGCTTGAAGCTCCCATTCATAATAAACGCAGCATCCTTGCTATTAATATGTAATATTCAGTCAATAATATTCCAATCAATAATCAATCTAAATGTAGTGAAATTGTATATTAAATAGGCAGCTTCAACATATTTTTAAGAGCAAATGAGTTCAAGGTGATTTTTTTTTTCTGTTTGCAGTACTCAATGCAGATCACTGAATGTATATGAGTGTCAGTGTAATGCCTGAGAACAAACACACACACATACACGGATCCTTGTCCACCGCACCTATAGGTTTAATGTTCTGCACACAACACACACCCTTATATGTGTGTAAAGAGTCTTGTGTGTCCGATGAGAGAATGCAGGCTCATGTAATGACGTTTAGACGTGCGTTTACCTGATTGGAGGGCACAGGTTATGAAGACGTGGCTCTTTTTTCACGGTCACTTGAAAGACAGACTGAGCTAAAGAGTTTTTGTAATGTCATTGCATATCATTTAACAGTTTCGACAGCAAGTCAGCATATCTGTTATAATAATACATTGATATTATATTCGTAAAACACATTATTATTAATATTATTATTATTATTATTATTAATAATAATAATAATAATATTATTATTATTATTATAATGATTTTTTTTATAATAATAATACATTGTTGATATTATTAACACTACCACTACTACTAATGAAAGTAAGTTATTATAAATATATTATTATATTTATCATTTATTATTATTATTATTATTATTATTACTATTAATAATAATAATAATAGTAATAAATTGTTGTTATTATTATTACAGTATTATTTACAACAATACTACTGCTGCTGCTACTACTACTAAAATGAGTCATTATAAATAAAATTATTAATATAATTATAACTTATTATTATCATTATTATTAATAATAATAATAAATTGTTATTATTATTAACAATACTACTACTATTAATAATAATAAAAATAGGTAATTATAAATAAAATTATTCATATAATTATAACTTATTATTATTATTATTAATAATAATACATTGTTGTTTGTTATTATTAACAATACTACTACTACTACTACTACTAATAAAAATTAGTCATAAATAAAATTATTAATATAATTATAACTGATTATTATTATTATTATTATTAATAAATTGTTATTATTATTAACAATACTACTACTACTACTACTACTAATAATAATGTTATTATACATAAAATTATTTTTATAATTATAACGTATTGATATTATTATTACTATTATTATTAATAATAATAATAATAATAATAATAATAATAATAATAATAAATTGTTGCTATTATTATTATGGCAATACTACTACTACTACTACTAATAATAATAATAACAATATGAAAATGTTATTTAACATAAAATTATTATTATAATTATAACATTATTATTATTATTATTAATAATAATAATAATAATAATAATAAATTGCTATTATATTATTAACAACAATACTACTACTAATAATAAAATAAGTTATTATAAATACTATTATTATAATTATAACTTATTGATATTATTATTATTATTATTATTATTATTATTATTAATAATAATAATTAATTGTTGCTATTATTATTAACAGCAATACTACTACTACTATGACTACTACTACTACTAATAATAATAATAAGCTGTTATAAATATAATAATTATTATTATAATGATAACTTATTATTATTATTATTATTATTGCTATTAATAATAATAATAATAATAATAATAATAAATTGTTGTTATCATTAACACTACAACTACTGCTGCTAAATAAAATAAAATTATAATATTTTCACTTAATAATAATAATATTATTATTATTATTATTATATTTATTATTAACAACAATACTACTACTAATAATAATAATAAAAATAAGTTATTATAAATAAATTATTATTATAATTATAGATTATTATTATTATTATTATTATTATTATTATTATTATTATTATTATTATTATATATTCAGATCTATATCATGTCAACAAAACCATAAATAACTGTTTGTCTATAATGTTTGTCGTTGCGTATTTCAATATTATTTTAATTGATTTATATACTTTGCCATAAAATATGTATATAAAAAAAATATTTTATTCGTTTGTCGTTTGGGTGACGTTAAGTAGTTTCATTCCGAAGATATTAAGTAAAATAATTATTTTTGATAATAAAAAGACGCTAAAATCTAAGTAGCATTAAAACACTTTCAAAGTTAAAAATGCCACTACTTAAAAAAATTATAAAAAGCAATACATATTTAATTTAGTTAATTATTTTATTGTTTCTGATAGAGTTTTAATGTTATGTTTATTTAATTTTATTTATATAATTATATTTGTATATTTTTTATATATTTTTTGTGTGGTTTTGATTGCTTCAACAGTCCTAATTCGTCCTCAAAGCTTGACTGTCTCTGAAAAATCTGGTTCAGTTTGCCAACATTTTTCGTTCAGCTGCTGAACCTGATCAAGCTGAATTATGTGGGATTGCAGTATTGTTATGGAATGTATAAAGAATGTACAAAGGTGCACATTCTTCTGATTCTTTTTCTAAAAGGAAGTGACATGACGGTTAAAACAAAAGCAGGTTTGTGTACACATGCACTGCAAAACGTGTTTAGTTGACTTTAAAAATTGAGCCTTGAAATTAAGTAAATGTACTGTGCGTTATTCAGAAAATTGAGTTAAGTGAACTTAACAGCTCTAATTTAACAGAATTACTTAATTTTTTAAAGTAAAATCAATTTGTCGGGATTGATTTACATATTTTTTTAAATTAATCGCTTTTTGGCAGCTCTATGTGCTATATCACTTCTGTGCTAAAGACGATGCAGTGGGCGGAGGCTCCTTGTTCTCCTCTGTCCATGTCAGCCAATTATTACGCACCAACCTATATGACCCCGCCCACTGAGGCGGTCCAGTCAGAGCTGCTTTGTGTGAAGCATGCAGAGGAGCCGCTGTTCTCCTCCCACCCGCTTTAATGGCTGTCAGAGGCTGAAAAGAGGCAGAGCAGCTACATTTGATTCATTTCATTCATTGAGCAGCGGATAAGAAAACAGCGCTTGCACACACACACACACCATGATGCCAGGACATGCTAGAAACCCACACGTGAGTCGGATGCCATTTTGTCATGTGCTTTTGCTCTTTCCTTCCATCCCTACCTCCCTCCCCCGTCTGTAATGAGTCTTGTGATGCCTTTTAGCAGGGATGATGAGGAGGAGTGAGTGAGTGTGTGTGATGGAAACATTGTGGATTTAGTAGGATCTTGAGGTGGATTTTTAGTCAGAATTATGTTAATAGAGCAACTTCTGCATTCTATTTTTATTTAAAACTGAAAACCAAGAGCCAGTGCATGGGACAGATGGCAGATTCATTGGATTTACTACATTTTCTTTAGGGTAACTGGTTGCAAACAATTGATATCGGTTGAATTTAAACAAACAAATTAAATTTGGTAATGTTCAACTTAATTTGTTTGTGTAAATTCAGCCAATATCAATTGTTTACAACCACTTGCCTGCAAAATATTAAGTAAATCCAATGAATCATTTTTTTTCAGTGTAGGACAACAGTGATGAACATTTCCCATAAGGCCTAGTACTGCTTTAAACTGTGTCATATGCAGTTTATTTGGGGTAGACATGTGGAAGTTGAGTCTGAAGTTGTTCCTGTTGATGGGGGTTTTTTTGGCAGTAGAGGAACGATTATGTACTGTCTGAGAGATTGGTAATGTCAGAAACCACGAGGGTTAATATTTATGTGTGCATAGTTGGGTCATTTTATTGCAGGGTGTTTCAGTGTGATGTCAGATGAGATGATAGTTCAGCCAAAAATGAACAGTCTGTCATTATTTACTCACTCTTCGCTCGTTCAGAATTGATTTCAGTTTCTTTCTTCTGTTGAACACTAAAGAATAGGGCTGCACGATATTGGACACATCTGATATTGCGCTATTTTTCAGCGATAAATATTGCGATATGAATACAGTTGGTTTGAATAGCTCTATTTGATGGTTTTCTGGGGAGTCTAACAGTATTCGGGTACAGAAATTGAATAATTAATATGCAAAAAAAAATGATTTTCTTACTTAGATTTGTCTTGTTTTAAGTCCAAATATAAAATTAATTCTTAGACCAAGTAAAAATATTGTTTAGTTTTCACCATCAGAAGAAATAAGTGATATTTTTGCTTGTTTTAAAGAAATGATCTGCAAGTGGGAGGGGAAGTAAAATTCAATTCAATTCATCTTTATTTGTATAGCGCTTATACAATGTAGATTGTGTCAAAGCAGCTTCACATGGAAGATTATAGTGAATTGAAACAGTGTCAGTTCAGTTTTCAGAGATTAAGTTCAGCTCAGTTTAGCTCAGTTCAGTGTGGGTTAATAATCACTACTGAGAGTCCAAACACTGATTAGCAACAAAAAAAAAATAAATAAAAAAATAAATAAATGATCTTGTTTTTGCTTTGAAGTGTGGATATTTGGTCTAGAAACAAGACAAAAAGTCATTTCATATAAAAACAATGATTAAATACAATTCTGTAGCTCCTGGTCAACTGTAATTCAGACTGGACATTGCATATCTTTGCGATTAGACTATTGTGGACATGCGATATTGATGCTAAACTGATATATTGTGCAGCCCTACTAAAGAAGATATCTATTTTTATTATTATTATTATTATTATTTTAATTATTAATTGTTAACAAAACATACAGGCTGAAAAAACAATATAATGAAATTTATCAATTCAAATACCCCCACCCCCTCCCCTGCGGTCTCTTGAAACTGTGGTGTTCAATGAATAGAAGTTAACAGAAAAACAAAATACAGTATCAGTTATACAAAGTAAGGCAATCATTCTGGATCCTGATCATTGCTTTGTGCTTTAAACATGGAGATTTTGTGAGCAGCTGAAGTCCAGATTTCTTTTTCTTTTTTTTTTTTATAGAATGCTGCTAGCTGGCCCCCATTGACTTCTAGTAATGTGGAAGTGGATAGATCCCAGCAAAAAGCATTTTTAAGATTTCTTATCACAAGATCATAAGATCATAAGAACCTTATCAACTTTTAAAGCCACATGATGGAGAGTAAATGATGGGGTCATTTTCATTTTTGGATGAACTACACTGTAAATAATGTTGCATTCCACACAATCAATTAGCTTACTAGTTTTTACAAATTTAAGTAGCTTGAACATGACGTTAAGTTGTCACCAAAAGAAAACTAATTTTCTTTAAGTTTGTAATTTGAACAAAGAGCAAACCTAATTTTCTTGAGGGTATTAATAAAAGATTACAGCTCTGATGTTGAAAATGGGGTCAGTAAGATTTATATTTGAAAGAAATTAATACTGACATTCAGCAAGGATGCGTCAAATTGATTTACATTTGTTATAAATGATATAGATTGTTTTAATTTAAGTGGATTGAACATAAAATGAAGTTGTCAATGTCACCAAAAGAAAACAAATTTTTTTTTTGTAGTTTGAACAAACAGCAAACTTAATTTTCTCGAGTGTAATGCACTGTAAAAAAATGATATGATCAATTAGTCATGAAAACATGTTTTAGGTCATTGTAACTTATTAAATTAAGTTAATCATGTTCTTAGTAATTGTATATGTTACACAAGCTGTTTTAAGTCTTTAAGTTTAACATAATATAAGTTCAATGGACTCATAAGGTTAATTTGATTCAGCTTAAAAATTTTAGGCAACCAGGATTTTTTTTACAGTGTAAGGTTACAGCATTAATGTTGAAAGTTTTGAGGTCAGTAAGATTTATTTTTGAAAGAAACGAATACTGACATTCAGCAAGGATGCGTCGAATTGATTAACATTTGGTATAATTGATATACACTGTAAAAAAAAGCTGATTTCCGCACATTTGATTTGTGTTAGGACAACATGAAGAAATTAAGTTAACTTATTCGTTTTTACAAAAATAAGCTGATTGAACATAAAACAATTAAGTTGTTGCAAAAAACTCAGGAATTGTTGTTTCAGCGCTAATCAAATGAGTAGTTTGAACAAACGGCGAACGTCATTTTGTTTGAGTGTAGATTGTTTTAAATAAATATATTTTCCCCCAAAAAAGAATCTTGATAAATAAAATGTTAATGTTTTTAGAAAAATAATTAACAGGAGAAACATTGCTCACATTTATATGAATAAGAAAGATTTTTGAGCATCAAATCTGCATATTGCAGTGATTTTAGAAGGATCATGTGACACTGAAGACTGCAGTGATGATGCTGAAAATGTAGCTTTGTCATCACAGGACTGAATAACAGTTGAAAATGCATTAAAAATTGATTCAATTTAAATAATGCACAGTACAAGCCAGTGAAAATGTTCATTTGTGTCCACCAGTTTGTGCTCCCTAGCTTGAATAAATCCTTGTGACATGTCAAGTGTTGCAGTACAGTTTGAATATAGAGTACTGTATAACTCGTCTGTCTTATTAAATTACCAACTTGAAAAAGAGTATAGTTCTTCAAGCTTTTAAAATGATTTAGAATGTATTTTTGAATACATTATTAGATATTGCATTATAAATGCTGAGTCTAAGTGCATTTATTTTTTAAAATTTTTTAAAATATTTTTTTAAATGTTTAAAATACTGTTTGTAATTTTCTACTATTTTTATGAACCGTGTATTCGATTTTTTGCTTACTGAATTACAATAATTATATTTAATGCACCCTTTTCACAAGCCTGTTATGATGTGTTTAACGGTCATCAGCATCTTAAATCCTTGAAAGTTTTTGATATTTTGTTTGAATTATTTAGATTTTTGAAAAAACGTATGAACATATGTATTTATGTATTTATTATATCATCTTTGCTGCAAATTACAAAAAACTAATTACCGCTTGTGCGAGGCGTTTCTAATGCAGCGTCTCTGGGGCAGGACAGTAAATTTGATGTTATTGTCTCCTCTGGCTGCTGTCATCAGTCTCACAATTGTTTTCTTTTTTTTCTGAAAGTCTTTATAACATCGTGGAGTTTTTCTTTTATTATTTGAGCAAATAAGATTGTTAAAAAAATTATTTGTTGTAATCTCCCATTCACTGTGCTCTAAGTTTTTCCAACTATGATGACTTCTGCCACTAAGAAACCCGGAAATGTGAAAAGCGTTTATAGAATGTAATTCAAAAGGAATTTTTTTTTTTTTTAATTATAAATATTTAAAATGTTTAAGGAAAATACTTGCTGGATACTTAAAAGTAAATTTTGAATATGTGTGTGTGTGTGTGTGTGTGTGTGTGTGTGTGTGTGTGTGTGTGTGTGTGTGTGTGTGTGTGTGTGTGTGTGTGTATATATATATATATATATATATATATATATATATATATATATATATATATATATATATATGAAGTCAGAATTATTAGCTCCCCTTTAAATTTTTTTTCTTTTTTAAATATTTCTCAAATGATGTTTAACAGAGCAAGGACATTTTCACAGTATGTCTAATAATATTCTTTCTTCTGGAGAAAATCTTATTTGTTTTATTTGGCTAGAATAAAAGCAGTTATTAATTTTTTAAACACCATTTTAAGGACAAAATTATTAGCCCCTTTAAGCAAATTATTTTGATAGTATACAGAACAAACCATCGTTATACAATAACTTGCCTAATTACCCTAACCTGCCTAGTTAACCTAATTAACCTAGTTAAACCTTTAAATGTCACTTTAAGCTGTATAGAAGTGTCTTAAAAAATATCTAGTAAAATATTATTTACTGTCATCATGGCAAAGATAAAATAAGTCAGTTATTAGAAATGAGTTATTAAAACTATTATGTTTAGAAATGTGTTGAAAAAAATCTGCTCTCACTTAAACAGAAATTGGGGCGAAAAATAAACAGGGGGTCTAATAATTCAGGGGGCTAATAATTCTGACTTCAACTCTATATATATATATATATATATATATATATATATAAACAAAGCATACAGGCTGAAATAACAAAATAATGACATATGAATTCAATGCTGGATATTATTTTTTGTATTTGTAAGAAAAGTTTCCAAGAACATCTTAAACAATACATTTAATTTTTTTAAGCATTCAGCTTTCTGCTGCTGCTGATTTGTCGTGATGTTTAGTTCTGACAATTTAAATGTGACATGAACTGTCGCATTTGTTTTGAGACGGAAGACAGCGATTCATATTTGACTTATTTGCATCGTCCCCAAGACACACCCTTGAGGCATTCCTGTGTTTAGGCTAGTTTCCAATTGAACATGTGCGGTTAAACCCCACTATATATATCTGCTGAATGTATGCATGGAATGTTGAATGAAATCATATTATGATCGTGCACTCGGCTCAGTGAATCAATCAGAAAACCTCAGCTATTTGCTTTCGAACAGCAATTATAATCTTGTTGAATGAATTGATTTTTTTTTTTTGGTCATCACTGAACTGGAACAACTGTGAAAATGGTAATATAGATATTAGTGTGAAATATAATATAGAAACAGAAATATTATTAGATCAAAAAAATTATGTTTTTAAATATATTTAGTTTGATCTGACTGTTATTTAATCTGGCTGTACAGTAGGGTTGCACAATATATCGTTTCAGTATTGATATATCGCAATGTGATAATTTGCAATAGACACATCGCAGGATATATGCAATGTTGAGTTTGTATTATGGCGACGCGGTGGCGCAGTAGGTAGTGCTGTCGCCTCACAGCAAGAAGGTCACTGATTCGAGCCTCAGCTGGCTCAGTTGGCATTTCTGTGTGGAGTTTGCATGTTCTCCCTGCATTCGCGTGGGTTTCCTCTGGGTGCTCTGGTTTCCCCCACAAGTCCAAAGACATGCGGTACAGGTGAATTGGGTAGGCTAAAATTGTCCTTAGTGTATGTGTGTGAATGAGAGTGTATGTGTGTTCCACAGAGATGGGTTGCAGCTGGAAGGGCATCCGCTGAGTAAAACATATGCTGGAAAAGTTGGTGGTTCACTCTGCTGTGGCGACCCCGGATTAATAAAGGGACTAAACCGCAAAGAAAATAAATGAATGAACATTTTTGTTTGTATTATAATTTTTCATTTGCATGTGTTTTTGATGCCTATAATGATTTTAAAAGCATTTAGGCATAAGAAATTGTACCACTTGTGACTTAAACAACGATTCATTTTATTGAATTCATTTTATTTTTATCATTCAGTTACTGTACTTGAATACTGACTCGGATCATGATAAAACACATTATCTTTTTCTTGATAGTATTTATAGATTATGCATGAAAATACTCCCAACACATGCAAATACAGAAATGCACTGCAAATAGCACAGACCCAACAAAAAAATGTGTTGGGGGACCACAAAAAGTCTATAGATTGTTCAGGGTTTAAAAGAAGTTAGTAGCTATTTCTTAGCCACATGTATTAAATAATGTGTCAAAAGCCAAACATAATTGTATACATACACTTTTTATTCAGCATAACTTTTTTGTTTAAATACAACTGACAATTTAAAAACTTACGATTGTGATGTCAATAAATATAAAATAAATAAATTAAAACATTTAAGAAAAAATTTGCACTTTAATTTTGACACCCACAGACATCGTCACCAAATATAAATCAGAGAGGTCAGACTTTCTTATTCATAGCCTCATTTCATTTGTCTACTTTTGTAAAAATCTATTTATTGAATTAATAAATCTATTAAAAAATCGTTATCTAGAATTACACATTATAGGCTTAAATTATAGAGAGAAATAACAGAAGAACCAAGACTCCAATCTGATCATGAAGCAGATCAATGTTGAACTTTCTTTTGAGGTGTCAGTGCACAAATGAACAAAACAAAAGGCCTTATACAAAATATTATATGATTAAAATATGGAAAAATGATCAAATGGTAATTCCTGTCAATTTTCCTAACGAATAAACAGCACTCGGAAGTGTTTCAGCATTGTTTCACTTTCGTATTTGACATGAAATGCACATTTACCAGTAGGAATGACATCCCGCCCTACTCATATTTCTCTCTTCATATAGCCATATATGTGGCTATTACCCAACCATAACACACTGTGATATAGCTTGGTTCGTTAGTTCGTTGTATCGTTTTGCTTTCTCACTACAATCGATCAGCTGCAGAGTTCATTTCAATCGAGCGGAGACCACTTCATTTTGGCGATCTCAGGCCGATTGATTTGGCGTGGATCCGAGCGTGATTGCCAAACAAACCACGCTAACTGGGCAAACAAGACAGGTTTCTACTGTCCCGAGCGTCTCGCACGCTGGCCCTGGGCTATAGAGCAGTTCTTATTGTCGAGCACTGTTGTTTATTAGATTTTATAGAGATGCAAATAGTAAAAATCAATTCATCAATCATTGACCAAACACGTGCATGAAAATACTCTCAAAACATGCAAATACAGAATTGCACTGCAAATAGTACAGACCCCAATGAAAATGTGTTGGGGAAATTTATAGATTGTTTATTAGATTTTATGGAGATACACCACCACTGCAGAATCATCCTAATTGATCTAACATTATAATTTATTATTAAAAAAACATTATCAATTTTTTCCAAATAGAGATATGAAGTCATCTGGTGAAATTGTACTCATATCGCAATATATATCAAAATAAAAAACTATCACAATGCTAGATTTTTCCAATATCTTGCAGCCCTACTGTACAGGGTTAAATATAGTTTGCCTGATTTTCCCGTAATGCAGTGGGACTTTGGCACTCATAATGATAGCCCCTATATTCATGTACTTTGCTACTGCTATACTTTCCAATTGTGCTGTTTGCTTTTTCCACCTGTTAAAAAAAATGTGCGTTTGAATGGTCAATGTCCAAACACAGAAGTAAGCGTTCAAACTGCTCATCGACAGTAAAGTATTGTAGTTATTATTAGTTTGGCAGGTCACTTTTATAGCGGATACTTAGAATTCTCTACGAAGTAACGTAGCAATATATATACACCTCATTTTCTTTCCTTATTCTGTTTTCATGCCTCAGAGTGTTCAGGTCAGGAATTCTCATGTAAGTATGATCCTTCTCAATTTGGCAACCCTGGCATGAAAGCTTGCTCTGATTTACTACAGTTATGATTTCTTTGTTTTCGCATTCATTTAAATGAATATATACACGGTTTTTAAAAGTTTGGGATCAGTGCACTTTCATTTTTTTTACAAGCAATTTCTAAAATTGTAGAATTTTATGTGATCAGAAATACAGTGAAAACAGTTTGTAAGTAATAGTTTTCTATAATATATTTTGAATTTTGGAAATCACAAATGTACAAATTTTACTTTTAATGTATTTTAAAATGTATGTTGTTCCTATTGCACCATTTTTTGTAGACATTATTACTTTCTGATATTTAAAAAAATGTGCAATTTTTATCATGTCTTAATGTTCAAAAACCTTATGTATTCAGTTGTTTGTTGTTTTCAATTGTATATTTATTAATGAAATGTTTTTGCCATGAAAATAGCCTGTGTTGCTGACATGGTTTTAAATAAAATACATCATAATCATGATTTATCTGATATTTAAATCACAAGATTTATCATTATCATTATTATCAGTGTTAAAAATTAATAAAAAAAGATTATAATATGTTTTACTGTCACTTTTGATTAATCTACAGCATCCTTGCTGGAAAAAAAGGATTGATTTCTTAACAAAAAAAGTTACTGAGGCCAAACTTTTCTTTTAATTGTATTTAAGGGTGATTCAGTTCCAATCTGTGAATGCTGATTGGTAAATGCAGAGCTCAAGCTGTGCTGAAATATGCATTATACATTCTGAAAACAACTCATTTCACTTCAGTTTACAGGTCGTTGTCAGAGAATGTGAACATTTAAGTACCATTAGACAAGATTTACAATGAAAACACTGTAAAAATTATGGATGTTTTCAAAAAGGTATCATCAGAAAGAACTTTAAGTTATCAAATATTGAATTGAAAAATCATACTTTTAATAACTTAATGTACAGTTTTTGTCTTTTATTTATTTTTATTTATGTATTTTTGTCTGTGTATCATTTTATTGAAATATGAAGTTGTTCTTATCATGTAATGTTTTTATATATATTGATTAGGGCTGCACAATATATAATTTCAGCATTAATATCACAATGTACACACCCGCAGTTGTCACATTGCAAAATATGCAATGTTGAGTCTAAATTATAGTTGACCAAAAGCTATAGAATTGTATTTATTTACTGTAATTATAAGGAATTTCTGCAAATAAATATAAATGTTTTTTGTCTTGTTTCTATATAGTCCAAATATCTACATTTTAAAGCAAAAACAAGATAATTTTACTTACCCCTCTGACAGATAATTTTGCTTGTTTTAAGGAAAAACTCTTAATTTTGACTTCTGTTTCTTCTCAAGTTGAAAACAAAACAATGTTTTTACTTGATCTAAGAATGTTTAGATGTTTGGACTAGAAATGAGACAAAGCAATGTAAGTAAAGCATATTTTTTGCATTGTGATTATTCCATTTCTGTACCTGAATACTGTTAGACTCCCTAGAAAACCGTGCTATTCAAACTCATCTTGTGAAACTATTCATATCGCAAAATTTATTGCAATATCAGATTTTTTCAATATCTTGCAGCCCTAATATTGATCTTGAAGTTGCTGATGTGGCAATAAATAAATAAATGAATAAATAAATAAACAAACATATTGGGTACATACCATATCTTGAAGCGGAAGGAAGGCACTTGATAAATATTCTAAATTGTTTATAACACATTTCTAAAATAATAAAGCTCTCTGGTATGTTCTTCTAGCAGGGATTAATTCACAGTAATTATTACAATTGTTATGCTGTGTCAAAGCAGGGTTTATATTTCTAATCGTGTTCCTCATTTAGGAGCTTTACTATCTGAGGATGCAGCGAGCGCAGGAGAAGATGGAGCGGTTGGAGAAGCCAAAGAAAGAAAGACTCCGAGTGTGCGTGGCCACTTGCAACCGAGCGGACTACTCCAAACTGGCACCCATCATGTTTGGCATCAAATCTCACCCGGACATCTTTGACCTGGAGGTGGTGGTGCTAGGATCACATCTCATTGACGATTACGGGTAAGAAAGCTTGAGCAGAATTTAAGTTGCGTCATCTCTTTAACAAATCTGCACACTGTAGAAAGTGCTGGATTCCATACAATTCCTTCATGTTGTCCCAACACAAATCCATTAAGTTGTTCTTACAAATTTAAGTGGATTAAACATAAAACAATTAGGTTGTCCCTAAAATCCTTAAGAATTGTTGTTTAAGGCAAGGCAAGCTTATTTATATAGCACATTTGATACACAATGGTAATTCAAAGTGCTTTATATCTTTTTCTATCTTTATATCTTTCTTTATTTATTCAGCGAAATGGAAAAGATATTTGGTCCATGTGTTGAATCACTCGACTTGAAGTGTGTCGGGTCACAGAGGATATATGTATGTATTTATGTATGTATGTTAATGAATTGTTACTTATCTGTAACGTTTATGGTCTTGTCGGGCAGGTAAAAAGGGATATATAGAAGTCATTAAAATAGGAGTGTCAACTGTACACTCACAAAATATACTGAGGTACAGTTAAAGTCAGGGTATTACCTACAGGGAGCAAAGGAAAAAATCAAAAGTGGGCTAATAATTCTGAGTTCAACTGTACATCAGTCTTTTAGTTCATATGCAGTTAGCATTATTTATTAACATAAGAGCGCTCACAGGTGTTTGTCAATTGTATGTTTGGCTTCTGGCGTTATTTAATAGCAGTTATTTTTAGCCATACAAAACAGCTAATTTTGTAGCATCATGATGCAGTTATATCAGTTGTTCTTACCATGTTATTTTATTGTATTGTCTTATGCAGACTTTCTTTATTTCGCTGATATTTTTCCTCATTATTTCCCTGTAGTGGCTAATGAATTTAAGTGTCACATTCACTGAACTTTTTTTTCTGTCATGTAAAATGTAAAATGTTAAAAGTGTGTATTTTACTTCCAGAAAAAATCTGCACCAATTGGAAAACAGTTTACTAACATTGCAGTTTTCATATTAGGAATTAAGTGTAATATATAATCATTTAAATCTATCATTAAACTCTCACGTTAACTGCGTAAAATACACACTGTAAACAAAATAAATGTTGGATCATTTATTTGCATTTACTGTGTGAATAAATATGATGTAGCTACAGCAACATAATTTACCCTGTACAGTGGTATTTCTGGTTTTATAATTATGTTTATATTAGTCTAAAGGTGCATGGGTTCAGATTTCATGAGCACTTTCACATTTGTAATGTCTGATCTTTTGTGCGGTTATCAACTTTCGATAAAGTCAGGAAAATTCTTCATAAAAATACCAATTTACACTTTTAAAATATTTGCATTGTAAGAATATACAGTGGAGCTTTAGGTTTCAGAAATTAGTGGCCAACTTTTCTTCATTAGCACTGGTTTAGGAAGTATTTTCCCATTCTTTCCCCCTAAACCAACCAGCTATTACGGGTTTTCATTTACAATCATTTTTACAAACATTACAAAGCTGAACCACAAAAAAAGCTTTGAAGCAAAAAAAAAAAGTGTATGAACATTGGTCATTGTCAACTTGGCGTCTTTAATGAGGAAAATGTCTTGACAAAATCACATTTAAAAATCTCTAGAAAAAATCAACACAATCTCACGGCAATTCGTAACCTTTTGATTTAGTGGCTAATTCGTATGATCTCATTCATACAGTTTAGTACGATTTGCTTATCCCCCAATGATGGGTGGGGTTGGGTGCTGCACCTTCTTTTTATGCTGCATTTATGCTGCGTTCACACCAGACGCTATCCCTGAATAAATCGAGCTATTCACATGTTAATAGATGTGTGAACATTTTGAGTTTACTCGCTTTATTCGCACGTCAAATTCACTTCACAATAGATCTGCTTGGTGACTCTAGCTTCATTGCTAAATGGCTAACATGGATTTTATTGAGAGAGTAGCTGTGTTTATGTGCTTTAAGGAGGCTGAAAAACAGCTGGATTCGTTCGGCGCCGTGTCTGAGTCCACTAGATCCTTTCTGAGGTGCACCCAGCTCTATAAGTTCATCAACTCCTCCAGAAACTATACCTCGATGATAGAGGCTTTCAGCGGTGCTTCCGACTGAGCCAAGCCCAATTTAATGTACAACAATTTAATTTTGTCCGGCGTCGGCAAGAGGATTTCCCCTTGGGACATCAACTACAGGCACTAATGTCATAATCGCTCCCCTATAAGAGCAAGCTCATGATTGGTTAACATGGTGCAAATGTACGCTGAAGTTCAGATTATTCAGACACTTGACGCTACATCTGCGTATAGTGTGAATGCAGCATTAAAATTCTGGATTTTAATTAGTCACTAAACTGACAAAACATAAAATAGTTACGTTTTCTCATGAGATCAGGCTGGCAAAAATACATTTCCAGTATATTGCAAAGCATACGTATGTACATATTTTAAGAATGTAGAGACTGATTTATTTAATATTTACTACACTTTAGAGGAGTGGGTGGAGCTAAAGGCACACTTTGCTAGCTGGGATTCTCTGATTGGTGTTTTTCTTTTTTAAAAACAATTCTAGTGTTTAAAATAAATGTTTAAAAATGAAGTTGAATTAATGCGAACAGGTTGTTTCAACAAATCAATATACAATTGAATAACAACCTCAGAGATCACAACAGGTGTATGTTTATATGTTTATCAGTTATTATAAAACATCACCATAATAATTTCTATGGAGAAACCATTTTTTTTCAACCGTTTTACCCCAACTGTTGCTCTCTATATGGCAGCACAGTGACTTTACCAGTATTATTAGCTTAAATTTGTATATACTGTAGGGACAGTTGAAATGATCAATATAGGTAGGATTAGGGTCAGGACGTTTAATTAATTTAGTTTCTGTGTGAGAAAAGACAGTCCTTCATGCAGGTTAGTAATGTTGACTGAGTTTTTCATTTATCTGTGAACAGTCTGATTTGTTCTGTCTGTAAGGTCATAACGTCTCACAGCGGTAATGTAAAACAAACAAGCGAAGTCGTTTCCAGTAACACTGACTGCGTCTAGGTTCGAGAGCTTCATTACATGATTCAGCACTATTTCTCACCGTTGCCTTGGAAATGTTGGTATGCGGCTCTTGACAGTGGGAGTTTGGCTCTCTCGGTGACCAGAAGTCATTGTGTTTTATCACTGAAGCCAAACCAGTCTTTGCTCCTTCTTGGTTCAGTGAAACTTGACATTACCTACAGGGAGCAAAGATTTTTTTTCTTCTATTTTTTATTTTTTAGAGCTAATGGAAAAGTCTACATCTTTTCTGTCTTTGGTACTGCAAGGTGTTTTGAGATTAGCTATGTGAATTGTTATAGAGTTCCATATTTATGTTTTCTTTATATCTTATTAAAATGCATTAGCCGGTTAGCTGCGCAGGTTGTTTGTGATATTTACATTAGATGTCGCCTACGCTATTGTTGTCTATTGGAAAGACTGCGTCAATAGAGTCGCCATTTTAGTACAGGGTAATGCTCCTTTGATGTATGTGGGACCAAGTTGCAGTGGATGACTGGCCATCCAGAGCCAGAGATATATACACATACAGTTGAAACCAGAAGTTTACATACACTCTAGAAAAAGGAACATAACCATTTAAAAAAAAAAATCATACTAAACGTTTACTATTTTAGGTCCGTTAGGATTACCTAAATCATTTACATTTGCTAAATGCCAGAATAATGAGATAATTTTTTTTTTGAGAATTTTTTAAATTAATTTCTAGACAGTCAAAAGTTTACATACATTTGCTTAGTATTTTTTTTTAGCTTTGCTTTTAAACTGTATAACTTTGGTCAAATGTTTTGGGTATCCTTCCACAAGCTTCTCACAATAGTTTGCAGGAATTTTGGCCCATTCCTCCTGACAGAATTTGTGTAACGGAGTCATATTTGTTGGCTGTCTTGCTCGCACAAGCTTTTTAACTCTGCCCACAAATTTTCTATAGGATTGAGCTCAGGGCTTTGTGATGGCCACTCCAAAACATTCACTCTGTTGTCTTTAAAGCACATTTTAACTAATTTGGCAGTATGCTTAGGGTCATGGTCTGTTTGGAACACCCATTTGTGGCCAAGTTTTAATTTCCTGGCTGATGTCTTGAGATGTTGCTTCAGTATTTCTACATAATGTTCTTTCTTTATGATGCCATCTATGCTGTGAAGTGTACCAGTCACTCCTGCAGCAAAACAGCCCCACAACATGATGCTGCCGCCCCCATACTTCACAGTTGGGATGGTGTTCCTAAGCTTGTAAGCTTTCCCTTTTGTCCTCCAAATGTAACACTGGTCATTATGGCCAAACAGTTCAATCTTAGTTCCATCAGACCACAGGACATGTCTCCAAAAATGTGTCTTTTTTCCAGTGTGATTTAGCAAATTGTAATCTGGCATTTTTGTTGATTCTGGCTTTTTGATTTTCCCATGTTGTCACACAAGGAAGCAGTGTGTTTGAGGTTTTTCTTAAATACTATTCTACAGTTGTGCCTCCAATTAACTCAAATGTTGTCAATTAGCCAATCAGAAACTTCCAAAACCTTGACACCATCATCTGAGCTTTTTCAGAGGCATAATAATCTTATTGTATGTAAACTTGACTTTCAAGAAAAGTTATAACAATTTCTTAAACAATATTTCTCTCATTATTCTGCTATTAAGCATAATAGAAACAAATTTGATAATTCTAACTTACCTAAAAGAGAAAAAGTTTAGTCACATTAACATCCGACTTTTTAAAAAATGGTTATGTGCCTTTTTATACAGTGTATGTAAACTTCTGGTTTCAACATGTATCCGTGATCGGGAGTTTTCCTGGTGGTCAGTATGCAAATATTTTTTTAAACTACAAAAATTATATTTTTACATCACTTTTCTACATTGATGGATGAGTGACAACACAGGCATTGCGGACAAATGTATTATCCTCCCTCCCTGTTAAATTTGATCTAATCTATGCCCTGAAACACTACTCCTCTCCTGCTTTCACTTCTCATTCTAACGGAGGGAGTGATTCGTTTGTAAATGAATCTCTGTTATGAACAACTCCTTCACCTAGCCGACATTAATACAAGTTTTTAGCACCGCAGCGTCTTGTTGTCATATTTCATTTACATTGTTTGCTGATTTTATTCGTTTAAACTAGCATAAGCCTAGAATTTAGTGCGAGTTGGTGCTACTTTGCCTTATGGTCAGTGTAGTAAGTGACTGTATTATCACCAGTGACGTTACTTGTTTAGCACAAAAGTTCATAACATAGAAAAACGTAAAAAACTAAATCTTACCTATGAAGTGTTCTGCCTTTATGCTTTGTTTTCTTTGTTTGCTCGTTATAACACCTGTACACAGTCCAACAAGTATGCAACAAGTCCAGCATCTTCAGATTGGCTTTAGTCTTGACTGGTGCGGTTGAATGACTTTTGTCCTGGGAGCACTGTACAAATGTGGCAGCGCTATTGATGCATGCTCAGGGTCCATATGCGATATCTCATGTATATATCTGTGGTGTTTTTCTTTGTAGCTGTTGTGACTCTCTATGGGGTCTTCTTCATTATTTTAATGCAACAGTTTCAGACGAGAGCATATAGATGACTTTTTGAAATAGCCAAATATAAACCACTTGTTTGAATTGAATTCTTCTGTCGAACATAAAAGAAGATATGGTGACTCTTAAGTAACAATTCTCACTATTAACTAGTGTGGTTTATTACCTGCCTATTAATAAGATATTTGTTGTTTATTAACATTTATAAAGTGGAGTTTCTGCATGTTTGTATTCTATATCCCCAATCATACTAAACCCAATTGCTGTCTTAATAACCAATCAGCAAATTAGCAGTTTGAACCTAAAGTAACGATTTATTGTGAAGATCTAGAGTTTTCGTCAAAGGGCGTGTGTTAATTTGAGCTAAAACCTCACACACTCTAGTAAGGACATCAGAGACTTATTTTACATCTTGTAAAAAGAGGCGTTATAGATCCCCCTCAATCTGTTGATTATTCCTAAATTTATTAATCCTCAAAATAATGGTTAGTTGTTGCCTTGTCATATTTAATCACAATATGCCTCTTTCTTTCCCAGAAATACGTTCCGTATGATTGAGCAGGATGACTTTGACATCGGCTCCAAATTGCACACCATCGTTCGTGGTGAGGACGAGGCTGCCATGGTGGAGTCTGTCGGTCTGGCGCTCGTTAAGCTTCCCGATGTCCTCCAACGTCTCGCTCCCGACATTCTGCTGGTTCACGGCGACCGTTTCGATGCTTTGGCTTTGGCGACGGCGGCCGCTCTGATGAACATTCGGATATTGCATCTGGAAGGTGGAGAAGTGAGTGGAACCATCGACGACTCCATTCGTCACGCCATCTCCAAACTGGCACACTACCATGCCGTCTGCACGCTCTCTGCCGAGAGACACCTCATCTCAATGTGCGAAGATCACTCTCACATCTTATTGGCCGGCTGCCCATCATACGACAAGCTGCTCTCCGCCTACAAACGAGACGATTATACTGACATCATCAAATCGTGGATCGGTATGTAGATGAATGGAACGAGGACAAAACCTCAAGATGGCACAAAGTCAAAGTTTAATCAACTGTTAATTTCTGGAATGTTGCAAGGTTAATAATATATTGCATTATTAACACACACACACACACATATATATGTGTATGTGTGTGTGTGTGTGTATGTATATATATATATGTGTAGATATATATATATATGTGTAGATATATATATATATGTGTAGATATATATATATATATGTGTAGATATATATATATATATGTGTAGATATATATATATATATATATATATATATATATATATATATATATATATATATACACATACCGTATAGATATATATAGATGTGTGTTTCTGTGTATGTGTATATATATATATAGATGAGTGTTTGTGTGTATATAGATATATATACACCGTATAGATATATATATATATATATATATATATATATAGATGTGTGTGTGTGTATGTAGATATATATATATATATATATATATATATATATATATATATATATATATATATATATATATATATATGTGTATATATATATATATATATATATATATATATATATATATATGTATGTGTGTGTGTGTATGTAGATATATATATATATATATATATATATATATATATATATATATATATATATATATATATATATATATATATATATATATATATATATATATATATATATATAGATGTGTGTGTGTGTGTATGTGTATATACAGTATATATATATATATATATATATATAGATATAGGTGTGTGTGTGTGTGTGTGTGTGTGTGTGTGTGTGTGTGTGTGTGTGTGTGTGTGTGTGTGTGTGTATATATTCTGTGATGACATGTTTAATGGTCAACTTGTCAAGATCCACCAATAGCAAACAACAATGATTCAGTGATGCAACCTATCCCTGATAGACAATATCAAATCCCTCCTCACACTTTTATCATGTTCAAGAAACCATTTCACTCAAATATATATCAAAACATACATGTAGGGGACAACTTCTGTTTCATGCAAATTTTATGTTTGATTATAACAAATGATCTCCGGCTCTACTAAAACTTGTTGTTTTGGTTTATTAAATAGAGTGGAGGAACTATGATGTCCCCTTGTAGGCTAATCGGCTGCTAGCATAAAACTGGTTCCCTCAATAAAATCCCTATAGGATTTTCCCATAGGCTTTTCGAAGATTGCAAATAATAAGCTCTGTGTTCAAACACAGTTCATTACACTTACATGTTTTGTCAAACCGGATAATCCTCACACGAAAATATGACTTAGCTCTTTTGGATCTTAAATGCAATGCAAGAACTGAAAAGCTAACATTGGGCTTTAAACAGACTATAGTGCCTTCTGGGCGCTCGCCTGTGACGTCAGCACCACCCTGCTACAGACAACTCTTCAAGCTTATTTTTAGAAATATGGTTCTTGACAATGATTTACTCTGTCTGTTTATTATATTATAATCCACGCTATATATTATAAGCAAATACATTTGCAAAAACACATAGACCTATGTGCCTTTTGGATAGTTTTTTATGTGAATACATTTTGTTTTGCTTTACAGTTGTTGTAAAAGTTTTAAAACTGTATGTATAAATGTGCCTACATAGTATTATCATAAGACATATTTAAACAAGTGTATCGTGCACGTGCACACATCCTGCTTACCTTAGTAACAGACGACAGAAATGAGTCTATATGCCTGCAAGTTCCATCATGGACACAGAACAACATTCAGTACTCAATATTTTTTTTTTTGTTATGAAGTACAGCGAGAAGCAGCCCATATAGTCACATTTGCTTTAAATTTTAAGGAGTGTAACTATTGCAGTTATGACATAGTTACAGACATATATGTGTTCAGATGAAGAAAAAAAATGACGAAAAACCAATTGAACACGTTAAAATGACAGTTAACATGTAGGTATTTTTACACATTTATTCATACATTTGAATTACTGAGAGCAGGAAAGAGACAGGCTGCACTGGTAGGCAGTATACCCATAATATCGTTAAATTAAAATAAGGGATCAGCAAATTAATCTGTCTTGACAGTCTTTACAAGTGAAGGCATTATCCACACACAATATGAATTCCAAATTAGAAAAATACTACAAACTATAAAAGACTTTTAATGAAAATACTTAAATAACGGACAAATCCAATTGCTCAACGCAAGAGGAGCTGCGTTCCAGACCAGATCAGCTCGATGACGTATAATGTCTCCGACACGGCCTGTAGTCTCATTAAGCAACTTGGTAGCAACCGTCTTTTTGAAGAACCGTAACCGATTTACAAAAAATTAAGAGTGTGATGTAACTGATGTGTTTTATGTTGTAGAGTAAAACGTGAAAGTTTCTTGAGTTTGTGTTAGCCACAGACCTTATTTAGGCGATTTAACCGAAATCCCATTTTAAAAAACCTATTGACTTTGGGATGATGAAACCAGAACTGCTAAAATGCTAACTCACTTTTGGGTTTTTGCATACAAATTGACGTCATAGTTCCTCCACTCTGTTACATGCAGTTAAGGGACTCCTATTTCCTTTTACACTTATTGTTTGAATCCATAGTGTCCTCTTTCAACTTTGGGGATGTTGTGCCAAATTAATCCTTTTCAAAAAAGTACCCTTGCCTAAAAGAAGTGTCTGAACTGGTTTTTTAAGACTGGATGACAGTAAATAACTGTTTAAAAAAATAAATGTTTAAATGTTACTATATATTTAAAGTTTTCGATTTTTTTTTTAAAGGGATGGTTCAATCAAAGATGAAAATTCAGGCATTTAATCACCGTTTACTTGTTTCAAACCAGTTTTTTTTTTGTCTTGTTGAGTACAAAAGAAGATATGTTAATAGTAGGAAAAACAAATACTATGGAAGTCAATGGTTACAGGTTTCCAACATTCGTGTATATCTTCATTTGTTTTCAACAGAACAAAAAAAAAAGAACTCAAACTGGTTTGGAAAAAGTAAACATTGATTTAAATGAGAGCATTTTCATTTTTGACTGAACTATTGCTTCAATAAAAAGAAGCAAGTTTCCAGTCCACTCCTTCATTTCATGGATTTGAGGGGCATCGAATCCGCTTGTTAAGTCGTGACATATCGGTGACGTATGGAATACCGTTTCTGGCACCAAGTCGCTACTCATTTAAATGGGCTATATGCACAAAGACTTTTAATTTTCAGCCAGGCAGCCCAAAGGCTTCCGGTGAACTGTCTTTCCATTACAAAATTTTCACATTTAAGATCTGATTTCTTTCAAACTCAGCGATCTTCACTGCCTGTTAGATATACGATATGAAGTGGGTCTCAGATCGGATAAGAAACACTGCATTAAATTCCATTTCCCCCGTCATGTCTTTAAAATAGTTTATTTTACCCCAGTATTTTCAATAGAATTTCTGTGCTAGCCTGTTGCTACTGACGGCGCTAGTGGTTACAACGGTCTTTCAACTCGTTTAACGCTTGTACAACTAAATGAATACATATGTCTATTTAACTGAATGTATTTTAATGACATTATAACATCGATGCTGTAAAAACAACTGTGTAAAATTGAAAATAGTCACATTAAGCTTTCACCGGAAGTTTATCATTGGCTTTAAAACTCCAGCTGTGCATAGAGCCCATTGAAAAAATATTCGTTTATGACCACTTTTTAGTCACAACACACATTAAAGTGAATTTTATATAAAATCATGTTGTACAAATCAGTATCTGGCCTTGCTGCATCACAAATAACAAAATTTTAACAATTAAAAAAAAAATCACTTTTTGGCCATATATATATTATTATTTTTTACCTTTAAAGGTGCCATAAAGTGTACTGGGTGGCGATGAGTAAACATGTAATCTGTCTTTCCATATTTTGTCTTCTGCTAATGAGATGTCTGTTGCATAACCCATAGTTTCCTTATGGCTGCCTCTTTTTTTTTTTAAATAAGAGTCCTACAAATATTAAAAAATAGAAAATATAATTAGCTGTGTTATAAATAGAACACAAGGAAACATTTTTCTCACTGTTTTAATCTCACTAGGAAATATTGTGGCCAATCAGATGCTCCTGGGGCATGCATATTAATGATCCCGAGTGTGACTTAACAATCAGTGATTCAGTCAACCAATTTTTCTGAGGCCTTTTGCTCAAACTAGATTTACAAAAGAATGAGGAAACAATGGAGTTTGGGGCTAATGCAGTGTCATTATTCAGCTATGACTAAGTTTATGCAGTTTTCCATTCTATGGCACTTTAATGGCACCAAGCTAATGATTCTAGAGATGACAAAGTTTCAGTTCATTCAGATTAACACACCTCAGCAATGCACTGCATAATATTTAACAATTAGGTCAGTAGACAGAGAAGAGTGGGCTGTTTGAATACACTTTACTCCACAGGAGAGTTTACTTTACAAAGCACCATCTCTGTAAATGGTTGAAAGCATTGTCCACTTATGATTGGATTCACAAAACCACATCTTAATACCCAGATGTAGACATGGACCTAATGTGTATGTTTTTTTTTTGTTTTTTTTTTGCTGAATAGGGGATGACGTGAAGGAACAGGACTATATTGTAGCCCTCCAGCATCCTGTTACCACAGATATCAAGAACTCCATCAAGATCTACGAGTTAATGCTGGACGCTCTCATCTCCTTCAACAAGAAAACTCTCATTCTCTTCCCGAATATTGACGCAGGTCAGCTCTTGCTCTCGTTTTTTTTTTTTTGTTTATATTAATTTCTTTATGCGTTTCTTGTTTTTTAAAGTCCCTCCAGGATTTTGCAAGTCCAATGGGTTTCACACAGGGTTCCCACACTTCTTGAAAATACTCGAATTTCAGACATATGGACTCAAGGCCTGGAAAATACTTAAAAACAAACATGGGTCCTTGAAAGTGCTTAAATTAGATTTGAAATGATTTGTAATGGTGTTATTTCAACAATTGTATTGTGCTTCTGTCAGAAACAGAATGGAAAAAAATTGAAATTCTTAATTTAAAAATACTAAATTTAAATCTTGTACAAGAACTATGCCAAAATAATGCACTTTTTTAAAAATACATTTTTGTTTATTGGTTTTAATTAACAAAAAAATCAAACAAAGTAAGAACAAGATGAACATACAAAAAAAGGACAAAACAAGGATACCAGTAAATGCAGTATAGTAACAAAAGTCATAAAAATCAAATAATAAAAAGCAGAGATTGCAAAAATCAGAGTAAACGTAACAACAAAGTCCTGCTGTGATTGAGTAAAGTCACAGTTTTTATGAAATACATCAGAGATGGTCAGAGGTCCATAATTTTTAAAAGACAACCCCCTTGTTTCTTAAATAGTTTATAAATTGTTCCATTAGCATTGTTTCATTCAAAAGTTGTATCAACAGTTCAAATGCTGAAGGCAATAATGCACATTTTTTCAGTATTTCAGAAACCATGTTTGAATACCAGCAGTGTTGGGGAAAGTTACTTTTGAAAGTAATGCATTACAATATTGAGTTACTCCCCAAAAAAGTAGCTAGTTGTGTTACTTAGTAATTTGTTTATGGTAAGTAATGGTATACGTTACTTTTGAGTTACTTTTGCATTACTTTTTAATACTTGGCTGAGGCTTGATCTCTTTCAGAACTTGTTTTTTTTTCCTTTTTAATAGAGGAGCTTTGCAATTAACAATGCACTGTATAACCTACACCTTAATTTACCTTTAAAAACACTTAAAAAATAATATTATAGGATAATGTTATCTGAGAACTTCCTGACCCCAGGGCTATACATACTGTATATATACAGACTATTGAATATTAAAAGCAATGTGTTTGCTCCTTTTGTACTATTTGTCTTAAGTAAAATCACTCTACAATCCCCTTTTTCTTTTCTTCGATGCATTCAAAATAATGAACACATATTTATTGACCGAACACCATTGTCAATATCGATAAAAAAAAAGAAGTCACTTCAGGTCAGAATAATAACACATGTGAAAATGAGTGCCATATAGCAGCAGTGACGAGATTGTAAATAAAAAAGGATCTAAGGATGTCGCCAGAGTGGCTTTTTGTTTTTTTTTTCTTGTGCATCCCAGCCACTAGCACCCCATCTGAAACATAGGGGGTAATGTAGTCATTCGACTTCACAATTTGTAATGTTGCAGTATGTATTTGAATAATAATGGTTGGTTCCTCTACTTGAAAGCTAAGATTTGATTATTATAATTTGTGTTGTTTACAAAGTTAGAGGTTTACTGTATCATTATTATTCACATCTTAAAGTTTGCTTTGATTGTTCAGTATTTACGCTTTACCATTGGACTCACTTTGTAACATTTTATTTATCAAGTTTAAGAGTCTCTTGACTATTAAAAGTATTTGCCTTAGTAATGTTGGGGAATTAAAGTAAAGTGGTTAAATAACAAAACAAAATCCTAATATTCCTAAATGTATTGTTAAAAAATATTCAATAATTATCGATATAGATTTTTTTGCAATATTGCCCAGCCCTAAACTCGTTACATTTTAAAAATAAGTAACTCAAATATTATTACTTATTTTTTAAAAGTTTTTTACTCGTTACTTTGGAAAAGTAATATTATTATTATTATTACATAACCCCCAACAATGATTACCAGTTTCAAATTTTATTAAAATTTGTGAAAATGACACATTCAAAACATCATCATTACTCTGATATTTGAATGTCAATATTAAGTGTAAGTGAAGTGTTAGGCACAGTAAGGACTTTCATGGGGCTACATATTAGGGCTGCACGATTAATCGAAAAAAGATTACGATCTCGATTCGACCCCCCACGATTTTAATTCAGCATCTCTACGATTCCGCCAATTATATTTTCAAGTTTGGGAGAAGCATAAAGGCGGTCGCACAAGTCTTCATGTTTTATATACGCTGCTCAGTAACATGGACACCTCCCAAATTGTGTTAAAAGTGTCACAAACTGTATTTATAAGGTATAATTCACTCAAAAACGTCATTTCTGTCTTAATGTAATGATGTATTATGTCAAGAATTTGATATGTTGTGCATGAAAATAAATGTTTACTGGGTCAGTATAATTACTCTAAGCCTATATAATACAGGAGTGAATCTGATGATGACAAATGTCTCATTTTACCAGTGAAAAAAATGGTAATAATGTTGTCGATGGCAAATGACTTGCATATGTCTCAAACATAATAATTCAACATTAGAATTATGTGTAGTTGTATTCTGATGTAATCAATTTACTGTGCATTAATGACCAGGACAGTCTATTCAGGTCCACCATTCAAAGTTCATACAAAATTTAGTGTTTTGAACCAACAGTAGACCTACACATAGGCCTAATATTATTGTGGTTTTACCATATGTTTGAGAATACCAATAATAACAGCAGACTCATATTAACCTTTATTTTACATCTACTGAATCGTGAGAAAATCGTGATCTTGATTTTATTTAAAAATAAAATCGTGATTCTCGTTTTATCCAGAATCGTGTAGCCCTACTACATATGCTGTGGGTGGCAATTACAACGGTGCTTGATTTGAAATTAACAGTGCTTTAAAAAGTCCTTGAATCTGTCCTTCTTTAAAGAGTGGGAACTCTGTTCACAGTAAAACACAAAAATTGAAGCAAATGCCATTTGTTTTGAGAAAGCGGTCAGTTTAGGCTGCAAATATATATAAAAAAGTCCCTGCACCTGCACCCAAAGTGCTCTATGCACCCAAAGGCTATTATGTACTGTCTTCTGCCATGAATGTGTGTGTCTGTGTGTTTTTTCTCACATTGAAAAACTTCACATGACCCTCAGCCACTTTATCATCAGTGAGTTATACGATAACTTAAGCAAGGGTTCCAGAGATAGACTACACAGTTATGGTTTGTTTTGAGTGTTAGTTAATGACAGGTAGACGCTACTGGAGAAGCAGTCAAAGCAGAGCTGTTTTGTCTTGCATTGAAATAAAACTCCAGTCTGTTTACAGAAACACCACCAGTCTAAACATCACAAGGGCACTGACAACGAGGCCGTCTGTCAGCCATGTTGTTTTTATGCTCCTGAAAATGTAGTGATCCCTTAAGAATGCTTGACAGTGAGGAGCTTTAAATGTTATGAGAGAATATATGCAGTACCATATATAATATACAGTATTAGTATTAATAAGTAATAAGATAATTTGTCAATGAGTGAGGGCAATTAAAAAAAGAAATCTTTATTTTTTGGTTGCTGTGCTTTATGTAGGGACAGTTTACTGGTATTTGTCCTTTCTTCACTTTCATTGGACGGCTGCACGAGTGATATTGATGAGTGCAGGGTTTTACCCAAAGTTAAACTCTCAGTACTCCTAAAAATGAACAAAATCTGTTAAATAGACAGTCAAACGCTCTGATGTAGTAACTTTCTAGTATAATTATTATTGCAGCCAACATTTTACATTTTTCTGTAACATAAATGTGCTTTAATTAGTAATTATTTTACTGTTGTTGTATTATTATTTATTTTTTCATAATAATTATGTACTATTGAAATATTTATATTTAAAATTTTGTTAGTTTTCATTTGACTTTTAATTTAGGTTTTAGAAATCAGTGGATTTGCTGTAGTTATTCATTTCTTATTTAAAACTAAATTTTTAATGTCAATTAAACTTGCCTTTAACTTATTTTATTGTTTACGTTCTTTTTTTATGTTCTTGTTTTTCATGTTTTTTTTCATCCAATATTTATATTTTATTTTATCTTAGCAATATCAATATTCATATTTTATTTAATGTTAGCTTTCAAATAGCATATTTTTTTTATTTATTTAATAGTTGCCTCTGTATGTATTACTGTATCTATCAGATGTATGTGTCTCACACACACAAAGTCGAAATTCAAAAAGTCTAAACTATTATCCCTTCTGTAAAATTAGATTTTTTCCCCAATATTTCTCAAGTGATGTTTAATAGAGCGAGGAAACTTACACAGTATATCAGATATATTTTTATATATATTATATAAATAAAAAAACTCACAAATCTATCTTTATAATTCATATTTTAATAGGAAGCTATACAATAATATGTTTGTGCGTATACATTATATTAGTCAGTACTGAAACCAAATCTGGAGCTTATCTAACAAAATAACTTACGATAACCGTCCAAAAACTAGTACACTCACATTTATATGTTGTAGAAAAATATTAAATACAAATTAAAAAAAGAGGAAAAATCAAGAGAAACAGAACAATTTGAAAATTTAGTTGAAATTTTGTGGGTTGTATTTTTTTTTGCAATATCCCTAGCGCCATAATTTATTTATTTATTTATTTTTCTAGAGAAAGTCTTTTTTCTTTTAGTTTGTTTTTAAAATTAGAAAACCATTTTTAATGTCAATATTATTAGCCCCAGATTGGCTACATAGCAAACCATTGTTGTTCAATGACTTGTCTAATTAACTAATAACTAATTAACCAAATTAAACTAATTAAGTCTTTAAATTGTAAAAATTGGGATTTTAACTAAATGTGTTTATATATTCTTTATGATTAATCCCCAAAATCTCCTCTCACAATCTCAGATCTTCTCTCAAAACTTCTCTGTATATAGTAATTGTGAATATTGTGCTGTATTAATGGCACACTGCTCTGTGTTTGTGTCCTGCAGGCAGTAAGGAGATGGTTCGTGTGATGCGGCGGAAGGGAATCGAGCAGCATCAAAACTTCCGTGCAGTAAAGCATGTGCCGTTCGATCAGTTCATCCAGCTGGTGGCTCACGCAGGCTGCATGATCGGGAACAGCAGCTGTGGAGTTCGGGAAGCCGGAGCATTCGGGACGCCTGTCATAAACCTGGGCACTCGGCAGACGGGTCGAGAAACAGGTCAGAATGGTTACAAATATTACCTGTCAATGCTTGGAGAGAAATTCAGGCAGTGTGGTAGGATATGTTAATAGTGATTGTTCATTTTAGTCCAGAATGTACAGTAAACTTTTGTGGATCTGGTTTACCAATGGATATATATTTTTATTATAGGGGAAAATGTTCTACATGTGCGAGACGCAGACACTCATAATAAAATCTATCATGCCCTCGAGCTGCAGTTTGGAAAACGCTACCCCTGGTAATGTTTTTTTCTTAAACATTTCTTACGTTTGCACTTAAATATGCTTATATCTGCACACATTAAATAATGAAAAATTAAATAAAAAAATTTAAATGTTAATATTAACAACTAAAAAAATTATGTTATTTTAGTATTATTTATTTACTTGTAGGTGTGAATATTTTAATTTTAAAATAAGGTTTGTGGATGTTATTGTATTGTACAGGTTTCTTTGTTTTTTTGTCATTTAGTTTTTTTGCTTTTTGCATTAAATTTTTTGTTTGGTTTTTATTCCATTCAGATATAATTTGTTTGGAATTTAGTTTTAATGTTTTTCTTATTTAGCTTTGTTTCATTTTTAGCTTTGTTTCAGTATTTTTAGATTTTTAGTTAAACATTTTAGTAATTGTTTTTGATTTTGATTTTTGATCTTTTAAGTTTAAACTTTTTAAGCTTCTAAAAAAAATTATTCTAATCAGTCTTTTTTTATATTATTTTTAGACAATTGAATTATAATATTTTGAATTAAAGTTTTTCATTTATTAGTTAAATTTTACATTGCAGTGGTCCCTCACTATAACACGGTTCACTTTTTGTGATCTCGCAGTTCCGCAGATTTTTTTAGTGCAATTTGACTTTTTTTTTTTTTTTACAGAGCATTGTGTTCTGCGTCCTGATTAGAGTTGGGTACCGAAACCCAGTGCCATTTTGGCAAATAATTAGATCACTGATGTCCATGTAAACGTAGTCACAAGCCCCAAACCTAGAAAAAAGGAGTTCACTGATTAGTGGTAAGCTAATGTAATGTTAATTGCATAATGCAAATCTTAAATTTATGCTAACAAACAAATGATCAAAAGAAATGTATTAATGTAATTTAAATATATAAAATATGAATTGATGTTTACTTTAAACTTTAATTATAAAGTTCAATTAAAATGATTCAAATATTTTATTTATTTTTTGTCAAATAAAAGATTGTTGTTGAGTCGTCCACCATAATTTTGTGGCTCAAATGTATCGGTTCAGGCCCCGTTTTGGCACCGGTACTGTTTTAAAAGTATCGATTTAGCACCGGTATCGAAATAACCCCAAACGATACCCAACTCTAGTCCTGATTAGCTGTAGACCATTGTCAATTAATCTCTATCATGCTGTGTCTCCTGTACAGTACAGAATGTGTTCAGCTTTCTAAATTTACATAAATCTTCGATCGCTAGCAGTGTGACTCCGAAGTGCTGAACTGTATGTTTGCAAGTTTTCTCCCCAACAAACACCAAAAGGCAGTGGAAGATGCTATCCATCACACAAAAAGTTCTGGAAATGCTAAAGAAAGGTAGAAGTTACTCAGCTGTAACTTTTTACGGAATAAATGAATCTTTGGTTCATTACATTCAGTTTTGCAGCCTTAAAACATCTATAGTAATTAAAAAATAAAGCTGAGTACTTTGCGGATTTCATCCATTATTTTTAGAACATAACTCCTGCAATTAATGAGGGAGCACTGTACATTTATTTTTTGCTTTTGTATATTTTAAATGTCATTTTTATAATATTTCTATTCAGATTTCAATTGGTCAATCAATAAAACCCTTTTGATTTTTAACTCTCTTTAATATCTCAGACTCTAAACTTGTCATATATGTTCTGTCTTTATCCGCAAGCTCCAAGATCTATGGAGATGGAAACGCAGTCCAGCGCATCTTAAAGTTCCTGCAGACCATCGACCTCTCAGAGCCACTGCAGAAGAAGTTCTGTTTCCCTCCAGTGAAGGAGTGCATCTCGCAAGACATCGACCACATTCTGGAGACCCAGAGCGCGCTTTCTGTTGACCTGGGTGGAACAAACCTGCGCGTTGGCATCGTCAGCATGAAGGTATACAGAGGCACATATGATATGATGATATCATAATTCACCAGTTAAAGTGCAGCCGTGTACTCTAAGATGTGGGACGTTCTCAGCATCTGTGTTTGCTTATGCCAGGATGTGAGTGTTTGCCCGAATGTGACGTGTGCACGTGTGTTTTATGCAGCAGGATGTCAATATTTCATTCGTTTGACATGAAACGTTTGATTAGAAAGGTTGTGCAATCAGCAAACAAGAGTTCTTGCACTGCAAACTGACGGAAAAGCCATTTGATGTGCTTCACTTTCAATATTTGCTGATGGATGAAGCATTGGCCAATTTAAGTGCATACTTTTGGACCCTTTATTTTATTTTATTTACAGTGTTTATCCAAATTGACCAAATTATTTCAAATGGAAAATATCCACTGTATGTTTTAAATCTAATGCTAGATATTAAAACCAAAGCAGACTGTCTAAAATAGACAGATATTAGCCGATTGGATTCAGCAGCAAATCAGACTGAGAGAACAAAAACTGAAGTAACGAAACTGCTTTGATTACATCAGGGGTGTTCAAACTCAGTCCTGGAGGGCTGGTGTCCTGCAGATTTTAGCTGCAACTTGCCTCAACACACCTGCATGGATGTTTCTAGAAAGCCTAGTAAGAGCTTGATTAGCTAGCGCAAGTGTGTCTGATTGGGGTTGGTAGTAAACTGTGCAGGACACCGGCCCTCCAGGACAGAGTTTGGGCACCCCTGCATTGCGGTTTGTATGTGTGCAGCACTAGTTCTGGTTTCTCTATGTGGAATGACAATACAGAATACTGCCCCCTGCAGGGATGGAAAGATACGTCCTTTAACACTAACACAGAACATACATTCTCCTTTCAGTCGGCAGTTGGCAGTTAGGTGTGTTTTCGCACAGCTTTTTTGCTCCAGACATGAGTGGACAACGATGACATGAGACGACAGCTCAGTTGGATTTTGTCGCCACTAGTTTTTTTGATGTTGACTTGGTCCCTGTCCAAACGAACACGGGTATTTTCAAAACCGCACTTTTTTTCTATGCAGTTTCGCTGATTGTCCACACGAAAATGGATTATCGGGTGACTGAAATCACGACTTTCTGAAAACTCTGACCAAGGTAAAGGTTTTCCAAAAGTCTGAGTACAGTGTGGACAGGGTTTTTGCTTCATGACATCAGCATGCTTGCTGTTTTCTCCTTTCTGATTGACCAACACGGCCAAAGGCGGAAGATGTGAATGAGGCAAATTTCACACGTTCGCAGCAAACGTATTCTGCGTTGTTCGACCGCGGAACGGTTTGCATTCTCACGTTTGCATTAACTAGTATGCAATTTACTCGCGAAACTACTTAATTCCCCATTTGATATGAACCCAGCATAAAAGTATCCTTATTGCTGCCTGTTGGTTCGGGAAAACTCATTTATAAAAATACCCGTGTACGTGTGGACATGGCCTTGGTGTGTTCCGGGCTTAAAGGGGCCATATATGTGGTTGAACTAGGTATTACAGTCCAATTTTAAAATATAGGAGAGGGGTTTTTTTTCCACCCGGCTTCTTTGATGATGCAAACACAGGTTGCCAAATTGACGACACAAGCAGTGAGCATGCCCGATTGTTGAGCCTTACAATGCAAGCTGCTTAGATAAAGTTTACGTTTATTATATTTGTATTAATGCTAATTAAAAACTTCCTCATGTGGATTTTTAGGAATCAGTGTCTCATTTTGGAGGCTGCTACGGTTTTGTGGAGGTCACATTCTTGTCAGCACCTGCATATATTGAGGCATGAATGTAACCCAGGGTTCTAAAATAAACTTGGCAGTGGACGAAGTTGCTCAGACAAAAACAAAGACAGACAGTCTGACACTGAATGCACATTTTAAAAAGGAGAATATCTGACTTTAGAATTCCTTTTCAGATGGACAAGTACACTGTATAAAAAAAATGGGTTCCACACAATTCTGTTATGTTGTCCCAACACAAATTAAGTTAACTTAATTGATTTTGCAAATTGAAGTGGATTGAACATAAAGCAATTAAGTTGTTCCAAAAAAAAAAAAACTCATATATATCATCGTATATACAGCAGCTTTAAAATATATTGACGATGTGCATTTGTGTTTCAGGGTAAAGTGGTCAAGAAGTATGTACAGTTAAATCCCAAGACGTTTGAGGAGAGGATAGAGCTGATTCTGACCATGTGTAAACAGGCCATGGCAGACGCCGTTCACCTCAACTGCAGGATCCTGGGTGTGGGTATGTCTGCTCTTCTCCATGCTTAAAACTTCTGTTTAAGAAGTAAACGGATGAACAATTCTTCCCTCATAGATCAGACCTATCATCAATGGTTACATTTTAAACAAGTGGCAAATAGAATGTAATACATGGAGCGATAATAAATTGTATGAAGTTCACCCTGAAATTTCAAACCGATCTTAATACCTTTTAAGATGGGATTTGATCAAGTGATTTTTACCAGATGTCATATTAAACAGTTAGTCTTTTGTTTTTAAGGTGAAGACTCTACTTAAGTGTTTGTTCTGCTAAATTCCTCTTTCTGTAAAGAGTATTATATGTGGACTGTTCGGCTTTTACCGCAGATGAAATTAACTCACTCTGAGAGATATTCATCAAGTGTTAGCAGGACATTTTTTTTATCATATATATTTACCTTAAAAAAACCTTATTTAATTCATGAATTTATTTGTCTGTGGATTTTATTGTATTTATTTTTAATTAACTGTTTTTACCATTGTATTTTTTATCTATCTACTTGCATTATGTCTTATTTGTTTGTAAAGAGCGTGTAACATGCTGCTATGCAAGAAAAATTGAAGTCTGAAAAAAAAGTTGTATCATATTGTATTGTATGGTAAATTAGCCGTATTGTATCCTATCATAAATAGCTGTATTGTATCGTATCGTAAAATAGCCGAATTGTATTGTATCGTAAAATAGCTGTATTGAATTGTATCATAAAATAGCCGTTTTGTATCATAAATAGTCAAATTGTATTGTATCATATCGTAAAATAACTGTATTGTATTGTAAAATAGCCGTATTGTAAAATAGCAGTTTTGTATTATATCGAATCATATCGTAAAATAGCTGTATTGTATCATAAAATAGCTGTATTGTATCTTAAATAGCCATATTGTATTGTGTTGTATTGTAAAATAGCAGTTTTGTATTATATCGAATCATATCGTAAAATAGCTGTATTGTATCATGAAATAGCTGTATTGTATCTTAAATAGCCATATTGTATTGGGTTGTATCGTAAAATAGTCGTTTTGTATTATATCGAATCATATCGTAAATAGCTGTATTGTATCATAAAATAGCCGTATTGTATTGTATCATATCGTAAATAGCTGTATTGTATAATAAAATAGCCGTATTGTATTGTATCATATCGCAAAATAGCTGTATTGTATTATATCGTAAAATAGACGTTTTGTATTATATCGAATCATATCGTAAAATAGCTGTATTGTATCATATCGTAAAATAGCTGTATTGTATTTTATTGTAAAATATCCATATTGTATCGTATCGTAAAATAGCCGTATTGTATTGTATGATATCGTATCGTGAAATAGCCATATTGTATTGTATCATAAAATTGCCGTATTGTATTGTATCGTAAAATAGCCAGAATGTATTGTAAAATAGCCATATTGTATTGTATCAGAAAATAGCCGTATCGTAAAATAGCCATAGTTTATCGTATCGTAAAATAGACATATTGTATTGTAAAATAGCCCTATTGTGTCGTATCATAAAATGGCCATATTGTATCTTATCGCAAATTAGTCGTATCGTATCGTATCATAAAATAGCCATATTGTATCGTATCTTATCATAAAATAGACATTGTATCATATCATAAAATAGCCATATTGTATCGTATCTTATCATAAATAGACATTGTATCATATCATAAAATAGCCATATTGTATCGTATCATAAAGTAGTCATATTGTAATGTATCATATTGTAAAATAGCTGTATTGTATCGTATTTTAAAGTAGCCATTGTTGCTGACATGGCATTAAATAAAATAGATGATGATGGTCTGCTTTTCCCCCATACTTATGTTGGTCAATACATTTGCTCTCTCATTAACGGTGTGTGTGTTTTTTTTTTTTTTTTGTCATCAATGTTTCAGGTGTGAGCACAGGGGGCCGTGTGAACCCTCAGGATGGCGTTGTTCTTCACTCCACCAAGCTAATAAAGGAGTGGAGTTCGGTGGACATCCGCACGCCCCTCTCCAGCGCCCTTCATCTGCCCGTGTGGGTCGATAATGACGGGAACTGCGCTGCTCTAGCTGAGAGGAAGTTTGGCCATGGCAAAGGCGTGGAGAACTTTGTTACCATTATCACTGGAACTGGTTCGTTCTCTTTCTAAGCTCTACTTTTATTCATTGTTGCACAGAAAAAAACATGAATGACAGTGGATTTAAAGTTATCCCACAATCATCCAAGCTTCACTTTTTGTCAAGCCCTGTCAAGTTTTTTTGCCATCGATGTCTTTATGTATCTGTATGTATTAATTTAAAAGTCATATAATTGAGAATCTACTGCTATAGAACAATTGAGAGACCACTTTTAAATTCTCTGGATTTATGCATTTGAGTACAATATTCATATTTGTTAAATTATACAAAGGTTTGATAACATTTTGTTCACATTTTAGATTAAGATATTGTCCAAAAAGAACAGTTGGTCAGAATAACTTTTTTTTTTATTTGTTGTGACTGAAGATTCACAAGGTTTTTCCACTAAATATTGTTGGTATTAAAAATGATCTAAACATCTTAAATTAATTTAAGCCAAACCAATACTCTACATGACATTTTTATTTTTAAAAAAGTGTATAAATATATTAGGGATGCAACGGTTCTCTGTAAAAAAAAACGTATCGTCCCGTTGTTCTCCCACAGTTCAGTGCGCCCTGTGATCCGCGGTTCACAATATGCATTATTAATATTGGTTTGTTAATAAAAACAACTGCAACAAAGCAGTTCTGCCTTTGTACGCTTCCGATTACCTTTCCCATCCATTGCACGTGCGAAGACCTGTCCAATCACCTCTTAGTATGTAAATCTGTTGTTGACATCATGTTTCCTCACGTGTCGGTGTGTGTGTGTGGAGTTTCTGTGTGTTTTAGCATGGCAAGTGAAGGAGATACAGCGCCAATGCGCAGATGAGGCCAAATCACAGAGCATTGCTGTCAGTGTTTCAACAGACACTCAATATAAATTCAGACAGACACAAAAACATAACAAATGCCTTTTTTGTTGTTGTTGCAAAGAT